>OX387213.1:6015000-6615000 GCA_947561695.1 Tyria jacobaeae
TACTAAAATTACTAATAGCGGAAGTGATCGAATTATGAAAAATAATGCTCCTTCTTTACAAGATTTATATGATAACACATCTGACTCCCATAACGAAGAAATCTTGGACCATGATATTGACCAAAAAATCCTGAATTCCAAAGTTATTAAAACTGATAGTAAAAACAAAAAACGAGCACATACAAATCCAAGGAAAAAAGATAAAATCCAAACAAACATAGATCAAGGGTCCTATCATAAACTATTGCGGGTAGATGCAGATGTACTTCTCCTAAATACCGAAGAAATACGTTCTAAACTTCCCAATGATAAAGTAATACAAAAGATTCGTGACTTTGGATTAGAGTATATTTTAGACACAGTCCAGGGTGAGGTTGATCCCGAAAAAGCAAAACGCTTCCCTGAGAGTATAGCAAAAAATAAAGAAGAAAAATCCAGGAGTGTTTCAAAGTCAAACAATTTAAAAGTGTCTTCAACTGAATATATACCAATTTCAATATTAAGGAAGAACAGTAACGAAAGTGTTCAAAAAACTTGTAGCGATAAAAGCATTATGGTTAAATTGGACACAAATATGGACTATGACAACACAATAGACTCTCTCACAAAGGCATTAGAAAACGTCGAAAAAGATTATAAGAAAAAAATTGAAGCTATAAAAATGCAGTATGATAGTAACATTAAGAGTATTATTAATGATCACAATCAAGGAGTGAAAAATATACAAAATCTACATGAAGAAACACTGCAGGATATGTTAAAAATACATGAAAACGAAGTAGAAAACTTGAGATCGATGAGTATAGAAGCAATGCGAAAAGCGGAAAGGCTAGAAAGAGAGAACCGAGCTTATAAAGCTAAAATTAATGATCGTGGAATTGTATGTGTAGATGAGGTATTTCAATTTATTTAAATGTATCAGACTACACTTCTTAATTTGCACTTAAAACATGCCTATTTCACAAGGTTTAGGAGTAATTTTACAAAACTTAAGTCATAGTTGTATAGTTAAATTATTAGAACGATTTCTGTTTGTTTTCTCTATTAAAATTTCCTTACTCATTTTACATCCAAATACAATAAAATGTTGGTTTAAACATGATAGTCATAATAATAGTCATAATAGTCATTAATTGCTAAGGGTCGTTTATAAAAGTATAACACATACTACCAATTTCACTATTATTCCTAATATTAATATTTTTTTAAAAGAAGTTAATAATTAGTTACATTAATGAGAAACTTCGTTCCAAATATATATAAAATTACAGCAAGACATAGACAAGTAAAGATCAGATCAATTGAAGTTATATATAATTGAATCAATAAATTACAACCATAAAAAATGTAATTGAAGATAAGAATTAATACTACGTAATGCATATTATACACTGCCGGGCCCATGACATGAGTCGCCTTAGATGTCGCAACAATGCGCGTCTCCCCGTCTAGAGTATTGTCATGGATTCAATCTTAAATATACTGCCACCTGATAAATAACAAATGTAGGTAAAGTGAGTATCTTGACTCGGGAAGGACACGGTTCGGTGTTAGGCCCTCTCCTGTGGATCATTGACTGGGTTCTGCGCGGTGTGCTCTTAGGGGGTGTCGCTATGACATATTACGTGACGGTGCGGGGTAAGACTCATCGCGAAGCGACCTTAAAGGCCACGGCCGGGGTCGCCCAAGTCGTTACATGAATCCAGCGATTGGGTCTTCTTCTTCTCAACAAATCCGAGGCCCTCTGCTTCCATGTGCCTTGAAGACCACCCAGAGGATTCAGTCTTATAATGGGAGGTATTCGCATCGGCATCAAGTCCTCGATGAAATATCTGGGACTCGTACTAGACGGCCGATGGGTATTCGTACCTCACTTCCGAAGTTTGGCCCCCAAGCCTACGAGGGCAGCGGCCGCACTATCACAACTGCTGCCCAACTTGGGGGTAGGTTGTCTCCTGTAGGAGATTTTACGTTGGGATCGTGCTATCCATGGCCATATAGATGGAGCCCCCATTTTACGGAGACCCTGACGACCTGCTATGCTGCAATCTTGCGACTACCACAGCGGGTTACGGCCGTCAGACCTTTGAAGCGGCGAGTTTCCTAGCGGGAACTCCGGCATGTGACCTGGAGACGAAATCCCTTGCAACACTATATTGGTGGCGCAGGGAGATGCAGAAGCTGGATCTGAGACGTGAATTCGAGGCGAAACGGTCCTAGATCCACCAGGCTTTCATGGCTCAGTGGAAAGAACGACTTGGGCGACCGAGCGTAGGGCACGTCAATATTGTGACGGTAAAGCCCGTCATGGAGGATGAGCTTGAGAAACAGCATGGCGCTATCTCCTACTGGCTGACGCAGGTGTTCACCGGACACGGTTATTTCCGGAAGCATCTGTGTCGCATAGGCCGAGAACCAATTCGGAAATCACGCTCTCAGTCCCCACAGCTCCGCACCATACAGCACCACATATTTTATTTGTGGTTTTCCATTTTAAACAAGAATCGGTTAAAAAAGTCTTACCTCTTAAAATATAAGTTTCATTTATATTCAAAAGGCTCTTTAACTTTCCGACAAATAATGCAGTTTACATCGTGTATTATGCCATTTTTTTTTAATTATATTATAAACACTTTTTTTTTTGACGACGAGACTAGACCTTTTTAATATTTTATTTTTTTGTAACAGATTACTGTACCACCGTGTTAGTACAAGCTCATTAACTCTTTTTATATTTATCATAAAGGAACCAACAAAAATGTCTACACATGAACTGAGAAAGCGAAAGAAGTGTCGCGGTGATACAAAGATGTTGACGAAGACGACGGTTGAAGCTTTTAACGTAAAACCCAAGCCACGTATGCACGGGCCTTGCACATGTACTTTAGATGTTAATATTTCCGATACCATAAGAAACATATTCGAACAGGTTGATATTGAGCAAAGAAAGATGGCTGAAAACACGTATATGAAGTATATTGCTAATAAAATGCTGAATGGAAATATTGAGGTAGTTTTAAATTTTTTTACGTAAGTCTAGTAGAAATCATTACTACGCACGAGGTATAGGCCATTCTCAAGTAAAGGCCAACCATAGAAAAACATGTTGAGGAGGTAACATTCGGAATTTGTAGGCCGTTATGAGTAGAGATATAAGTGATCCAAAAGGAAAGCTTCATACATAAAATGCTTTCTATAAGTATAAATACATAAATACAATAATAGTTATTGGTAATGTCCAAGGTATAAAGAATACAATACTTGTCAGTGGTTGTACAATAATGATTTTTTAAGCACCTAATTTCATTAAAAGGAAAAACATTGTGAACAATGCTTATTTTCAAGTTTATGTAGGATGATAAAATAATTGTTATACAGGTTTTAGATGCTCACGAGTTGTCGTTTCTGCACCTGAAAGTCTGTAGGATGTGGAAAACAAAGTTGTCCAAGGAGGAAGCTCTACGGAAAAGAATAGACTCTTTAGAAACTGAACTAGTGAATAAACAGAGGAATACACAACAACATAGTAAGATATTTAAATCCTGATAGTTATATAGATGCTACAACTCCCGTTTTATTTGACTGCGCCCCAATTTATCTATTAGCCACATTGAGGACATTTCAAAGGGGGTCTAGAAAGGTCAAATTTCATGAGAAACAAACATTGTGATAAGTCCAGCTTTCCTCTCAGTTTTCGTTTACTTTAGTCATTAATATATGTAATATAATACATATAATAGGCAGAGGTATATAAATACCTACATTTTGCCAGTAAAAATTTGGTCCCAGTAACACAGGTATACAGGCGTCAGCGAATGTATGTAATACTGTGTAATATTAGTAAAGAGTTTTTCAACAACAACTTTGTTTCTTAAAACAAAATGAAATCGATGGTCAATTTCGTTAATCGTGTCATGGATTTGTAACACCACTGGATTATTTTTTGTGGGGTTATGTTAAGGGCAGAGTCTATACGGAGCCAATCAAATCGATTGCAGCCTTATAACTCAAATCCGTGACACGATTAACGAAATAAACCCGCCATTTTGCCAAAAAGTGATTAAAAATTTGATAAAAGAATCTACATCAGACAGCGTGGTCGCGGTGGACATTTGCTAGATAGCATATTTCATTCACAATTTTCAAATCTTCCTTTTAATGATACAATAAAAATTTGAATCATCTTCATCTAAATTATTTGATTTATTTTGTTTTAATAAACAAAGTTCTTGTTGAAAACCCCTTTTTAATAATATTAATTAGTTAATTATATTAATATTACGTATACACCTTGACATCTACTGTAACAATAGTTTTGGTAAAAAACCCACGCATATAAACTTAAACTATTCGTTTTACAATTCAGTTGTTTAAATGAAATATAGGAACTTTTCTTTAATTTATTATAATTTATTTTAAGTAAACAGTATTGTTAAACACTATTTCAATGCAGATTTTTTTCAGGAAAAGGTACAAATTTTGAAAAAATGCATCAAAATGTTGTATATAATTGATTACTACAAATTGACAATTTTATACAATATTTTTACTCGTGCCAAATTTTTTCCAGGTAAAAATACCAATCGATTGAAATAAAATTAGAATAAAAAACGTCACATTACAACAATACATATTCAACTCGTATTACACATGTTCCAAATATTAACTTATTTACTTATAATTGGTTTTTTCATCATCCTCTCGATATTGTCATAGACGCAAACACTCTCCTGATGTTAGAATACAGATGTTTTGACGCCGGACCATGGCACAATGTCTCAAAAGACCAAAAAGACGAGTTAATTTAGATTAATGATTTTTAGATTTTTGGTAAAAACTTATGTAATAGTTTTAAAAGCATTTATACATACATATGTATATGTTAACATTAAATATTTGTTCATGTTTCAAAGTTGCGGACCTAGATCGTAAAGTAGCGGAAGAGAGACGTCGTCTGCAAGAGGTTTGCGAGGCTGTCTGTCGCGCCTCACCCAGGAACTCTCGACCTTCTAGTCCTACCACGGAAATAAGCTCCATGCCACCACCACCTACTACAGCTGAAGAACAAAACTACTTATCTGCGTTAGTATTTATACTCGTAAATAATAAAATAGTTTTTAAAATATTGTAGTATTCAGTTTCAGTTATTAGAATTAATCATATCACAATTTCACGTATCACCAACAATCATAAACATACATATATATGTCTAAACATACACACACGCACTGACACACATATGCACTCACAATTATACATTCACACCACATTATTTGCAATTCTGTTTTAGTTTTCTTTGATGTTTTTTTTATAATAAACATATGTATCTGTTTAAATATGTACTTCATACATATACTCACACCTGTATCCCCGAAGGTAAGTAGAGGCGTAATTAACGCCCACGTTTTCGCCTGGATGTAGGCTAGATGTAGATTATAATTGTCCCATTTAGCGGCAAGCCATTTGCCGTCTTCCGGACACTTTTAGGAATATGATGGGAAAAGTTGGGAGTATATTAGCAGGAAAGGGATGATAGCTAGGCAAGGAAATTTGTGTGGCTTATACAGGTGGATTGGGGATTATAAGCAATAGCTCAAGCAACTCAGGGTAGCATACATATAACTCCACCTGGCTGGTGCCGGGAAGTCCTCTTATATATATATTTAGTATATAAGTATACTTTTGTCATAATTTTAGTTAACATTTAAGAGGAAGTGCCACGCAGTTGTAACTAGCGCAGGAGTTAGGGTATTCATCTTATTTGGCAAAAATAGTTGTAATAATGAATATACGCGGCGGTAGCGTAATGGCTGACGCGTCGGACTTGCGATCAAGTGGTTGCCGGTTCATACCCCGCCCAGTACACTACCGTCGTAAACCCACCCCTAACACAACCATTTAGCTTAGCTGGGGGGGTTAATAAGAATACTAGTAATGTGTCACCCACGTTGCAGGTATTCTTAAAAAAAAACTGTTTTCTATCTTAGAATTACTATTCTGAAAGTGGTAGAACCATACTTGGGCACGAATGGGCCGGCTCGACCGGTGCAATACCACGGCCTCACAGAAAACTGGTTGGGAAGCAACGCTTATGTTGCATTTCCCAAAATTAGTGATTTTTCCGGAGGATCAACTCCCCCTATTCTTTTTCCTCTCCTCTTTTCAATCTCCTCATCCCCACTCTCTTCTTTCCCCTCCTCACATTTTTCATTCCTCATCATCCTCAAAAGCGGGCAGTGCACTTACGACTTGAGTTGCAGGTGTCCATGGACGCGATTATCACTTACCATCAGGTGACCCATCTGTTCGTCTATCCCCCTATATTATAGAAAAAAATGTTTTGGTAGAACTGGATCTCTCAATGTCAATTTATACACCGTCTAATTCAAGATATATCTTCAGTTCACTGCAATTCTAGAACTCTATGCCCCAGTTCGAAGTGTTACATTTGGAATATTCGAGACTAGCGTTTACCGCCCAAAAAATGTTCACCTTTATTCAATTGGTTCAGGTGTAGCCTTTGTTTGATAAACTTTTTATAAATTTCAGGCTGTTTAACAAAAAAAAATACTTGAAGCCATATTTTGATATTCATCTATATTTACTAAACAGCATTTTGTACTTCTTCGGTACATTTAACAATTTATGCAGGAAGATTTATGCAAATCCTTTTATTTAAAGAAATACGTAAGTCTGAGATGTAACTCTAACTCTCTGTTCTATTCAGATGTATTTGCAATGCGGAACCGGGAGTAAAAGGTTCAGCCGGTGATCTCACAGCCTTTGGTGGCGGCATACGAGCGCGTTGCACAACCACCCGCAATGATAAGGAAAAGGTTGGTTTTTACATGGCTACGAAAAGAAGGTTACGACTACATTAAAAAAAAATGTTCTGAGTGTATATCATACTGTTCTATTATGTTTTTAACTTTCTCTTCAACGCGTGGTTACCTATAAGAGATTGCCTCAGGGCGATAAGGCTGCCAATTTTACCATACAAAATTGCTGTATCTTTACTGTTTTTTAGTGTAAAAAACATTGTTTATCCTGAACAGAATTAATCATATACCGACAATAGTGTGGAATAGTATTTTTATCAAAACCCTTTTACATAAGTTACTTACCCATATAAATGCTGCTGCAGGGAGCGCTGGCAAAGTTGGACGCTGAAGATCGCCGTCGAGAGAAAAAGTTGTACAACGATGAACCTCCGACGAGGTTACGTCGTTCACACGACCGTCAGATGCGGTCAAAAAAATAATTTCTTCATATATCAGAATATGACATTCTGTTTGCATAACCCGCAATTGCGCAGAATGTCAACATCTGTTTAAACCTGGACATGACAAATAACCGGAGATAACTACTATTGAATTTTTACATTCCTTGAAAAGGATCCGTTGCGGTGTATTTACGAATAGATGGCACTAGAACGATTTATATAATTACAATTGACATGAAAATATTGTAGATGTTATGTGTAAAATTATTATATTGACGTACACGGCGTCGGTGTGTGCTTGGTTTGTAACAAAATTTATAAAAGATTTTGTAACTTATTTTATTGTTTTTGTTTATAATTTATATATTTATTTCCACTTACATACGGGGATACTGTTTAAATTTAAAGTAATAAAATATAAAATTACATTCTTTTGGTTTTCATTGATGATCCACTGCAACAGCTATACAATAGTAGTAGGTTATAGTGTTATCGACCAGTTGTTGTTTGTGTTGTGTTTGTTTCGGTATTTAATAATGTACGGCAACATTGTGGTGGTTTTTAGTGTATCTTCACAGTATCAAGTAGGTTGTTACTAAAAAATTACAACAAAGCAGGTGCTGGATTACACTGCTTGAAATAGGCCTCCCGCAAAGTGTGCCGTATCACCCGGGTACTATTAATACGAGAGGCAAAGGAAAATTTTGGGTTCGATAGTCTAGAAATAGTAATAGACACAAGCGTCAGCTGTCGTTAGTCATGGTTCACTTGGCTTTACGACAATATTAGTTATATAAACGATCAGGTGCTTACCCCCATTGAAAATTTGAAGAAAAACGAAAAAAGGGGGTGGGTGGGGTTATATGTCATCAGCTCATATAACGTTGTGTAAAGAAATTGAATGATAAATAATTTCAGGTTCAATGTAAGTTATACAGTGCACATTTTATTTTAATAAAAGAACAAGAACTGTCAGCTATTCTTTCAATGGGGCAAAACCGTCAGCTGTGCGTTTATATAACTGATATCGCCTCACAGACAGATCTACCACGATCCTGTTAGCTAACGCTACTTTCAATTGGTAGCTATCTCTAGACTGACGACTGAAAATAACATCCGAAATCAACGTTGCCTCCTGTATATGTGTTACTATACAACTACTGTTTGGCAAACTGGTCATCACAAGTTCTTTCTCGTTTCTATCCACAAAATAAGCTAAATGTTTTTATGCCTACCTACGAAAATACACTAAGAAAAAAAGAAGTTGTGGGTTTTAATGATGGTGACACGTGACACAACTTCTAGTAAATCTGTCATTTTTATAAGTACACAACATAGGCCAGCAGACAAGAACACTAGGTTTTGCTGTAAAAGTGCTTTATTGTAGCAATATCCTTCCCGCTACTGATACTCTTTACGCAACAAGTTTCATGGATCTCTATCTTTATAGAAATGTACGTTATAAGTACCTTACAAGAAAGAAAACAAATTATAATTTTATATGTTTTGCTATATGGTTATATACCGGCTTTAAATTTTACCTTATGCTATAAATATAAATGATAAATTTTCCTCGTTGTTTCATAATCTGTCGCACGCTGGATTTGTAAAAGTACAAGTAGGTGGTTGGTATAAAACATTATCAGTAACCTCAAACCCATTGGCATTGGATTCTTTAGCAAACTTTTCATATTCTCTTTTATCATGCAGGTCAATTAGAATTTTCCATACGATGAGTGTTATAATACCAATTAGCACCACTGCTCCCAAAGCAGATCCCACGGCAACTGTAAAATAATAAGCAAATCAAAATGTTTATTTCAATGAAACAAATCGTAATATAAGTATTGTGAATTGTCAAGAGAAGAAGTCAGTCAGATTAAGTCAGTCGTGATGCTAGTTGCCTGTTCCAATATGTAGATGAAGATGAAGAAGAACAGGCAAGAACCTCCGATTACACTGAGTGGTCTTCCTTTCAAAACACAGTAAACTCCGGCGTGAACCTACTTTTGTAGACTTTGAGGGGTTAATTTATTATAACCAAATATATTTTTAAAGTTTTTAAAGTTATAATGGCACAAGAGATGATGTAATCATTCGAACGGTATCCCATACATCTACATCTTCGAAGGCATTTAAGAAACTCACGTATATATACATACATGAAACAAGGAAAAAAATCAGTCTAGTGGTTATTGAATCTGAGTACTGAGCCGAAGGTCGGGGGTTCGATTCCCACACGGGACAAAAATTTGTGTGATCTATAATTATTTGTCCCAGGTCTGGGTGTTATTTGTGTCCATCTTATGAATGTTTGTAAAGTCTCCCGCGACGCAGGATTGCGATGCGATACTTATTGCGGGAATGTCATAAAAAAAAAAAAAACATTAAAAATTATTTTGCATAATGGTGTTTTAACTGCTTTTGGTAATTTAGGGTATTTGGCAGTTTATATATCATTTGTATCATTACTATTTTTTCCTATTATATTATTTGTAGCAAAAATAATTAAGTGCCATTCTAAAGGTTGGTATTCCAAATGTTAACCTCAGAATGTGTAGTAATATCAGCCAAGATTTAATAAAATCCGTAAATATTAGTACCTACAAAAGAAATCGAGAATCGATTATATCAGAAAACTGAACACTACTTAGTTTCTTTGAGCACTTACTAATAATATTAGCCTTAGGTGGTAGCTCCTGTTCGTTTTGTATTCCCAGTACGATGTTACCGTATTCGTATTTATACTTAAAAATAATGAGACTGTCATTATCAAGTTTTTTCGTACAATATTGTGCCATGTTCCAGTCGGGACCATTGATTTCAGTTTTATTTAAAAATTCTACAATTGTATCGGTCGTATTATATTTTTCATCGCAAATATTCTTTTCATTAACAACATTGCAGAGTACATATTTCTCAAGATCTCTACAAAGTTCCTTGCCACAGTCATCACAAGTATCGCAGTATATGCCCGTGTATGAACCGTTGTTATCTGGCAGTTTGTCACACTCGCATTGTCCGCAATTACATTTGCCGTGTCCAGAACATTCCTAAAAGATAATATTAAAAATTAGATTACATTACCGTGTTTGTTAAACTCTTCATCTACCTCTTTGAATAGATTTTATTCTGTAATCTTACTGTTTTAGAGTACGGTGTAATGCAAGCACTTTTATCAAGAGTACAGCTGCAGTCAGCACCTTTCCATAAAGAATGGCACTCGCATCTTCCTCGGTTACAGATTCCATTATTGGAACATAATATTTTGTTTTTTCTGGGGCAAGCAGTGTCGTCAAATTCACAATAATCTCCAGAAAAGCCATTGTTGCAAGATTCACATTTTCCACACCTATAGCGAGAGTATGATACAAAAATATTACAAGTCTGATTAAAATTTCTATATCATGCTGGTGTTAACCATATATTAAATTCTATTTTTAGACGTATTAATGAATCATATATCAAAAAACTTAATCTTTTGGAAGAATGAACATTTCTAGAAGTAACTATTTTACTCTTTTAGACTAATAATTTATAAATATGTTCTATTAGAATAAAAACTTTAGTTAGTTACATTTGTATTTATTAAAAAAAAAACGGTTACTGAGGGGCTTGTCTCAAGGAGTAGGGTAACGGTTCGGAATCGAAACTAGATGGGTATCCCCAAAATACACACGTAAGTAAAACCGTTTATTTAAATGAATATTTAATAATTTGTTTAGTAATCAAATTTTTCTGACATATTTAACACTTCCAGGAAACTTGTGACTACTACAACAATTTTATATCGAACATAAAACAAATTAATCAAGTTTTCACTATTAGAATAAAAACCTTTCACTGTCCAAAATGTAATAAGTATTCTAAATATTATACTCATTTTTATTTTTTATGCAATTACATATAAACAAATACGTAAAATAAATCAATGTCCAACACTTATATGAGCTTGGGTAAGTAATAGCTTACAGCTGCTGAAATTATAGAAGGTTTTATATGAAAAATGTCCTACCTGCACGTCCCTCTTCCACTGCACATCATTTTATCGTCAAGGTTAAGTTTGCATTTTTCCATGTCTTTTGTATCCGTTGATGTTCCATTGCATCGACAATCGACTCCATAGCTTCAATAATAATATTAATTCCAAATTACTATAGTCCGAAAATATTTAAGATAAAAAGCGTTAGTTACCGTAGGTAGCGAAAAAAAAGTTATTTATCAGAACTCTAAAAATATATTTTTAATAAACTCTCAACTATTTCTGCTCACATGAAAAACTAAGTAATTACCTCCCCTCGTTGCATTTACAGATTCCACACTGAATAAAACCAGCACCATGGCATGCCGGATGTTTAGTATTTGTACTTATTTCTTTTTCACAGTCACACAGGCAGTCTATTTCTAATTCAATAACTAGACTATTCTGTATTCCGATTGGCTGAATTACAATTTCATGGTTTATCTTATTGTCAGACGGACAGTATTTGACTACAAGATTTCCTTGGATTGACACAGTTCGCTGTTCAGGAGTGCTTTCACAATTCCTTTTGGGTTTCATATGACAATCTTGGTCAAACGTAAGTTGAATATATTCAGGTAGTTTATCAAAGTAATGTAACTCTGCCTTGGTTGCATATTCCTGCAAAGTTGACGATAATATTATTTACTTAATTAGACTTGAACATATCCAAAAAATTGCACAAACAATGAAAATCATACCAAATAAGCATCTTTGATTATTTTTACAGCATCATTTTCAAACTCCAAGACTGCATACTTTGCTCCAAAAATATCTTTAGCTAAATTAGTGTACTCTTCAGAAACTTGTTTTTTAGTAGCAAATACGATTATAAACTGTCCTTCGCTTGCAACTTTATTTATTTGACTTATGGACGGATAGTCATAAGTAAGAGCTAATGTTTCATTATATAAATCGTTTTCTAGGTGGCATTTCATATCGCTAGGCTTAATGGCGCCCACACTTTTACCGTCTCCAGCACTGTGGTATGTTGAATCAGTACACAGCACAATAATTCGTCTAGAATCATTTCTCCATTTTAATTCATCTTTGCAAGCCATTGTTTGCATTAGGCCATCTAATGCAGCTTCCGGATCATCATAATTTGCTCCAAATTCAATACTCTTAATTGTAGATTCAAAATCCGTTACATTTTTCGTTAACGACAAGTGATTTTTAAAGGCATGTGACAAGGTTTTACCGTTTGAGCTAAAACATATTCCAATAAAGGTAATAAATACATATATATAAGTTTTATAAATTGGAATTTACTGTATCAAGATAAATGTATGAAATATTAATGTACAAACTATGAATGAAATACAATATTGTTATAAATATTGTTAAAGAACATAAGAAACAAAACAGGCATATGATTTTTTAGCATATATTTAAACAAGTAACATAACACCTTTTGTCTAGTGATAAGTGGTTTCCACTTTACAAGTACATTAGAAATAATTGGTTAGTGGTTCAAATGCATTCATGTATTTTTGCATACTGTGGAGAGATTTTCTATTCTCTCATTTAAAAGTGTGGTGCCAGTCACGAGGGGGCAGTGGTAAACTACTGGAAAAGTTCTAAGGATTCCTACAACCAATTTAAACTATAATTCAAAATACAACTATTTGCAAAATCGGACATCCTCCCCTAGGGTTAAAAACTTTTATTCCCATAGAAAGTAAGAAAATCTGGTTTATATAAAACTGCTTTCACCTAAAGATGACAACTGACAACAAAAGTTTCATCCACAATAAGGTATTTATTATCACATATACAACACTATGTTATCGAGAGATACGAAGGATTCGACACATACTCTTATGGGATGCTGTCAATTACTGCATCAATGCCTTACTTATACTCAAAGCCTACAGTCCAATTGTAATAATCCTTTCAGCAGCACTGACGATAATAGCCTCGTCTCCTATAGCGGCGGTTTAAATCACACCTATAGGTTTCTAAGGAAAATTGCTTTAATTATGAGAATGATATGAGAAGGGAGTTTAGAATAATAGGCCTACTACTGGGAGTTTATGAGGACAGTCTACTTTTTTTACAGCCTTTGTAAATATTCCACAGTACTGGGAGGGAATTTGCCATTTACTTTAAAAAACTTTTTATATTACATACAAAAGGTGGTAATTTGGATTATATACACATATGTACATGCATAGACTTGCACTTGCGTCCCTGAAGATGTAGACTGAGCTGTATTCAAGAAATACCCATATTTTGCCTGTGCCACTAACATAGTAGAGAGCAAACCTATTGCCGCCAACTGGGCACCTTTGGACTGAACGATAGCAGAATTAGGAATATATTAAAAAAGAACGGAAAAGCTGAAAAGTTATATACATATGTATGTGTGAATTGGGAACTGTAAGTAGAAAAAAAAAGTAATTACATGTAACCTGCTGCAAAATAATATGAAAATACTTACTTTTTAATTTTGTCGAGATACGGAAAGCCGGGTTTTTCAACGAAACTCCCAATACCTAATCTAACATTATTAGTATAATTCGACAACTGATTGTATATTGCTTGGGCTTGACGCTCTAAGGCCGTTTTGTGACTTTTCATTGTATCTGAAATATCTATTAAATAGTAGACGTCCAGAGGATAATCTTTTGCTGGTTTAAAATGAATGTCGAAATTGTTCATAAATCCTGGTCTCGTTTTAATCTTTATACGCTGGGGTCTTAGTTGTATTATGTCATTGAAATCATAATTACTAATATTTTTTTGTTCAGGCGTCGGATTTATGTAATTGCCATTACACCAATTTTTGGTCGAATTTAATGTATTTAGGGACATACACCTTTGGCCCTTTATGTTATCCTAAAATAAAAAAAGAGTTACATATCAACGGACTATCAAAGTATGTAGTCCAGTAAAGTTAGCGAGCAACCTCGGAATGAGAGATAATTAGCTTAATTTTCGTACATATCTTCATTTTGTAGTTTTAAAAGTTGTCTCAAAAGTCTCATGAAATCTCCTTTCTGCGTCATAAGTTATTCAAGGTTAAAAGGTAAAAAACAAAAAAACAGTTTTTCGCGATTAAAAAGTAACTACTTACAATAGGGCACCAAACACAGATATCATGCGCAGAACTAATACATGCACCGCAAGTATGAAAGTTACACTTATCGTTAGTTTCACATCTTATATAATGAATAAAAAAAAAAAATACCGAAAATGTTTTTAAAAACATTTTAAGATCTCTATTGACATCGACACTAAACTAACATATTGTGCAATCATATATCCCTATGGCTCCTAGTTTACTAAATGAGTATTCTGACAAAGGCTACATTTAAATTGTACAAACAGGAAAATATTTCCCCTTTATAAGGTCACTCGCCGTAAAGATGGTATTACAGTAAACGTAATCAAGTACAGAAATCGTAATCAACGCAAAATGTAATTTTATGTCATAAAATAAAAAAATAATACGTTTGCTTAATTTGTGCTGTGAGACCTTGCATAAAGCCAAATTCTGTTTAAATGTGAAGTACCCTACAGGTTTTGATTTACCCATAAAATGTTAAAATGTATTAAAATTTAAAGCTGTAACGGCCAAAGCTTGTGACTGCGCAGACTTAAAAGCTTGAACTTTTTACAGCTTCATGCTTGGTGCTAATTCCAAATTAGTATCACAGATCCATGCACACTCAGAACATATAAGGGTTCCTTTTTTTTTTTGTTTAGGAACGGGGATCCCTGAAAAACGTCATTTAAAGACGTAAATACATGTTTTTTACAGAAATGTTTTTTTTTATATAGTTATTATTTATTGAGGAATAATATAGGCTATAAAACGCCAGAATACTTCTTTTGGGAGCGGAGTATTGAGCATAAAACTGCTGGCAACGGCTAGTTTATTATATTAACCAATTGCCTACTTCGTATTGTGGTGTGCGAGTATAAGTTTGTGTGACTTATATTTTCCTCAAGCTATTTATCCCGTTCATGACAAAAATAACATGCAGTTATTATAAGCTTCCAATCTGAACGGTGCCATGTCTATCTATTATTTTATTTGGGCGGTGTTCATTTCTGTTCATCATTATGTTTTTACGCTAGACTCTTGTTCCTCCAATCTTAAGTGTCAGGATTGCATTAGGGATTCCAGTTTGTGCGCTTGGTGTCCTACGGTAAAACAAATTTATGTTATAATAACAGTTATATCTCTCATCACATTGATATAAGCTTTTGTTTAAATTTATCAATGTAAGTATAAAAGTCCCCTTATCACACTTCGTCGTCCGCTTTCAGAATAATTTTAATGGAACCAGATGCAGGACTTATAATGATTCCAATTATAATTGGTGTCCAGAAAAAGACAGGTTAGAGAACCCGGAAAACTTCGTAAATGCATCAGATAACCGCAACTTCAGTTCCGATTCTAATAACGTTGTTCAAATCAAGCCACAAAGGTACAAAATTAAATTAAGACCAGGGAAAGTAGCGGAGTTTACATTCTCATTTCAAAGCGCTAAAGATTTTCCGGTGGATTTGTATTTTTTATTGGACGCATCTTCAACTATGAGTAAAATAAAAAAATTAACTGCAGAACAAAGTGAACAAATTTATATGACTATGAAAGGCATGACTAAAAATGTCCATTTGGGTTATGGGACATTTGTGGATAAACGAACGGTTCCGTTTGCAGAGTAAGTTCAAGAAGTTCTCATGGTATTTGTTAAAATTTTAAGTATTTAAATTGATCAGCTGTATTGACCAAAGGCACTGACTGCGCAAGAAGAAGGGTTATGATTTTCAAGTGTGTGTGTGTATACATATATAAGCATGTATGTATGAGTGTATTTTATTTATTTATGTATGATATTTATATATCGTATCCTATAACTAGAAACAGAAGAATTTAATGCAGCCCGTTTTTATGTATTATTTTTGATAATATTTTATAATCTTTTGAATCCTTTTGTCAATAATCTATAATGATAGTAAAGTTTTAGGTGACATTTAATTTAAGTTGAAAGTCCAATTGTTATTTTCTTCTTAAACAAATTAATTTAAAAAGCCTAGTAAAGTTAAGGAAATATTTTAATAATGTGGCACTAACTTTGAAATAAGATATTCACTAACTTTATATTAGTTTTTTTTTTTTTTTTTTTTTTTATGCGATAGGGGGCAAACGAGCTGACGGGTCACCTGATGGTAAGTGACTACCGCCGCCCATGGACACCCGCAACTCAAGAGTCACAAGTGCGTTGCCGGCCTTTTAGGTAGAGGTACGCTCTCTTCTTGAAGGTTTGAAGGTCGTATCGGTTCGGAAATACGGCAGGCGACAATTTGTTCCATAAGCTGGTTGTGCGAGGCAAAAAGCTTCTGGAGAAGCGCACAGTGGTGGAGTGCCAATCGTCCAGGTGATGGGGATGGATATTTTGTCGCGTAGGACGATGGCGGAAACCAGCAGCCGGTATAAGTCCGAACAATTCCTCTGAACACTCCCCATGATACAAGCGATAGAGGATGCAGAGTGAAGCTACATCTCTACGCAACGCCAAGGTGTCAAGTCGATCAGAAATATCTTGGCAGTCGATGATGCGAGTCGCTCTCCGCTGAATGCGGTCAAGAGGCAGAAGTTCGTACTGGGGTGCACCTGCATAGAGATGAGAACAGTATTCCATGTGCGGCCGAACCTGCGCCTTATAAAGTTGCAGGCGGTGGGCCGGAGTAAAATACTGTCTCGATCTGTTTAGCACACCAAGCTTCTTCGAGGCTAATATGGCCTTACTCTCTAAGTGACCTCGAAACTGGACTTCGCTTGATATATCGACGCCAAGGATTCCGATACTGGCTGATGCCGTTAGGGAAGTGCTCTCAAATTGAGGTGATACGACCAATGGCATCTTTTTAGCGGTGAACGCGCAAACCTGTGTCTTCGTGGGGTTAAATTGGACTAGGTTAAGTCGACCCCAATCTGAAACTTTTGATAAAGAAGTTTCGATTTCAGACACAAGTTTGGATCGGCTTTCGATGACGTTTACCCGAGAAATGTTAGCGCGGCCGGTGTAAAGGGCATCACTCGTGCTATCGTCTGCATAGCAATGGATGCTGCTAATCTGCAGCATGTCGTTGATATGCAGAAGAAACAGCGTGGGTGATAGCACACAGCCTTGTGGGACACCAGAATTAACAGAATTGGAGTCGGAGCATGCACCGTCAACAACGACCTTGATGCTTCTGTCTGTAAGAAAACTGGTGAGCCAATTGCACAGTTTCTCGGGAAGCCCATAGGAAGGAAGCTTCGCAAGGAGCGCTTTGTGCCAGACCCGATCGAAGGCCTTCGCCACGTCCAAACTAACGGCCAAAGCTTCCCCCTTGGTCTCGATCGCCTGTGCCCACCGGTGAGTCAAGTATACGAGAAGATCACCAGCTGAACGACCCTGACGGAAGCCGTATTGTCGATCATTGAGGAGCTGGTGGTCTTCTAAGTACCGGAGGAGCTGGCAGTTAACAATGGATTCCATTATCTTGGAGAACAAGGAGGTGATGGCTATGGGTCTGTAGTTGGACGGATCCGAGCGATCTCCTTTTTTAGGGATTGGGTGCACTAGAGCTGTCTTCCATGAGTTCGGGACTACGCCAAGAGAGTAGGAAAGCCGATAAAGGCGCGTTAAAACCGGTGCTAACTCTGGAGCACACGTCTTCAGCACGATAGGAGAGATTATATCGGGCCCACTCGACTTATGAACGTCGAGGGAAAGAAGTGCTTTACGCACTGCCCTTTGTGTAAACCGGACTTCCGGCATGCGGCTCTCGCACTGCGGTATGGTCGGCGGTGCGTTTCCCCCGTCGTCCAGGGTCGAGTTGGACGCAAAGAGTTTGCCCAGAAGATCGGCTTTTTCTTTAGCGTCGTGGGCCAACGAATTATCTCCTATGCGCAGAGGTGGAAGGGATGGCTTACAAAAGTTCCCCTGGACAGCTTTGGCAAGAGACCAGAATGCACGAGTTCCGGAGGGGAGACTAACTAGTCTCTCGCCAATTCTGCCGATGTGAGCCGACTTCGCCCCAGCAATTACTCTTTTGAGGGACCTGGAGGCAAAGTTAAATTGCTTCTTTAATGTGCTGGTCTTTACATCCCGTGCTGTCGCTGCATTAGCCCATGCTTGGTAACATTCCTGCTTTCGGCGGGACGCCGCTTTGCAGGTTCGACCAAACCAAGGCTGGGACTTGCCACCTGTGGGAATCAGGGAGAATGGAATGAAAAGTTCCATACCCTGAAGCACAACATCCGCGACAGAGTCAGCAACGACATTGGGATCATCCGGCGAGAAGCAAACCTGCCCCCATGGGTAGGATGCAAAGAATGTTCTCATTCCATCCCAGTCTGCTGACCTATAGTGCCATACGCGGCGACTGCCTGTAACTCGCGGCCGCAGCGAGTGAACGAGTGGCACCATACTCCTAATCAGGCAATGGTCCGAAGAGCCAAGAGGGGCCTCAACGGATACTTTGTAGCCGTCAGGATGTGAGGTCAGCAGAAGATCCAACAGTGAAGGCACGTGGCTTTCTGCATCTGGGATTCGCGTAGGCGTTGCTACCAGCTGCGTCAAGCCATATGCCAAGGCGAAATCGTGAACAGATCTTCCCGCATGATCGGTTTTGCGCGAACCAAGCCATTCGGCGTGATGGGCGTTAAAGTCGCCAAGAATCACGATCTCTGCGGATGGGACCTGCTGGAGCACTGAGTCTGTAGCCATTTGGACGTGGTCGATGAGTCGGTCCGTTTCGGCATCACCGCTATGGGACCTGTAGAGGCATAGGTAGATGCGGGGATGGTCGTCGCAGTCTACACGTAGCCATAAGATGGAGAGGTCCCTACCTTCAAGATTGCCGAGGCGGCGAGAAGTGATATCATCTCTAACGTACACACATACACCAGCCTTAGGAACAAAGGAGTGTTCCAGTCCGTACCCAGGGTAGCAGAGGTAGGATGTGTCCGCTGGAGATGATATCTGCGTCTCGGTTAAAAAGAGCAAGACCGGCTTTGCTGTCTCAAGGTGGTGGTGGACAGTGTCGAGGTTCGAATGTAAGCCCCTGATGTTACAAAAATCCACGGTAAACGTTACAGGGGGTGCCATGGTATGCCTTCTCTTGCCCCGAGCAGATTTTGAGAGCGCAGTTGAGCCCCCCCCAGAGTACGAGGGGCAGCCTGGGCGTCCACGCTCAGGCATAATCCGTACTGAGGGTGGACGTCCAGGGGGGGATTCTCCAACGCTTGCGCTGGTACCCCCCTGGGGTATCCTTTTCGTTAACAGCGCTATCATTAGGGGGGTGGGGGATTTTGGGCCTCCGGAGACCTCACTTATTTCGGGGAAATGCAACGCAAGCGTTACTTCACAACCGGTTTTCTGTGAGGCCGTGGTATCGCACCGGTCGAGCCGGCCCATTCGTGCTTAAGCAAGCATGGCTCTACCACTACAAAACATGTTACAAAACATATTAGTTTTGAACATGATAATGTAACAAGAATCATGTTTAGTACAATTACAAAATGTGTAGTAAATACTCACGTAGTCTCTGCTGGACACAGTCATCAAACGCTTTCACTTTTCAATCATATACCACCTACAATCGCCTGTAGGATATGGCTTAGGAGTTTATCCAGAATTGTGACTGTCAAGACATCGAGAATAAACTATCCAGTGACCATGTGTCGTGTACTTGCACTTTGCGTCTTAACAGTAGTCACAGTCATTAAAATCACGATGCGATGCCAATGCGGTATTTCCAGATCTACGTTCTTCAAACGTTTAAAAGAAGAATGTACTCTCCCACCTCAAAGGCCGGCAATGCACTTGAGACTTCTGAGTTGCAAGTGTCTATGGACAGTGGTTAGTTACTTAGGTGAGCCGTCTGCTCGTTTGCCTCTTATTGTTTTTTTTTTTTAATTTTCAGAACCTTTAATGCCGAAGAAACTTACTCATATAGACATGGCTTATCATTGACTACCAACTTCACAAAGTTCAAGGAGACTATAAGTACAACTCCTGACGGTAAGAATCGGGATGAGCCTGAAGGTGGTCTCGATGCACTTGCTCAAGTAATGGCGTGTGACATTGTAGAATGGCGAAAAGAGTCGAGGAAGATTATTGTGTTCCTCACAAATGGCCCGTACCACGCTGCACTTGATGCAAGAACAGCAGGTATATTTCAACCATACGATGGTAAATGCTATACTCGAAACGGTACTTATTATAATGAACTAGAAATGGATTACCCGTCTGTGGGCATATTGAATAAGCTGGCAATAGAACGAAATATAATCATATTCTTTTTCGTTGATTACAATGTTGAAAGTATTTACAAAAAACTGAGCAATGCTATAAGTGGTTCAAAACTAGCGACCTTCTTAAGTAATAACAATGAAGAGTCAACTACTGATAATTCTATAGCAGATACATTAAAAGATGTATACGAAGTAAGTACTAATATTTGTTATACTTCGCACCTTATTTATACTTTCATTAAATCATTAGTATTAGAATTTTAGTCACCATGTACTGAGTTTATAAGGAAAAAAAACAATTATTCAAAACAGAACAAGAAAAAAAGTATAAGTTGAAACTTCAACTAATAACTCAACATATTTGATAACCATAAAAGTTTTAGCTACTAGAATCTCCTTTTATTAAACCAAAAAAGCCCATATACATATGTATGGCTAAGCTATATGGCTGGCTAAGCTACTTCCCATTGACCTCTATTCATAAATTTTTTTGTCAAAGTGTAAAGTGTCTAGTGTAAAGAAAAAAATATAAAAGGCGCTAATTTATGGTTATATCATATAAAAAAACTGTTTGCCATTACAAAGTTGTGCTTAGAAAATCAACTGTGACGTACATCAATCCATGGCAGAGTTCTGCAAAATTAAGTTAAGCGAATCCGATTCGAATGAGTTAGACGAACTACTTAGAAAAAGAAATTTGGTTGCTGACGAAACCCTCGCACGCTCGCACTTCTCCTTCTTTTAAAACTTTAGTTGCTTTTCAGAAAATTTCAAGAAAAGTTATTTTGAAAAAATATATACAGAAAAAACAACGTAAGAATATAGATATCGTAATAACACCCAATTGCGTCTCAGAAGGCAGTGGTCATGAGTGCGATGTAGAAATAGGTAAAAAAAAAGAGTTTAATGGTACCATAAGGTTATTAGAATATGTTGGATATGACAACATGACTATAGATATAGCTGTTGAAAGTATTGGAGAAAAACTAGTACTTGATATAGAAGTTGTTAAAGATTGTAATTGCCAGGACAACGGAGTGGAGGAAAATTCTACTTACTGTCATGGGGAGCACCGAATTTGTGGGGAATGTAGTTGTGGAGAAAAGAGGTAATATACTAATTATTTTAAGTTTGCCCTTTGTACTCGTATATGGTTACGCTTACGGTTTTTAAAAGATTTTTACACTCAGTTCATTTATTTATGGTTACGATATCTCTAAGACTACTATCTGAGTCTCTAACCTCTCTAACCGTCTGAAAATTTGAGATATTTAGTATTAAACTCGTTATTGACACCGTTGCCCTTCAAGAATTTGTTTAATATTTCAGATACGGTGACAGATGTGTTTGTGAGAAAACTGGGGGGACAGCTATTAATTATAACTCATCTTGTATTCAAGGAGACAGTGAAGTCTGCAGCGGTCACGGAAATTGTGAATGTGGAGTCTGTCGTTGCAGGCCTGGGTAACGCATATGAATATTTTTATTTCTAGTATATATTTTACAATACATACTCTGGATTGAGCATCACAAGAAGCCAGTTCCTATAAAACGTGTTACAGAAAAATAATATAATCAATTTCCGCTATACGTAACTTCTGTAAATTGTTTAGAGAGTATGAAAAAAACATCAATGTTGTTGGATGGACCATCATTTTAAAAATGAAATTATAATTTAAAATATGTATTATTTAGCCTATACTTCACAGAACACTCTCAGTGTGTCTGTTCAGAATAACAATAACACGAAAGAAAGAAATTACATTCTTAGCACATTTTTTTTTATTTTTAGGTATAGTGGTAAGTTTTGCCAATGCAACGACTTGAGCTGTCCTCTCGGTGACGGTAAGTTGTGTTCAGGAGAAAAACGTGGCAAATGCCAGTGCGGCAAGTGTAACTGCGATTCCGGTTGGCGTGGTGATGCTTGCGAGTGCTCTAAGTACAATTGTGTAATTGATGGAAAAGTAAGTAAAACCATCTGTTTTCATATTTCAGTTAATCATTACAAACCCCTTATTTTCTATGGAGGTAGTTAAACGACTAGGTACTAATTTCTTTACACATTTCTCGTTTTCAGGAATGCAACGACCTGGGGCGCTGCATATGTGGCGTTTGCCATTGTGATCCAATCGCTCAATGGGACAAGCGCAGCGTTCGAGATGAAAATTGTAAAATAATTGCAGGTCCTGGCTCTCACAGCTTGCAGTGCAAGGTTCTAGAAGAATGTGCTAAATGCCAGAGAAAAAGTAAAAACTATGACTGCATTTCCTGCGACGACGCAATACAAACTCGAGTTGTGGAAGCTCTAACAGAAATATATTTGAACAGTAGTCTGTGGAATGCTTGTCCTGATTTAAAAGTTGCCGTTGGCTGTTACTCTAAGTTCGTATACCGATACGACGATAGCAAATATGCTCTGGAAATAGTCGTTGAACAAAAGGAGAATTGCGCTGAAACTCACTATCGTAAGTATAAAATAAGGTCAAGCCTTTAATTCTTACTTCAGTTTTATTAATACCTCCAGTAAAATGATCCAGTTAATGTTGAAATGTCATTCTTAAAACAATAAAACAATACAAAAATATTTATATAAATATTTTAAAGAAACAAATTATTTTAAGGCATTGTATCAAGACATGCAAGTCTTAATAAATTATTAAGACTTGTAAAATTATACAAAAACGCTTTATTCCTTTCGTTACTTTCCCGAAGGCAGTTACAAAAAATCGATCCAAAACCTTTTTTTAAACACCTACTAAAAACAATATAGCAATAACATACACTTAGTTTAAGAAATGCTGTAGGTATATACATTACGTCGGCGTTGCGACATAGAACAAGGACAGCTCAGGGCTCCATAGCAATGAGATTAAAATAAATAAATCAACAAAATAACAAACAAATTACTCATCGGTTTGTGTTCGTTGCTTAGAATTAATTAAGTCATCTATGTATATAAGAGGTGTGATCATACAGTAAGGTGACTTTTTATTCATCAATATTTATTTTATACACTTGTATCAACGTTTTCTTCATTATAACCTCGAATCACTTCTGATAAGCCCTTTTTGGTATAGATTTGAGCTCTTCCAGCGATGTAGTATTTAGCAGAAATAGTTACGGTTGCTGCTAATTGCCATAATATATGTTACTATTCCGTAAAATAATTCTTTAAGATAAATTCGTAAACTCATAATATTTTTATTTATTGTTATAAATCTGTATCATTCAATCTATTACACTGTTATTGTTTTTCATTTCACTGATGCATACACTGTATAATTTTTTTTTCCCAGTGTTACACAAATGTTCGCGATCCTGACTGCTAAGCCTAGGTCGAAGGTTCGATTCCCATCCAGGACAAATATTTGTATGACGAGCACGATTATATATTCTGTGTATGGGTGTCATTTATCTATAATATGTATGTATTTGAAAATATATAAGTATGTTTATTAGCAATCTGGTTTCCGTAATACATACAAGCTCTGCTTAGTTTGGCATTAGACGGCCGTGTGTGAGACGTAGTACATAATACATGGGGTTATTATATTTATCTATGTTAAACAAATGAATAAATGATTATGAATATCTCCTCAATCGTTGCAAATCTTCGTCCTTACATGGGTGTCGTCAGCTTTGGGAATAAGGTAGAGTAATGGGCGAGGCGTGATTGTGAGGTTGATTTTGGTCAAAAAATCTCTTTTTTTTTAGACCAAAACCAAAAAGAAATAAATCAACTGAACGGCAGAGAGACCGCAGAACGGCTCTACCTACCCGTAGAAGGGCACCGGGCGCCGGAGGGCATTCGTTGATCTCCGGCCACCTTAGGAAGCGGCCTGCGGGGGACGAACTTTTGGGGAATTCGTCGTCCGAACAGATGTAGACCCGAGAGGCAGCGCGCATTCTTTCGTGCGCGCTTCTTAGATGACTTCAACCGAAGGGCAATGGTTTCACCATGTTACGGGACTCGCTTTGGGTGAGGTGGATTAATGTCTGTCAGGGGTAGCGGAGGAATGCAATTGCGATTCTCGCTCCCCTGAACATGGGCGAGATGAGGAACACCGGGGGGGTTTTAAGTTGGTAAGACACCGACAGACCCCTTCGCCCATGTATTTGGGCGAAGGGGTCTGTCGGTGTCCAAATCCATGAGGATCTTCGACCCCGGCAATAAAAAGAACTAAAAAAGAATCTTTAAAAAAATCACTTACAACACTCTACTAACTACAACGTCAACAACAAACAAGATTTCGAGATCATCAGCTACTTCTCTAATCGTAATTGGATAATTCCCATACAATATTTTCTTCACTTCTACACTATTTTCATCTCTTGTTAACATGCCTTTAGAACGAGGTTCTTCATGAATATATTCTCGGCCTTTTACTCATTATATATTATTATGTGATTAAAAGATGTCTATACCACTTATATACATTTTTTACTCAGATATCACTCACCGTATGCCAGTGTCAACATGTCAAGTTTTTGTTTTGGAGCACTCAGTTAACAAATTTCATGCAAATCCTTTACTTCACTTTTTCGAAAGAAAAAAATCGCTGAACACGCAACACACAAACAAAAAATGCTATGTATCTGAAATTGAGAACATATAATTGGGATGAGTGTACCAATACAATAATTTCTACACCACTCTAAAATAGACTGATTAACTAAATTCTGTGTATAAAGTATTAAAACAAATGATATGTTACTTTTCAGTATTTGGAGGAATTTTCCTTCTCGTCCTCATCGCAGTAGGGGTACTGACATTAGTGGCTTGGAAATTAATGACTGATGCTCGAGATCGCCGAGAGTATAGGCAGTTCTTAGAGAAATCTGAGCATGATGGGAATGTCACCGAAAATCCGTTATACGCTCCTGCTACTTCCTCCTTTCAGAACCCCGGTTTCAGAAAGAGGTCTTACAAATTGTAATTAAAATGCATAAATAAATTAAAATATAAGAAAGTGTATTTTGTTTTATAGTACTAATTGATATGAATTATACAATTTTAATGTCATATTAACAGCTTAATTTAAATGCACACACATGCACAGAAGATTTATTGTCAAAGTTTTAATCAGGTGATTATAGTTGAATGTGTTTTAATTATATATTTTGTCAGTATAGTTTATCAATTAACTTGCTCGCTATTCTATTTGAAACAGCAAATCACTGACCATGAAGTACCTAACCTTTTTACGTCCCATAATATAAAACGTAAAGCCTTAAATGCTTCCCTTACCTGATAACAGATGGCGTAGCTCAATCTTAAGTTGTAGGTTTTACGCTTTACGTTACATATTTATAGTATAAATGCTAATTAATATTATTTTTTTATTAGACCCTATATTCTTAAATAAATTAAATAATAAATATTATTTTCTATTTTTATATTATATAAAAATAGAAAATTTTAAATTTAGTAATATACACTGTTTTTACTTGTCATCCCGGAATAATAAATAAAATAGAATATATGAATATATTTTATATAATGATTGAAATTTATTTATAAAGTAATTAATAACAAAACTTTATTTATGTATAGATTTGCATCTGCAAGTTCTGTTAGCTTTCTTAAAAAAATAAATGGCTAAGTTAGTGCCAAATATGTCTTTAGTTTAAATAGTATATAACAATTGATCAATGATTGTAGATTTGACACTTACTATTTTTTGACAATAACAGATTCAAGGTATTATAATATGTATTAATTAAATAGTCAAGGAACATCTTTGATTAATTATTCACTATGAATTATTCATAAAAATTATTAAGTTTACTATAAAACATGAACCTGGTCACCCCCGGATTATTCAACAGCAAGTACGTAATTGATAATTTCAGTAAACTTTACTAGAGAGAACTTTTTTAGAGAGAAGAGTTAATAAAAGAACTTGCAACATTTCATGCCACGTAAGGAGTTTCCCTACTATTATCCTTCAAGCAAAATAAGGAAACTGTATTTAATATAATTACCTGATCTCTGAGTTGTAATAGTAGCAATCACAACAACAGTCACTCCTCAAACATTAAATATCCATAGCTCTTTGTAAATTTCTATAATTCCTAGAAAGCCCAACATAGTTTACCTACCCGATAAAAGATGGCGGGGCTTAGTCGAGATCGCTTCAATTTACGGCTGCTGTCTCTGTTGCACATTAGGCTATGACATCAGTCTATTACATGTAGCTTTTCAAAACTGCTTTATTTACAATATTATGTTAATTTTATCATTTCAAAATTATAACTCTGTTTTAATAACAATTAATAGCAAAAAATCTAAGCCAAAAAAAAAAACAAATAAGAACAAAAAATGTAACTCACGCAATAATTTTTTGCGTCTGTGGAATATATAGAACAAGACGGAATAAAGGGCAACAGGGAGTCCGTTTCTACGCAGTAGAGCAGTACCCTGGGGTGGGGCTGCACTTAAACCCACCTCATTCATTGACGCGATTCTCTCAGACATGTTATCGTATAGGACAGATAATCGAGCCAAAAGTCTTATTCGTCTGAACCACAGTAATCTTCAAGCCCCAGAGTACGGTCGAATCCTGCTCTGTAGTACTTCTACCGTGGCATTATGCGCCAACCTTAATTAAATGATATGAACCTTGAATTAATATGAGGGCAAGTTCCTTCAACACCACTGCAGTAGAAAATTTGACTCTCCTTTTTGTAATATCGTGGTTTGTCACAATTTTTTAGGGATTTAATTAATCATAAAAATAAATAATGTTTTTGAACATTATATGATCCTATCACGCTTGCTTAAAAATTTAAAAGTTTGAATGAAAAACCAATAACACTTTCAGTATAAAATTAAATACACTCGAGAGCAACAAAACACATAAAGACGTCTCATAAAGAGACAACACCTTGCCCTGGAGTTGCATCAAAGGGGATTCGTATATCACGTAGTGCCTCCCTATCTCCGCCACATTGTCGGGGCATATCTATCAGATAGAGCCGTGATCTATCCGACTCGGGCAGAACACGGTCGGCGAAACATACGGTGTTCCGTAGGGTTCGGTGCTGGGCCCCCTCTTGTGGAATATCGGCTACGTCTGGGCGTTGCGCGGAGTACTCTTGTCGGGTGTCGTGGTGACATGCTATCCCGACGACACTCTCGTGAAGGCGAACGGCAAGTCACACCGCGAAGCGACCATAAATGCCACAGCCGGGGTTGCTCGAGTCGTTACAAGAATTCGGCAGCTGGGTTTAGAGATAGCTCTCCACAAATCTAAGGCCCTCTGTTTCCACGGGCCTCAAAAGGGACTACCTAGGCGATCCAGTCTTGTTGTGGGAGATCGGCATCGAGTCCTCTTTGAAATATCTGGGGCTCGTACTCAACAGACGATGGGACTTTGAACCTTACTTCCGAAGTCTGTCCCCCAAACTCATAGGGATAGCGGCCGCACTTTCGCGGCTTCTGCCCAACTTGGGGGGGCCGACGCGTCCTGTAGGAGACTATGTCGGAATCGTGTGGTCCATATAGACTCTATATGGGGCCCCAATATGGGCGGAAGCGGCGCAATGTCGTAATGTGTAACGCTCTCAAACTGTTATGGCTGTCAGGGTCATAAGAGGTTACCGCACGGTCTCCTTTGAGGCGGCGAGTCTCCTAGCCGGAACTCCGCCATGGGATCTGGATACCTGGCGATATCCCTTGCGACTCTGTACCAGTGGCGCAGGGAGGCGCAAGAAGGGAGCTTGGGACCTGAAATCTAGGTCTACCGCGAAGATACCGCACTCCACACTTTGGGCGCAGCAGCGTGCTAACCTCGAGGTGGCTATCGGAGGGTGTGGCCTCTCGCTGGAGATCATGGTTATGTCCATGGTTCCTAGCGAGGGCGCGTGGGATTCTGTCGCCTCGTTTTGCGAGGAGGTAATGAGGCCTGAGACAGTGTCGCGAAGTGCTCCGCGCGCGCCTCTCTAAGTATGGGTAATACCATGGGGGGGTCGCCTAGCGACCAAGACTACCGGGGTCACATGGATTTCCTTTCTACCCTAGAAGGACACGATGACGGAACACTGGGTGATTTTAGTCGGTTCGAGTCCAACATACTGTTTTGTATATTTATTATTTTATAAGAATTTTAGTTGTTATTCAAACTGTTTCTTATTTTCCTAAATATAATGAGTTATTATATTGTGAAAAGACTTAGTAATTGACTCTTACTGGAAGAGAGATTATTAAGGCACCTTTGCAATTGATCCCAACCTAGGGTTAAGTACTAAGATTTTAAAACGAATTTCTCCGAAGTCATTCACATCTTATCTTACACAAAATAGGTATTGAATTTCAGATGATTCTTATACACTTCAGAGCAATGACTACATGTCAAATAAAGATATCTGAAAATCTCGAGATAATTTTAGCTTAGTGAAGTAAGTTTTTTACGTGGTAGAGCCATGCTTAGGCACGAATTGGCCGGCTCGACCGGTGCGATACCACGGTCTCACAGAAAACCGGTTGTGAAGTAACGCTTGCGTTGTATTTCCTCGAAATGAGTGAGGTCTCTTGAGGCCCACAATCCCCCAACCCCCCTAATGATAGCGCTTTTAACAAAAAGGATACCCCAGGGGGTTATCAGCGCTAGCGTTGGAGAATCCCCCCCTGGACGTCACCCTTAGTACGGAATATACCTGAGCGTGAACGCCCAGGCTGCCCCTCGTACTCTGGGGGGGCTCAACTGCGCTCTCAAAATCTGCTCGGGGCAAGAGAAGGCTTACCATGGCACCCCCTGTCACGTGGGTACTGTCACTGTACCGTGGATTTTGTAACATCAGGGGCTTACATGCTAACCTCGACACTGTCCACCACCACCACGACAGCAAAGCCGGCCTTGCTCTTTTTAACCGAGACGCAGATATCATCTCCAGCGGACACATCCTACCTCTGCTACCTTGGGTACGGACTGGAACACTATGCTTGCACTATGCGTGTACGTTAGAAATTATATCACTTCTCACCGCCTCGGCAATCTTGAAGGTCCATCCATCATCCATCCATCCTCTCCATCTTATGGCTACGTGTAGACTGCGACGACCATCCCCGCATCTACGTATGCCGCTACAGGTCCCATAGCGGTGATGCTGAAACGGACCGACTCATCGACCACGTCCAAATGGCTACAGACGCAGTGCTCCAGCAGGTCCCATCCGCAGAGATCGTGATTTTTGGCGACTTTAACGCCCATCACGCCGAATGGCTTGGTTCGCGCAAAACTGATAATGCGGGAAGATCTGTTCACTATTTCACCTTGGCATATGGCTTGACGCAGCTGGTAGCAACGCCTACGCGAATCCTAGATGCAGAAAGCCACGTGCCTTCACTGTTGGACCTTCTGCTGACCTCACATCCTGACGGCTACAAAGTATCCGTTGAGGCCCCTCTTGGCTCTTCGGACCATTGCCTGATTAGGAATATGGTGCCACTCGTTCACTCGCTACGGCCGCGAGTTACAGGCAGTCGCCTCGTATGGCACTATAGGTCAGCAGACTGGAATGGAATGCGAACATTCTTTGCATCCTACCCATGGAGGCAGGTTTGCTTCTCGCCGGAGGATCCCAATGCCGTGGCCGACTCTGTCGCTGATGTTGTGCTTCAGGATATGGAACTTTTTATTCCATTCTCCCTGACTCCTACAGGTGGCAAGTCCCAGCCCTGGTTTGGTTGAACTTGCTAAGCGGCATCCCGCCGAAAGCAGGAATGTTACCAAGCATGGGCTAATGCAGCGACAGCACGGGATGTAAAGACCAGCACATTAAAGAAACAATTAACTTCGCCTCCAGGTCCTTCAAAAGAGTAATAGCTGGGGCGAAGTCGGCTCACATCGGCAGAATTGGCGAGAGATTAGTGGGTCTCCCTTGCTAAAGCTGTCCAGGGGAACTCTTGTAAGCCATCCCTTCTGCTCATAGGAGATAATTTGTTGTCCCACGACGCTAAAGAAAAAGCCGATCTTCTGGGCAAACTCTCTGCATCCAACTCGACTCTGGACGACGGGGGAAACGCACCGCCGAACATGCCGCAGTGCGAGAGCCGTATGCCGGAAGTCCGGTTTACAGAAAGGGTAGTGCGTAAAGCGCTCCTTTCCCTCGACGTTCTTAAGTCGAGTGGGCCCGATAGAATCTCTCCTATCGGACTGAAGACGTGTGCTCCAGAGTTGGCACCGGTTTTCTCGCGCCTTTATCTGCTTTCCTACTCTCTTGGCGTAGTCCCGAACTCATGGAATAGCTCTAGTGCACCCAATCCCTAAAAAAGGAGATCGCTCGGATCCGTCCAACTACAGACCCATAGCCATCTCCTCCTTTTTCTCCAAGATAATGGAATCCATTTTTAACCGCCAGCTCCTTCGGTACTTAGAAGACCACCAGCTCTTCAATGATCGACAATACGGCTTCCGTCGGGGTCGTGCAACTGGTGATCTTCTCGTTTACTTGACTCATTGATGGGCACAGGCGATCGAGACCAAGGAGGAAGCGGTGGCCGTTAGTTTGGACGTGGCGAAGGCCTTCGATCGGGTCTGGCACAAAGCGCTCCTTGCGAAGATTCCTTCCTGTGGGCTTCCCGAGAAACTGTGCAAAACGGTGTCCCACAAGGCTGTGTGCTATCACCCATGCTGTTTCTTCTGCATATCAATGAATGCATATGCAATGGATGCTGCAGATTAGCAGCATCCATTGCTATGCGAACGATAGCACGAGTAATGCCCTTTACACCGGCCGCGCTAAAATTTCTCGGGTAAACGTCATCAACGGCCGATCCAAACTTGTGTCTGCAATCGAAACTTCTTTATCAAAAATTTCAGATTGGGGTCGACTTAACCTAGTCCAGTTTAACCCCACGAAGACACAGGTTTGCGCGTTCACCGCTAAAAAGATGCCATTGGTCTTATCACCTCAATTTGAGAGCACTTCCCTAACTGCATCAGCCAGTATCGGAATCCTTGGCGTCGATATATCAAGCGAAGTCCAGTTTCCCGGTCACTTAGAGGGTAAGGCCATATTAGCCTCGAAGAAACTTGGTGTGCTAAACAGATCGAGACAGTATTTTATTCCGGCCCACCGCCTGCAACTTTATAAGGCGCAGGTTCGGCCACACATGGAATACTGTTCTCATCTCTACGCAGGTGCACCTCAGTACCAGCTTCTCCCTCTTGACCGCATTCAACGGAGAGCGACTCGCATCATCAACTGCCAAGATATTTCTAATCGGCTTGACACCTTGGCGTTGCGTAGAGATGTAGCTTCACTCTGCATCGCTTGTATCATGGGGAGTGTTCAGAGGAATTGTTCGGACTTATACCGGCTGTAGGTTTTCGCCATCGTCCTACGCGACAAAATATCCATCCCCACCACCTGGACGATTGGCACTCCACCACTGTGCGCTTGTCCAGAAGCTTTTTGCCTCGCACAACCAGCCTATGGAACAAATTGTCGCCTGCCGTATTTCCGAACCGATACTACCTTCAAACCTTCAAGAAAAGAGCGTACTCCTACCTAAAAGGCCGGCAACGCACTTGTAACTCTTGAGTTGCGGGTGTCCATGGGCGGCGGTAGTCACTTACCATCAGGTGACCCGTCTGGTCGTTTGCCCCCTATCGCATAAAAAAAGTAGTGTTAATACACGTTAAATTACCACTACCTATCGACTACTACTGAATGACAAAATACTAAAATTTGATAAAATTATGGACATAAGTCAGGTATAAATAGATTTCTTCCATTTTTTTTTTCCTAATACGAGTATACATTTTTATCAATATTATTATTGTATTCAAAGTGAAAAATGCATTTTATTACTTTTTTGAGTTTTTATTTAAATGTTTATTAAGCACAATTTATTACACTAAGCGAGCTTAGTATTAAACCCAATTGTTGGAGTATTAAACCCAATGTCACACCCACCAACCACGGAAAAGCACTAATTTCAATTATTACTTGTTACAAATTAATGTTAAATATTATTGCTACTCATCAGTGCGCGATGCCCTAGTATGTCACCAGAATTCACTATTTGTAAAGCCTTGAAATTACAATCACTCATTTTATCTCTCTATCTCTATCTAATGCTTAAGCACGAATAGGACGGCTCGACCGAAGTAATGCCACAGCCTCACAGAAATCAGTCGTTAATCAGGCTTGCGTTGTGTTTCAAGAGTGAGTCTGCTCTTCCCTCTCCCTTCAACGACAAAATTTTATGATTTTATAATTTTTTATATTAATGTTTAGGAATTTTTAAATTGTTGGTATATCGTATTGCATTAGCAACGCAATTTATAACCAATTTATAAACAAAGCTCTTGCTCACACTCGCCAATCCGTATAAGCAATAAATTCCTTTTCTTTGCACTACCTTCCTTTGTGCTTACTCCTCAATACACCCCAATTTTTTCCATAATTCCTAAAGTACCGGGCGGCCCTCCTACTGCCCTACCTACTGTACATATGTATATATTGAGAATTAGGCACAAAACCATTAGGTATCCCACAACACACGCATATTATTGTCTAATGCTATATTTATTTAATAATTTCACTTTTCAAATAGTTATAGAGGTTACTCTCATGAATTCAATACATTAACTTAATTACAACAAGCTTTCAAAAGGATGATATTTATACTTTAAGATAACAAAATATGTTATAAACCTACAAGTAACTAAATTTCGAAACGATGTCAAAATAAAATTATAGAACAACTCACATAAATCGAGAATATAAATCATTTTTTTAAGTAATTAAATGCAGCACCAAAGTCAAGGAATTACCTAGCTCTAACTTATACTCGTCAGAAGTATAATGCATGACATTGACGGTGATGCTCTCCTAAAGATCAATTTCCGCGAATTTTCCTTGAGCGCAAGAAGATGATTCACCCCGCGGGTTGAATATACTAACAAGTCTACACTCTCTCACTATTGGCTCTATACGAGTACAGTCTGTGCCCAGTCGTGTGTCAGAGCGCGCGCTTTTTATATTTCGGACGAACACTTCGCGTCATTTGACACGTAATAAAAAATATATTTGGAATTTTGTGCAAAAATAATACTCCCATTGTAAAATAATGAGGACTATGGCTTGTATGTGGTTTACGGTGATGTTACTTGTTGGAGTACAAAAAGTTTTCGGAAATGTATGCGAAGAAAAAGAAACAAGTAGTTTAAACTGTGACGAGTGCATCAGATGTGGAGGCAGTTGGTGTAGCGAAACAGGGGTAAGTGATATATCCTCAAGTAATATCCGTCATCTGGTTCACCTGGTTATTTTAATTCAGTAACAAAAGAAATAGACATAAATATCAAAATTTAATAGTACAATATCACCCTCTTGGTACATATTTTTGAGGGTAGCTTAAATTACAAACTTATGTTTCTGTATTTAAATTATATTTATATCTTACGCACTTCTCTCAATAATCCATGGATGTAGCGTAGCTATTCTGTTCTTCCGATTTAAGCATTCAGATATAGAGATAAACGATCGTACTTTGATATGTATAATATCTTTAAAACACCCAGTATTACCATTGCTGTTCAGTATCTTGACATTTTGTCTTGTAAAATGTAAGAAAGAAAGAAAGAAAATATATTTATTTTGGGAATAGTTAGGAAACCAAAAGTAAAAAAAAAAGTAGTCAAAAAAAAATAGAAAAAAAAACATGTTTCGTTCCCCATTTGATAAAACATAATGTCCAGATACTGAACAGCAAATTAAATTATTTGGAACTTATTATAATTAAAACTTATTAAACTACAATAAAATTCTTATGGGAGCTAAAATTAAAGTCGACACAAAATCAATAGATTTTTAATACTTCGTAAATAAATAATAGGAATGAGGTCTTTATCTTTGTACTTATATTATCCTAGAGAGATTATTTTATTTATCAATATAGGAACCATACCTACCAGCTTTCCCGACGTTTAAATCAAATAAAGCTAATTCGTAATGGATTATGTATCGAAAAAAGTGGGGCTTAAAAATGTTGATGACCTGAGGGGATATCCACACGTTAAAAAAAGAAATAGTTACATGAAAATTACAAAAAAAATGGCGGTTTGACAGTTATCTTCTTATTTGAAAAGCACTATGCTTTTCATGACGGTACGTGCATGTTGGCTAAGTTATTGGTACAAATTATGGCGTACCAAGTTTAAACTGACAAAAGTTCATTCCGTGAGTGCTTCAGCTGTACCAGAAACCTGTATAGATTAATTCCTAGTACGGGAGTTGTCATCAAAAACTGCTCCATAACAATTGTGCAATTGTGTTTTGCAAACATTTGTTAGTTAAAATAAACAATTTTAAGATAATAAATTGTACATCGTAAAGACATACGGAAATTCCAGACTTATAATTTAATGTGAAAACTTCACCAATTTCCTGGTATGTGACAAGTAGGTTTAGTCCGATATAATTAGTTGCTTTTAATAATGAATGCCGTACAGTGGTATAATCTGTATTTATGTTAGTGCATTCATATGTTAGGTATCGAGTAACTTCTGAACGACCGATAGCTTTGAATTCTCTTCTCTTCAATAACTACTTCAAATAGCTATAGCACCCATGACATTATGAATTTTTACTTAAAACTCAAAAAAAAAATTGGCCGAAAAAAGGAATTTGAGAATTTGAAAAAAGTAATTGGCAGAAAAATAAAATAATTATATAGGCCAGTTAACTTTAAAAATTTCTTTCTGTAATGTTAGTGTAAACATAAAAGTGTTAACACATGTCTAAGAATGTAATAATGTATCTCTCTTCTGTATCTTATGCCAGTATCCACGTAGGGGCAGGCAGAGGCCTCTCAAACGCCCACTTTCTTCCGACAATAATTTAGTCCCATTTAAATAATTGAGGACAAACCTATACTCGTCATTCGGGCACTTTTAGGAATTGAAGGGAGAATTGACTAACAGTCAGTTAGTCAATTCAATCAGCCTATAGCACGGCTTCTTCTACGCCACTGAGCTCGATCCTAGCTCTCATCATCTAGATGTTCACTGCATCTGGCCAGTGTTGCAATAGACTCTATATATGCCAAATATAATGCTAATTGCAACTTGTACATTACGTTACAATATTTTTTTTCATATCTGTATTCGTCACCGAAACTTTTTTCATGAGACCAACGAGGCATACCGTTTTAAAATGATAAATAATCAATAATTTTATCCATATAAGCGATATAACCGGTTAATAAGGGGAATTTCTTAACGACGTTATAACGAGGCAAGATAGCAATAAATTGATCAAAGCAAAAAACGAAGATATCATCCTTGACCAAGCGGAAGAAAACAATTGATTCAATAAAACGACTGGCCGACCGAATGTGGCCTATTCTTAGTCAAATCATATCAAAACGCTAATAAGATTCTTCGATAAATTACCTTACCATATAAAGAAACACGTTAATAAGAAACGAAAAAGGAATTATTTTGCTGAATACCTCAGCTTTAATAAATATCGAAAGCAGCTGGAAAACGTTGTGTACTTAACTTAACTTCCGCAAAATTAAAAAATAGTCATGATCTTTTCGCATTAAAATATAGCAACATAGTAGTTCAGGCTTACCATGTTCAGTCAGTTAGGCTGCGCAAGTCGAGTACAAATATATTCTGCAGTAAAAACTGACCATTTAAATAACGTATCGTTTATAGTATTAAATTACAATTCAATGTTGTGTTTATAATACACAAAATTATTATATATTACACATGTACATACATATGTCTAGCTCGCGAGCATGAATATAATAACGTTAGGTTTTTATGTCATCGTTCACTGTGTAAATAATACTAAAGAATGTATATAACGGATGACAATGAAAATTTTATCATAGTATTATACGTGATGCCATATTTTTTAAAATATTTATGTATAGAACTGTAATAAAAACTGTTTAGAACTACTTGTGTTAGGAATAAGACAAAGATGTAATGTACGGGGTATGAATTTTTTAAAACTTGATTACAAATCCGCTCTCTGAGATATTGAGATGAATTGACAAGCTTTAATTCAACACGATGCGCTTTATTTATTACACATTTAAATACCTTTTCTAATTTAAAGTATTCGTCTTAAGTCGAATGTTTCTAATTGTATTTCATGCCTATTACAAGAAAAAAGAAATTTACAAAATTGTATGTTTTAATTTTAATGATTTAACCTGATTTAAATGTATAATTAATGACATTCTAGTATCGTTTTGGTATTTCACCATTAACTAATAAGTATATTGATACGATATCTACACTATATTACTAAACGTGTTTAACAAGGTTACCAAACGAACAATTTAAATGATTATTTTCCTTATTCAAGACACGGGTTTTTTATAAAATTCTCTTAGTTCCGTACTTAGACGTAGTTATGACTCATCTGTCGAAAGAGTTAAAACCTATTAGGAGTCATTCAGATATTACGTGAATGGCGGTATACGTTTCGCTAAGCTTGATGATTTTAATTTATTATTTTTGGTATTTCTGTTTTGAAATCTCATTAATACGAAGTCACTTCATTTCCTAATAATATTATATACGTTAAAAGTTTTTAGCTAGGCTATATCGGCTTTTACTCTTATTACTATTACTCTTTTTTATCAAAACGACTGCACGGATTTCATTGAAATTTGGAACACAGATTGCTTATAACACGCATTGGCAAGTCCTAATATTGCAAAAAGGTCGTAAACTATTAAAAGCAGAAATTAAACATACTGTTTTGAGTGTAAGTTTTGTCTTGACAGTCTGCCGATAGCTCTTTACGCAAATACTTTAAAACATTACTACCATTAGAATTCCAACAAACGTTTTATCGCATCACTCCCATTAGAACCCCGGCCGTTCAACTAATTTGTCCCCACCACTAATTAGCCCACACTTTACTGTTTAAAACAAAATTGACAAGATAACAAAACAAAATGCTAATGACGTATTATAGATATAATCTAAAACGCACAGGAAAAGTTCTGGATTCTGAACAATAGTGCGTGTCAGCCACAAATAGTTATCTCGAGTATGGGTGTTCTTTGTGTCGTTTATTTGTAAAGACTCCAGCGACACAAGAATAATTCCTTGTGTAAGTTCTTTTAAATAAAAAAAAAAGCTTTTATAATTAATAACCATATTGTATATTAGAAATTCTGAGTCCTGAGTATAATTTTATAGAAAATCATAATCACAATATCAACTAATCACAAATACCTATGCAAATTTCCATATCTGCAACACTAACTATCTCAAGCAAATAAACAAAAGATTAATTATATTGTGCATCTTAAGTGGCATACTTAGTAACAAAAGTCAAACCCAGAATGCTTAAGACCTCTGTTTACTACTATTAAAGAAGGTATCAAAAACAAAACTTTTAAAATTAGCTATAATTTTAAAAGTTTAGTGTTGATACTGTTGTTTTGTATTAATATTGTGGCCCGCGTTCTCAAACAAATCAAATTTTACGTTACCCAAAGGAATAGTTATCTACTAAGTAAATAGCATGGTCGTTCACTTTGACCAGATCTCTCAAGAGTATAATATATTACAGTATAATAATACACAGAATGTTTTATACATAAACATAATATCTTCATTACGCTGACAATACACAATCAAGTGGAGTGGCAGTGAATGGCGATCGATAGACGAGTTTCCTGCGCTACCCCATTTTCCAATATCCGTTGTTTAGCAAAACAAACTACTTGTTATATAATAACCAACAGCTAATAACATTAACTTATACCACTGTATAATAATTATAAATGTTTACATTGCATCCTTTCCGGTGGGTACCGATAGCAAAACAGATGTTTAAATTTATCGGTATTTTCTCCATGTGTAAAAAATTAAAGTGAAAATTTTGTCCAATGTCCATGTAAATTAAGCTTAATTGCATAAGATTACATAATGTTCAATACTATTGTTATGATTTCACCTTTAGATAATTTATGCCATTAATTATTCATGTATTAATTCATGTCATTTAGTACTGCTGATTCTGCTCCCATAGATCACCTCTTATATATTTTCCAAAACAAAGAAAATATGGTGTGAATGATTAATTTGTGTGATAAAATGATTTGCAATGCGAAACAAACAGATACCTAAAGTGGTGCAACCACTTGAAATCCACAAAGCTGTATGCTATCTAGCTGCCTAGATAGTGTACAAACAAAGCCTTCATTTAGTTCTGGGTTGCCAACTAACTGGCAAAAATGGAAAAATAACATTTGAAGCCGTCTATCTCCAACTTGAAAATAAATTTTACTGTTGCATCAATAACATTAGGTAGAGCACTAAATCCGTTAGTGTCACTTAGGTTGTTATGTGTCTACAAAGGGATGACGTCACGAAGTTCCAGCTACGACGAAAATATCCAAAACAGAAATTCGTTACTGTAATGTAAGCTCTTGACACAGACATCTGAATTTAATTGTGTCTAGCAATATGCATCTGTCTAATAGTTATTTTATTTTATTTTTTATTTCTTTCGTATGTACGTATTTTTGTATCGTATATGTGTATATATTTTACTTTAGAATCTCTATAATAAAATTTATATATATTGACTTTCTTTCGTATGTAGATATTACTATTCATTATCTTTAGTAGAAATCACTCTGGCTAGCTATGCCAGACACACAGTAGCTCTTTGGGAGTTTTTATTTATTATAGACAACCTGTAATGCACATTATTTCTAGTCGATATAATTCAAAATGAAATCAGAAACTAAACACACTGACACTTGGGAAATTCCTTCTTTTCTCTAACGATGCTCACTACAACAGTGAATCAATTACTCAGTGAATCACGTTTTACACATTCGATCATTGTTATTTTCGCCATATATGCTTAAACCGTTGGCTCCTTGCCATTAAAACCCTTTTGTCAGTGAGTACGGGAATAATTGCTGCTCATATTAGTAAATACCACATAGTTAATGTGGAATGCAATGTAGCGATGCACTGTACGTTGCACACCCTCGGACAGTTTGTTTATATTAAGATAAAAATTGTATTGGTAATCGTTTGTGCTATTATTTTAAATAACTATATTTAAATTTATAACAATATTTATATATATAATTGTGTATGCATTATATTTATGTACATATGTATGTATATGCCTAGATTATTAGTGTGCTCGAATGGTGCATAAGGTTCACCACATTTGTGAGTAGTCTGAGCTGTCTAAATGTACATTGGGTTGCCTACGCTTTCGGGTAGCAGGTAAAAATTTGTTTTAAAATGTACAAATAGCAGACGAATTACAATAGAAACTTTTGAGATTCGTTTTTGAGATTTTAAATTTAAAAATTTCAGACAAATTAACCTATAAATAATAAAACCCAACTATTTTATGGATTTTACTATATTATAATGCAGTATAAGTAATTTAAAGTAAAATAATATCGAATTATAGTGATCTGAACATCATTAAAATCGCATATTTTTTTTTTTCTTACATTTTGATGCCATCTGTACTACAACAATATAAATTTTATTTCTACAAAAGCTAAATAAAATTGCTTCTTTAATGTTTTAACAGAGGTTAATATGTAGATGTATGTACATACCTTTAAGGGAAGCATTTCTGTTGTATAAAATACCTATATCATTTTATGTATATCAGCAACTTATTTAATCTATAAGATTAAATTGTAGTAGAGAACATTAATACACATATACATTATCAAAACATAACTATTTTCTTTTCTCACTGTTATTTCTATACATAAGAATGTCACTTACATATTTAGCACTTCATATTTCTCCGTAAATGTTTGTTATTAAGCCAATCTCTAACTTAGAAGAACAATGTAAGCCATCTCTGCTTTACTTCCAGTTAAATGCAAATACACATTGGGTTAAACGAAGCGCACACAAAAACAAACATCCGCGCAAACATACCATTCTGAGAAAATATTATACACTACGCACTGACCTATATCTGGCCCTGTTTAATACATTAAAATCTTACACAATTTTCATACCCAGTCGTGTAATCGGGGGAGCCGTTTAAACGCAAGCTCGATGAAACATGCGTCACCGACATCGATCATAACTACATATAAGTTGTCCGCATAAACCATCTTTAATTACTTTTTGCAACTCTTATAAAATCTTATTTTTCCAATTATTAGCATGAACTTTACGCTCTTTCGACATGTCATTCAATCCGTTACCCTTTTGTTATATTGTAAATTGAGTATAATCATAACCTAAGTGTGATTGATCGATGGGGTACCTGATGGTTGGGTAATGTTGATATTTTCAATGACCACGCCACCTGACATTTGGAGCCACCCACCTGACATATAGCCCTTAAGAATGACACAGATCATACAAAAAGGTCAATACTGAGTCAAAGTTTCAGTCGGAGGTCCTGTAATTTAAATGTCTATAAGAAATATCGAATCGATTTATTTTGAACTTTAACTGGCTTGTGTTTGTTACAATAATATCATACCCTCATTTATGTACTGATCAACATGTTCTTATTTTATTTTAATTGAATTACCCTTGAATTTGTTTAGTAAATGAACTTATAAAGTTGTAACCCTATTATTTATAGTTAAATACATCTACTAGTAGATCAGAAATGGATATTTTATTTGTAATAGTTCGACATGGCACAGTCTTGTAAGGTTTAAATTAACGCTTCATTCAAGATCTTGAACTGCGTTGGATTTCAATTTAACAAATCACTTACAAATATAATTGCTTAATTGTTTATTAAAGATGATATGGTACATAGACTACATTTGTATTCGGCATCCTGTGACGACTTACTTCAATGACATTATGTTTTTTTTCATTTTTCTTTCAGTTTACGAGATATATTCCTTATATTGCATTGCATTTGGTTACCCATTTTTATATCTCCACTTCAGTTTGACCAGTTACATCATGCTCTATTTTAAAATACATTACAGATAACGTTTGGAAGTCAAATCGGATCAATCATTCGAAAAACAAAGCTTTGTGCTGTAATCTGACACTTTTTTGTTTGGCTTCGGTCTTTCCCTACACATTATACTCATAATCTATTTACGATATGAGCCCATGTTACTGATACCTAACACTCCAAACTAAACTCTATTTTTTCATGATTTCTACTAACGTAGTAGTTTACTATTAATGTATTAAATACGAGTGGACGGAACAGAATTTAATTTGATGAACATTAGTCGTATACAAAAGTAAATAATGTTATAGAAAGTAAAAAAGGGTTTTAGTATCGCAAGATGCTTAGGTAATTGATTAGAAACTGTATCTTTTTACAGATCGCCTGACCGTGACACGAAATTCAAAAACTAATTGCAACATTACTTGCGTAGTATTCAACATAAATTACAAGCAACTGACACATACAAACAATTTTAGTTGCATTAAAACCCCGTTTAAAAAGTTCCAAGACTTCGTAATGTAATGTCGAATAGACAAGCTGGCCTCTCATTCGAGTGGCCTATAATAATTGTGTGATGAGCGTGATTATATGTTGCGTCTGAGTGTAATTTATATATAATATGTCTGTATATAGAAATACACACAATAATATAGAAATGCTCTGCTTAGTTTGGTATCAGACGGCCGTGTGTGAGATGTCTGAAGTTATGAGTTACGTAATGAAAGGTGCCTAGACCAGATAGACAAGTGTAGAAAACTATGTGTTGAGATAGACATATTTCTTTTTCATTTATGCCGCAAAATACTTTATATATTGACTTTTTCTTAACATACGTTAGAACGGTTGCTTATTATTCCATGATGAGTACTCATACTTATAATCAGATTAATTAGCGACTTTTATTATTCCTTTTTTTTTAATGTATGTTGTCAAGCCTTTACTTCTCTTATCGCAGAATCAAACCGTCGTTATTGATTACTCGACCAAAATGCTAAGTGCAGACAAGCGAATTCAACCCGAAAATGGTCGTACTTAAAAATGAAATATTCGTTTGCAAATCAATCAGTGCAATTACCAACGCTACACATACTCATATTAACATGTTTTAACTTTTAACACCGTGAAACATCTCAGTTCTTTTATGTTAACATACTTGCGTAACATTTACCTTTAAAAATTGGTGTAATACAAAGGGCACGTTCAAAGTTGTTCGGCAAGTTAATAAGTTAACGCAATTGTGGCTGTCTAGCTATAATTGAGTGTCGGACGGTAGGTAGTAGGTAGTTACTTCATTATTGTGGAAGATTGTTCATTTTCATATATTCATAACACTTACTCATATATTATTGTTGTGCAAAGGAATTTACCAATAAATTATGTTTAATGAGGCTATGAGTTTCGTTAAATATTACAATATTTTAAGCTCCACTAAGAAGCCATTGCTTTATAACGTGATATTTGGAATTTGGTAAGTTAAAACTTAATCAAGTATAATGCTTTTTATGCACCCAAGTTTGGTTATTTCTTCTTCCTATTACTAGTAATAATATTAACATGGTTAGTTCAGGAAAAGTAACCTATAAAAATAAATATATATTAGTTAAAGGTTCTAGATGTAAGCCCTCTAGGCAATAGATAGACAGACAAATATATTAAGATAATGTAATGTTATTTAATGCATGTATAACTGATAATATTTCTATAATCAAATAGTTTATTTAGTAAATATTATTTCTAATTTTAACAATTCTAATTAAATAAATGTGACCAACATTTGACAGTTGAAAACCTCTGTGTGTAAATCTACTAAAGATATAACTATAGGTTTTTATTCTGGTAACGCTCTGAAAATATTGTTTATTCTTACATAATCTTATTAAATGATCTATTACGTAACAAATGCACTATCCATATGGGCATATGTTTATTCAATCCAAATGATAATTTCGTTCTCGGTTATAATAACATGACATAGTTTCTTCTACGACGAAAACTTTGTTAATTACTATATCGATTTAGGACGTTATCAATCCTTCAAAACCAATGATTAATGACCTTAATAATTATAGATTCTAAAATGATTTACTGAGACATAATGATAATGATAGAATGCTTATTATTATTGTTGACGTCCACCGTTTTAATTTAAGAACTCCGAAGGATACTTATTCCTTTCATTAACTAAGTAAGAGTTAGCTGTCGTTTATTTTTGGATCCTACCTTTTTATATCTGAACTTTACCTTAATGTATACTCTAACATAAAAACAGTACATAATTTGTAAATATATATACCTACCTACTATAATATTATAACTTATATATTATAAGACGATTATTTCCACAGACGTACGTTTTGTTCTGTGTGTACCTATAATGCTCTATAAGATTCATATACTCTATGGGACTGATGAAAAAAAGATTTAATGCCAACATGCATTATAATTAATTATAAAGAATGTTAAGGTATTGAGAATATATAATGATATACATATTTGCAACTTGCAACTTTAACATTTAATTCTCACGAACAGAAATGTCTTATTATTTTCTTCCGTATAAGTATAAATGCCATTAATTTTTTACTACCTTCTTGATAAAAAAAGACTTAGGTATGTTACTACTAGTATAGATCCATTTATAGTCAGTAAAATGCATTCTTTAATAATGTTTAGCAATGGAAAGGGATTGAAAAAATTACAGTTGGTATTCCGGTAATAAAAATATCGAAAATAAAAAATATACTTTTTGATGCAGGTATTAAACTAAGAAGAGACAACTATTTGGAGTACAGCCAGCAGCGCTCATCGATTTTTCTACAAACATGTTTACTAGTCTGGGAATAGGAAGTTCCGAGTTTGCGAATCAATGTCTTTTACTCAAAGTGCGACGACCTCTTTACAGAATGTAGAAATGGCACTCGCATTCTTATTATGTTTTATTTTTAATATCTGTGTCGCCGTGGTTGGTTTTTCTTTTTGGCGCAATACGTGAGACTATGTTCCGCGCAATGAGGCGTTTTGTTCTGTATTCGTACATTGCCATTAATTGCACAAGAAGCTAAAATCTCAAGAATAATTTAAGTAAATAAGTTCATACAGATACTACATTTGTTAAACATTTAATGTCTCGCATTCAGAAAGCAATATTTTTTCACCTTCAGTGCACAAGGACCAACAGGACAGTTTCCTAGTCTCAAGTCTCAAGCTTATACACTAAGGACTAAATATAGCGCGTGGTGAAATAAGGCAAGATGATGCTGTACTAAACTGGTACGGGAACCATACAAGGAAAAATGTGCTACGGATGTATACGAAACGGTGTGCCTAAGTGTGCTGGCAGACTATAACTCAAATAGCGCTAATTGTAAATACTTACGAAACCCCACATCAAAAGTAGTGGTCAGTGAATACGAATCGGATTCTTATCCTAATTTATCTAATTTTCTCCACAGTTCCCACTTGGACCTATATTTTTAACACATTTATGTACGACATCGCCTCTTGCTTCAGAAGCAGCAACCTTTACTTTTACGCGGATGATGCTGTTGTACATTCTCTGTACTCTTAACCGTAATACTGAATTATCTAGCGTTTATGCAATATCTGACCAACATATTCGAGATCTTGAATGTGTTCGGGACCTTGGTGTTAACTAAATTTTTAGAGGCTTCATGAAGGAGTAGAAAAACTTAATCTAGATACTTTTTGTTTACAACTAAGCGATCCAAAACTAACCTAAGCTTTTTCTCTTCCAGAAATAGGCTCTAATCCTCCTCCTCCAAGAATATAATTCTGTTATATATGTATATATTTTTTAATATTACTACTCTGTAACTATATATGTGTAAGTATATTCTTGTTGGTTTAAAACTTTGTTTAGAGTCCCAACGAATCGTTGAAACCAGTCAGTTCTCGTATGCTATCGTAGCTTCGTCAACCATATCTATATTAATTCGCACTCCTACTTTTCTAGTTCAATTTAGATTTGATGCCTAAATATTATACTTAACAGCGGCTCTACTAGCTAAGTAATGATCCTGGATATTAGTAAGATTGCCAGAACTTTTTACTAAGGAAGGCTAACAAATATCGTCATGTATGATTAGAAGCACGTAAATGTCATGCAGATGTTAGAATTGCTTCCAATTCAGGTTTTCATATCTTTTGCAATATAAACGTAACTAAATAAATGGATGAACACAAACATTACAGGACAAAATAATTATTGTATATTGGTGTGTTGTTTCTTGTGGTTAGCGTACCCAACACACTATAATAAGCATATTTGAAGAATTCGTATTTTAAAGGAACGTATTGTAAATAAAGAGAATGACACAATGGTGTGGAATTACCGAGAAAATATCATGATGCGGGTGATCTCATTAATTTAAAAAAAACAATAACTTTTATGTTAGAATAATAAGATTTTAGTGTCATGTTAATCTTGATCGGTAAATATGTCGAATTTTATGGACATTAAAATGTGAAACGCCAAGCCCAGTAGCCTCCTTACATTTATATGGTTAGTATGTTACTCAATCAGTGACGGAACCTATAGCATTCTTTTACAAACTCCCCTACCCACGTGAAATGATTTTTTCAAATCGATAGATTAGGGCATTCAAATATCAACATAAGCATGCTAAAAAGTGTAGTGTACCGAGTGAAAATATACCGTCCTGTACGTGTACGATATTTACATGTTATGCTAATAGCAGTTTTAGTTTTAGTGCTATTCAAATTGGACTTACAAATTTACAAAGCAATATTTCATTAATTCCTTCTTTTATACTATTATTTTCAACCGACTTTAAAAAGGAGGAGGTTCTCAATTCGACTGTATATTTTTTTATGTTTGTTGCCTTCTTTCTTTCTTCTACGATTATTTTCTGTTTGTTTGAAAGATGGTGCTTCCCGTATGGTCCCATTTTAATTTGTTCCAGTTCTGACAATGGCATCTATGAGAAAACCATATAAGTCTTAAATTTGGATTAAGCATATGCGCGACAAATAGACGAATTACTCAATATCACGCCAACCGATTTCGATGATTGTTTTTATTGGAAATGATGTATTTCAATATGAGAGTTGGGTCCAGTTGTGGCATATTATGACATATTATGACAGACGCATTAAAATCGGTTGTCTTCTTTTTTAAAGTCCGATTATTTTACTAGAAATATTAATTTGAGTAATCGATTTAATATATATATTTATATATAAATATATATGTTTATATATAAAATATAAATAAACATATGTATGTTTGTCTAATATTTTATTATATACATATTTATATAAGTACGTAGTTTTATATACTTAACATAATCTATAGTGTTATAACTTACTCGTTTTTATTAAAACAGAGGTGTTTAACCACAGCTACAAGTTTATTATTTTACTGTAAGTGACCAGATCGAAGCCAACGCGAAGGTGATGTTGCAACAGGGAGACAACCTTTCTATAGGTAGTCTTGTCGAGCCGCCCACACAACAACTAGAGAGGTGCTGGAAAGGAACGAGCTACTATCGATAATTTACAACTGTATCTAATACAACAATTAACAGTATTTATTTAAAGCAAATATTTTAGGTAGGTTAATTAAAATATTTGCTATAAACGAAACACTTTTTTTAAGCAACTTCAAAAAGAAAGAAGGTTCTCACCGACTTCAACAATTTTTTTTAAATTGAAAGTATAGAAAGATTCAAGGCTAATAGTAACTTGATAAAATACTCCACCTCTATGGTAGCATGTGAAGGAATGAAAATACTGTTCTCTGAAATCTAATGAAAATTAAAATATTGAACTCGATTATACATAATTTTTAAAAGTTGATTATTTACATCAAGTTCTTAAACAAACACACGACACAGCCTAGATAAGCAGTAAGATACGATTACGATACGATTTTAAGAGATTTTAAAACAAGATTCTATTTGTAAACTAATGCATACTTACAAAAATTGCCTAAAATAACTAATTATCAATATAATCTTTAAAATATATTAGAATATTTGATTTTTTGAAGACATAATGTAACGAAATCTTAAACTTATTTTAATCTTGGGCAAATAACGTGAATGGTTTCAATAGTTCCGAACGTATTTTTTCTACGCAAATTTTGTAACACATTTTTTTTTATATTTGAGTTATATTGGAGTGTTAATAGCACGGGGGGTTACTATTACTTAACTATATAAAACTAGTAAGTAATGATAAGATTTAGGAGTAACTTTTAAATAAATACTTATATTACTAGAAATACATATTCTAGAGTCTTATCAGATGGGGAAAGATGACATGACTCAGCATTATCAAAACCATAATTTACAACAGTCACGGCACTTGGAGATGGTTAGCGATATTGTACAAATATGCTACATTAGATAGAGGTATTTAATAATTCATTTGAGCACGTAGGTGCGTGAATGTGTTAGTATTACACATATTTTACAGCAAGAAACAGGTCTGCAAGTCTACAAATAAGTTACAATAAATAAGTTATAGAAGAAATCTTTAAAATACATTGATGAAGCTCGCGATTCATAAAGTGTATTTATTCTAAAAATAACATATATGTATTAAATCCCATTGAAATCATAGGCATTCATGCTGCTTTAACTCTAAATGAAATAAAGTTAACAGAAAGAGAAACTAAAAACTAAGGCTGAATAGGTTTCACCCCATTAATAATTGCTGCAAAATGTATAGGTATGTAAATTACGACTTTGTTACATTGGAATTCATATAAAATTATTTATGCATTAATGGCAAAACAAAATGTTTGAAACTCATTGCGACATGCCGAGTTGAAATGATACACAAGAATACATATGACAGTCGAACGAATATTATTATGGCTTTAAGGTTTCGCAGTAGATGGACAGCAATATTTAACAGCTAAGTAATCTTTACTGTAATAATATCAAATCGAATTTAGTTTTACAGTTTAGTAGTACTTATAACAGGTATCTATCTATATATAGACTTAAAAATAAACAAAAGTGCTATAATTTAAGCATATTCATTCAAACAATCAACTACAGTCCACTACTGGACATGGCCTCCCCCAATGTATATGTAAATGAGGTAAATTGATTCTATCAAATTGAGAAGATAAGCATCAGACTGACACTTGTGTAAATTATTTATACTGTTCAATGATTTCAAAGTTGTATGTACCATTTCGAACTCAACGTAGACTCTGTGACTCCCTAATATCTTTTTTTTTTTTTTTTTTTTTTTTTATGCGATAGGGGGCAAACGAGCAGACGGGTCACCTGATGGTAAGTGACTACCGCCGCCCATGGACACCCGCAACTCAAGAGTCACAAGTGCGTTGCCGGCCTTTTAGGTAGAGGTACGCTCTCTTCTTGAAGGTTTGAAGGTCGTATCGGTTCGGAAATACGGCAGGCGACAATTTGTTCCATAAGCTGGTTGTGCGAGGCAAAAAGCTTCTGGAGAAGCGCACAGTGGTGGAGTGCCAATCGTCCAGGTGATGGGGATGGATATTTTGTCGCGTAGGATGATGGCGGAAACCAGCAGCCGGTATAAGTCCGAACAATTCCTCTGAACACTCCCCATGATACAAGCGATAGAGGATGCAGAGTGAAGCTACATCTCTACGCAATGCCAAGGTGTCAAGTCGATCAGAAATATCTTGGCAGTCGATGATGCGAGTCGCTCTCCGTTGAATGCGGTCAAGAGGCAGAAGTTCGTACTGAGGTGCACCTGCATAGAGATGAGAACAGTATTCCATGTGCGGCCGAACCTGCGCCTTATAAAGTTGCAGGCGGTGGGCCGGAGTAAAATACTGTCTCGATCTGTTTAGCACACCAAGCTTCTTCGAGGCTAATATGGCCTTACTCTCTAAGTGACCGCGAAACTGGACTTCGCTTGATATATCGACGCCAAGGATTCCGATACTGGCTGATGCAGTTAGGGAAGTGCTCTCAAATTAAGGTGATACGACCAATGGCATCTTTTTAGCGGTGAACGCGCAAACCTGTGTCTTCGTGGGGTTAAATTGGACTAGGTTAAGTCGACCCCAATCTGAAACTTTTGATAAAGAAGTTTCGATTTCAGACACAAGTTTGGATCGGCTTTCGATGACGTTTACCCGAGAAATGTTAGCGCGGCCGGTGTAAAGGGCATCACTCGTGCTATCGTCTGCATAGCAATGGATGCTGCTAATCTGCAGCATGTCGTTGATATGCAGAAGAAACAGCGTGGGTGATAGCACACAGCCTTGTGGGACACCAGAATTAACAGACTTCGAGTCGGAGCATGCACCGTCAACAACGACCTTGATGCTTCTGTCTGTAAGAAAACTGGTGAGCCAATTGCACAGTTTCTCGGGAAGCCCCATCGGGAAGGAAGCTTCGCAAGGAGCGCTTTGTGCCAGACCCGATCGAAGGCCTTCGCCACGTCCAAACTAACGGCCAACGCTTCCCCCTTGGTCTCGATCGCCTGTGCCCACCGGTGAGTCAAGTATACGAGAAGATCACCAGCTGAACGACCCTGACGGAAGCCGTATTGTCGATCATTGAGGAGCTGGTGGTCTTCTAAGTACCGGAGGAGCTGGCAGTTAACAATGGATTCCATTATCTTGGAGAACAAGGAGGTGATGGCTATGGGTCTGTAGTTGGACGGATCCGAGCGATCTCCTTTTTTAGGGATTGGGTGCACTAGAGCTGTCTTCCATGAGTTAGGGACTACGCCAAGAGAGTAGGAAAGCCGATAGAGGCGCGTTAAAACCGGTGCTAACTCTGGAGCACACGTCTTCAGCACGATAGGAGAGATTCTATCGGGCCCACTCGACTTATGAACGTCGAGGGAAAGAAGCGCTTTACGCACTGCCCTTTGTGTAAACCGGACTTCCGGCATGCGGGTCTCGCACTGCGGTATGGTCGGCGGTGCGTTTCCCCCGTCGTCCAGGGTCGAGTTGGACGCAAAGAGTTTGCCCAGAAGATCGGCTTTTTCTTTAGCGTCGTGGGCCAACGAATTATCTCCTATGCGCAGAGGTGGAAGGGATGGCTTACAAAAGTTCCCCTGGACAGCTTTGGCAAGAGACCAGAATGCACGAGCTCCGGAGGGGAGACTAACTAGTCTCTCGCCAATTCTGCCGATGTGAGCCGACTTCGCCCCAGCAATTACTCTTTTGAGGGACCTGGAGGCAAAGTTAAATTGCTTCTTTAATGTGCTGGTCTTTACATCCCGTGCTGTCGCTGCATTAGCCCATGCTTGGTAACATTCCTGCTTTCGGCGGGACGCCGCTTTGCAGGTTCGACCAAACCAAGGCTGGGACTTGCCACCTGTGGGAATCAGGGAGAATGGAATGAAAAGTTCTATACCCTGAAGCACAACATCCGCGACAGAGTCAGCAACGACATTGGGATCATCCGGCGAGAAGCAAACCTGCCTCCATGGGTAGGATGCAAAGAATGTTCGCATTCCATTCCAGTCTGCTGACCTATAGTGCCATACGCGGCGACTGCCTGTAACACGCGGCCGCAGCGAGTGAACGAGTGGCACTATACTCCTAATCAGGCAATGGTCCGAAGAGCCAAGAGGGGCCTCAACGGATACTTTGTAGCCGTCAGGATGTGAGGTCAGCAGAAGATCCAACAGTGAAGGCACGTGGCTTTCTGCTTCTGGGATTCGCATAGGTAGATGCGGGGATGGTCGTCGCAGTCTACACGTAGCCATAAGATGGAGAGGTCCCTACCTTCAAGATTGCCGAGGTGGCGAGAAGTGATATCATCTCTAACGTACACGCATACACCAGCCTTAGGAACAAAGGAGTGTTCCAGTCCGTACCCAGGGTAGCAGAGGTAGGATGTGTCCGCTGGAGATGATATCTGCGTCTCGGTTAAAAAGAGCAAGGCCGGCTTTGCTGTCTCAAGGTGGTGGTGGACAGTGTCGAGGTTCGAATGTAAGCCCCTAATGTTGCAAAAATCCACGGTAAACGTGACAGGGGGTGCCATGGTATGCCTTCTCTTGCCCCGAGCAGATTTTGAGAGCGCAGTTGAGCCCCCCCAGAGTACGAGGGGCAGCCTGGGCGTCCACGCTCAGGCATAATCCGTACTGAGGGTGGACGTCCAGGGGGGGATTCTCCAACGCTAGCGCTGGTACCCCCCTGGGGTATCCTTTTCGTTAACAGCGCTATCATTAGGGGGGTGGGGGATTTTGGGCCTCCGGAGACCTCACTCATTTCGGGGAAATGCAACGCAAGCGTTACTTCACAACCGGTTTTCTGTGAGGCCGTGGTATCGCACCGGTCGAGCCGGCCCATTCGTGCTTAAGCAAGCATGGCTCTACCACTACATCTTAATCTTAATCTAATCTGTATCTGAATTGGGAACAAAAAAAAATGGGTTAAACTAATGAAATGGTCATTACACTTTGTTGTGAGTTGTAACTTTTCTTTTAAGTATTTCATTTCCAATAATAAATTAATAACAGAAATGGAGAAGTAGATTACAATTTTCATGTTGTCATTCAGGAATAACACTAGTGTCTACATTGTTTATATAATTAAAATTTCCAGTACAAAAATAGTCCGGCCAATACTCCGATAATTTAAATATAAATAGATAAATAGGGATATTTAGGTTATCTGTAAAATATCGTAGGGACCACCCATTCTGCTGCCTTTTATACCCATAGTTTGTATAACACTTTTTAATTCTCAGTACCCATGTATATATTTATCAACTAAGTAGGCCTATCTAACAAAATGAATAATTTGTGTCGTGTTTTTCTTCAGTAATATACATCAATTGTTCAAGTTTTATACAAATAGGTCCACGCCAAGACGTAAACATATAATTCTGACAGCCCGTCTATTTCCGTATGAGCAAGCCAACCGCAACGATAACGGCCTGAACGGGTCAAGAATTTTATCATGGACTCGAAAACTATTAACGTTAATTTATATCGTCAATGAGAAATATTTGAACACCATATCTAATAACTGCATAAGCAGAACTTGATTATACGTATGTATTTTGTCCGTGGAATATTTGTTACACCAGACTTTTCATTCGAGCCGGCTAATGATTTTTAATATCCATTTCTATTATACAAATTCATCGTGGACAGTTTTTAACGATACCTCTTGATAAAATTATTTAAACTCCTTAGAAGCAATAGTACAAAGGAGACCCAATAGCAGATTATGCATATAATTTCTATTTCTTTCTATGTTGGACTGTAATTGGCTCTAATTTTGCTATGCTTGTGTAGGAATTCACAACTTTTATAAACTTCAGTTGTTGTGGTGTCTGCCACATTTTTAATTGATGTTGTAATCATGTATCATAGATAGTATAAGATAAGACTAAAGTAAGTTAAAGTACATTTCCAAGGATGCACTTAAAAAGAATGTCTGTACAAATAAGATCTGTATAATTTATTAAGGACTTTCAACCCTATATTATCTGGTAGCTAATGTTTAAAAATTGAAAAAAGAAAATAACTTATTAGGTAGTTATAAAACAATTTAATAATTTCTGATACAACAGTGATAGTTGCTACCAGATTTTTAGTTGTTACCACCGACAAGAAGTTCTCAATTTCAATTTTGTATTCCAATTTTTATTACTCTCCATGTGTATTACTTGTTGTTGCAAGATAATAATATAATAGACAAACTATGGACCCTATCGGGCCAAGGCAAAATAGATAGAGGAGAAGAAAGTATCCACTGGTATAATTTCTATAATATTACATCAATTATTTAACGTAATAGCTAACGTTTTCCTAACAGACATAAGAATAATATAATTCAATATATATTCAAAACAACTCTACTAGTAACTAGTACTTTTATTAAGTATAAATAAAATATGTATTACTCTCTCACACGAGTGTAGAGAATATTATAAAGAGGATCGGAAAGATCAGCTCAGGTCGCGAACAATCATCAAGATCTGTGCTATTACGTCGACACCCACATAGCCTGTTTTATATGCACTGTCGACTATTAAGGGTTTATTGCCCTTTCACTATAATATTAATGTAATGAGATACGTCGCAACGTCAGGGCGAACTGGAAGATTATCTTTTAGTTTCTTTTGAAAAGATTGCTTTGCCAGGCCCGATAGTTATAGCCGCCAGGCAGAATAACAAAACTGTAGCAAGATAAAATATAGACACATTAACTAAAATGCTATTATTGTTTATGGGATTTGAGTGCCCCAAATGACCTTAGATGTTCAATACAAAATAGACAACATTCAATTATAATCTTCATAAATTTTATATTTTATTACGATTCAAGTACTATACATATCTAAAAATATTTTGTGGTTACTACCTAATTTGTATTACTGACCTCACACTCATAATTGTATTTAATAAAATTAATGGTTAAAGATGGTTTCATAGCGCTATATGAACCCAATTTTGTGTATAGAGCAAAGCCAGTATAGAAAGTCAGATAGTTGTATGCGCGCGCAAATTAGAAGTTTGAATACTAAGTGTAAAGGCTTAAATTTTAATTTATTTATAAACACGTTTTAGAATATGTATACTATGTATAATGTATGTAATGTACTAAAGAATAGCACTCATCTTTGAATTGCTAATTCAGGAATTGCGACTGACCGCTCCAACGCGCTGGTACACTTTCATGTTGCTTACCTTTACTTACGACCAAGGTATTATTAAAGGTAAAACAATGCTATATACATATATGTATGTAGTGTTAGTAACGCTATAGTTTTATTTGAATACTCGTCTTCAATCTTATCCTGCTGCTAAACAGCATTCCTTAAGTAAAATAATTTTGCGTGGGCGTCGGCGAAGCCCGCACCCATACTATCTCGAATTATAATTATCTGGAATAGACAAATGGGAACAATACTTTGGTATGATTATGGCCAGAGGCTATTTAATGAATTATATATTAATTTAGCTTAAGGCAACATCATATATTGATGTATTTTGAAGTTACCTTAACATAATTGTACCGTCATTAATTAATTATTGCTCTTAAATAAATTATATATATGATGCGTATTAGATACGGTCTTAAAGTCATACATCTATTACGTAAGTTCTCAAATATTAAAAATAATAACATAAAGTGTCAATAATCTACGCATTCATTATCCTAAATTAATATATATTATCCAAAAAGAAGTTTAATAAAACAGCCAAATATCCGATAGGTTTTATTTTTACAAAACTAGGATGCACATCTTGGGACAAGAGAGTAAATTATAAAGTGTCGTCAAAAAGGTGCTGTACGTATCATTAGCTACCGGTTTTACGTATTCACGAATTCCGGTCTTTCGATGGTACTTAACTCGCTATTTTTAAACATACCTCCGTAATCTTCACATACCTTGCACCTATTCATATCATTACTCAACTCTCGGAACATACACAAAATAATAACGTACATTACTACGTTTAAATATGGAGACATTTAAAAAAACTTATAATATGCAGACATGAATTATGTTGTTACCATATAAAAAAAAACATTATATCGTACGTGAATGGCAGGCGATAATGCTTGTTGTTTGCTTTCCAACATATTATTCATTCGCCCTTCAGATCACCATCACTATACGCATTTAACAATGCACCTAATGAGTGAGACAGGTAGCCTATTGATATATTGTTGTCGTGTTAAGCAAGTTACAAACTTGGTCATTAATTACTGATCGCCGGCGCCAATGAACATTATGTAGTGAACTAAGTTAAATGGATATGGCTATAAATCGATTATAATTATACATCGCTTTATTGTGTTGTCCCTATCATATCTTTGATATTGAAATACAGAGCACAAAATTTCTTGGTGTTACAGTCGACGAACACATGACGTGGAAGTATCACATAGATAATGTTTGCAAAAAGATCCATAAGTTTGTATTTGCATTAAAAAAAGTTAAAGATGTTGCATCAAGGGAGACTGCCTTAATGATATACCAGGCATATGTTTGCTCCATGATTCGTTACGGCATCGTAGTTTGGGGTTATTCATCTGAAATTACGCGAGTATTCATAGCGCAAAAGAAATGTCTTCGTGCAATATTTGGCTTGATATGGTCAGATTCATGCAGGCCCATTTTTGCGTCTCAAAATCTGTTAACCGTCCCTAGTATATTCATCTACGAAGTAGCAAAATTTGTTAGATGCAATAAGGAGCTTTTTGAACTTAAAGACAATACCAACAGACGTAAAAATACTCACTCGTATTTTAAACTACCAGTACCTCGCCTAGAGATTTTTAGGGTAAGTTGTGTTTATATGGCACCACTTATTTTTAACGCGTTACCAGAGACTATTACAAATCTTCCTTATCATAAATTTTGTGCTACATTAAAGAATTGGCTAATTGCAGAATGCTTTTACTCTGTCAACGATTTTTTAATAAAGAACTCCTCTCAGTCGTATCACTTCAGAAATGCATTAGTGTAGTCAATTTATAAAATAAGATTTTTAATTCTTCAACTGTCATATATTTATTACATAGTGGCAAATCAAGTCATCAATTCAATGTTTTTTATCTTAGTATGTTTTCCCAATTTTATCTGTATAATCTTAAATATTTGCATGCTACCTAAATATAGCGAAATGTGTCTCGTGCTTTTAATACTGTAAACCACCTACTGTAACCACATTTCTGCAAATAAATGTTATTATTATTATTATTGGTTAGTATTTACTTTTTTCTCAGCTCTTTGGCCGGTTTTAACCACATTTACGGGTGGGAACCAAGTAAATGTGGAGTGTGGTGTGTTACGTTTTTATGCTGTGTTGTGAGGAGAGCCTGTTTCATTTTCATCAATCTGCATGAATTTTCTAACTATTCTACATGTATTTAAGATGGCAGCTTTTTGTAGGGTTGTGTAAATATTTTCTTTACGGTCTAATAATTTCAGGCTATGGAGGAGATGATTTGGGATAACACCAGTTGTTGAGATGACTATAGGTACTACATATACTTTTTGTTGTTTCCAGATTCTAGTGACTTCTTCTTTAAATTCTGCATATTTGCCTATTTTTTCAGTGATTGTCTTCTGTAAGTTGTGTGTGTTGGGTACTGCAATATCTATTAAGTATGTTATTTTCTTTATTTTATCTTGTAGCGTTATATCGGGTCTATTGTAATGTACAGTTTTGTCGGTGAGTATAGCGCGGTCATAGTAGAGCTTGTGGGTATCGTTTTCCAAGACAGTCTGTGGTGTGTATTTGTAATAGGGTGTTTTTTTGTCCTGTATGAGTGTATATTTGAGCGCTAATTTTTGGTGAATAATGTTTGCTACTTGGTTATGTCTGTGAGTGTAGTCTGTTTGTGTGAGTGCTTGGCATGCTCCAGTTATGTGTTGAATGGTTTCCGACTGACTGTGGCATCTGCGACATTTGTCATTTGTTATTGTTGTGTCTTTTATTATAAATTTCTTATAGTTTTTGGTGTTAATAATCTAATCTTGTATAGCTATTATAAATCCTTCAGTTTCTGGGAACAAATTACCTATTTTCAACCACTTATTTGAAGCTATTTTATTCACATGTGATTGTTCTAAATCATGAGGATGCCGCCCATGTAGTACTTTCTTCTTCCAGTTATCAATTTTTTGTTTCTGCGGGTCATCGTTATGAGTAGGTTGTGTGCCTGTTTCCCTATTTAAGTTAAGTGGAGTGTAGTTCAGATCGTGTGAAATTATAGCTTTATGGATGTTACTAGATCCAGATTTAGCGTGGAAAAATACTTGTAGTCTATTTATTTGTTTATGCCAAAGATTCTGAATATCTATAAGACCTCTCCCTCCATATTGTCGTTTGATAGTGAGTCTTTCTATTGCTGATTTGGGGTGTAAGTTGTTATGTTTTGTCAGTGTACTGCGAGTGGTTCGGTCTAACTGCTCAATATTTGTTTTTGTCCATTTAATAACTCCGAATGAATATGTAAGTATAGGAATGGCAAAGGTGTTTATGGCTTTTATAAGATGTCGACTGGATAGTTGGGTTTTGCATATGGAGTTAAGTCTCTTCTTGTATTCTACGGTAAGTGTATTTTTAATTTTTACGTGATCTAGACCTTTTAATTGTGTGTATCCTAAATATTTATAAACGTCAGTCGGCTCCAATGCTGTGATTGTTTCTGTGTCATTTACTGAATAGTCACCAGATTGTATTTTGCCACGCACTATATGAAGTGTTTTGCATTTATCAATTCCAAATTGCATGCATATATCACGACTAAATTCTGCTGTAGTATGGACTAACTTATTCATGTCTGTTTTAGTTTGTGCGTAAAGTTTAATATCATCCATGTAAATAAGATGTGATATTGTTGTCTTTCCTGTTGTATGGTTGAAAGAAAAGCCAGCTTGAGATCTCTGCAGGAGAGTGGACAGGGGATTTAGGGCAAGGCAGAACCACAGGGGACTCAATGAATCACCCTGATAGATGCCTTTCTTAATGGATATCTGGCGCGTTGTAACTGTTTTATCATTGTAATTTATTTGGAGTGTAGTGTTCCAATATGACATGATATCACGCAGGAAATTTGTTATTATGGGGTTAATTCTATAAATTTCTAATATATGTAGCAACCAGGAATGCGGGACACTATCAAAAGCTTTCTGGTAGTCTATATATGTGCAATGAAGGTTTTTGTTCTTGGAGGTGACATGTTTATGAATAGTTGAATCAATAATTAACTGTTCTTTGCATCCCATGTGGCCTCGTCTACATCCCTTCTGTTCTTCTGCCATTATATTGTGGTGTACGATATGCGAGTTGATTTTTGCTGTAAGTGCTGATGTTAAAATTTTGTATATTGTGGGTAAGCATGTTATAGGTCTATATTGGGAAGGCTGTCGTGAGTACGTCGACTTTGGTAGCATGTAAGTGATACCTGTTGCAATAAATTGGGGTATATGTTGTTTGCCTAATACTATGTCTGTTAAATTTTTTGCTATAAGTTTGTGTAACGAAGTTAATTTTTTGTACCAGAAATTGTGTATTTTGTCTAAACCGGGAGACTTCCAGTTGTGTAATCTACCTGTTATGTATGCGATATCACCCTCTGTTATCTCTTCAAACTCCATTTCATTTATTGAACCCCATTTTGTTTCTTCTTCTGTTATCCAGGATGCTGTGGCATTGTGTAGTGATTGTTCTTCCCAAATGTTAGACCAAAAGGTTTCTAAGTGTTCTTGGGAAGGCATGTCTATGTTATTCTCTGCGTTTGATTCAATATGCGGTTTATTTAGGTTCCTATAAAATACTTTTTCGTTGTTAGAAAATATAGCATTATCATTTTTACGTTGCTGTGCTTTTTTATATCGTCTGAGTCTATTAACTTTAAGTGCTAGTTTTTGTTTTAAGGTGTCCAGAAATTCTTCAGGCTTTCTATTGTTATTTTCATGTCTAGTGTGGATTAATCTCGTTTTAAATATGGCTTCAACTCTCTTGACTACTTTTTTTGACCTATTATTGTTGATATATTGCGTAAGTCTACCACAGTCTGCTCTTAACATTTCAATGTCGATCTCCAGTCTCTGTTGCCATGGAGGTTTGCTACCGTGTCTTGGTCTGGTTTTTCGTGTGCAATCTGTGATTTTAAAGTTAAGTTCTTCGGATATAACTAATGCCGTGCAATAAATAAGAGTATGTAAGTCTATAAGTTGTGTGTCATCCGATATGTATGGTTTTAGAATGTTATCATTAAATAAATTAACTAAACGGTTTAGATTAGGACTATATCTCAGTTTAGGTAGTTTTGGTCTAAGTAAGGGATCCATCCCAGAGTATAGTGCCAAGGTTCTTGTAAATTTATCATAGATGTCTTTGGTATCCATATTATTTATCAGGTTTTGATCTGTGTCTGTTAACGTCTGGATATCATTTTCAAGGACTAATGTAATAGTTTCTGTTTGTGTGGAAGTGTGTGACGTTTGTGTAAATGCTTGTGTGTCAGATGTATATTCGTTGTTTTGTGTGTAAGGTTGGCTGTTGAGTTGTTGATCTGCAGTATATTCACTTATATTTTGTAGTAACGGAGTAACGTTACTGGCAATGTTGTTTTCTGTTTGTTGAAGTTGTGTCTGTGTTTGTTTCTTTAGTTGTTCTATTATTTCTTGTGATAGAAGTTTATTCCTGACTATAGTTCGTCTTTGATCGGAGACTCTCTGTTCAGTAACTGTGATTTCAGGATATTGTCGTGTAAATAGTTCATGTAGTTTTTTCCTGTAGGTGGTCATATCTGTCTCTAATTTGGTGATGTAGAAGTAAGTTCGCATAATGAATATATTTACTTCTTTGTTCCATTTCATGCGAACTCTAGGTTTCCCTGCTTTGGTGGACGCGGGTAAGAAGGCAGTTGCCTCCCGCGCAACATTCAAAGTTGGAGTGGGCAAACTTATGTTATCAATGGAGGCTGATGATGTTCTAGAGTTTAACGAAACTATTGTCGGTGATGATGATCTGGATGGCGTATAAGATGTAGTGCTTGGGCTATATGGTTCTAAAGGAGTGTCAGTCCTATCTGTCAGTGTGTTAGTGTTATGAGTGTCTTCGGCTGTAGTATCTTTGTTGGTGGGAGCCCGCCTGTTCAACTCTCCACCACTGACGGTTCGCATGCTGAGACACCCAGCGTCAGCTCCAGGTGTGCCCCGGCGATCACCCCCGGGCAGCGGTCCTATACGTTTTCTTTTTGAACGCGTCTCCATATTGAATGGGTTTCCAGAGCCACGTTAGCCACGCCAGTAATTTCTCATTCGTGTGTCCGCCCCCCACGTGATCAGATGGTCAATCAGGACGTGTGGTTGTTTAGGGGGCTTATTATTATTATTATTATTATTATTATTGGTTAGTATTTACTTTTTTCTCAGCTCTTTGGCCGGTTTTAACCACATTTACGGGTGTGGTTAAAACCGGCCAAAGAGCTGAGAAAAAAGTAAATACTAACCAATAATAATAATAATAATAATAAGCCCCCTAAACAACCACACGTCCTGATTGATATTATTATTATCTTTTCTCAACATATTTTTAACAATGCAAGAAAACGTGTTTATGCCTTCATGGCTTTATCACATTCTCGTGCGCGTATGCAGTAACAAATACTTTGAAAACAACCTTCTACAGTTAAATAGAAATCCGTGTAATATGATCTGGATGTATCAAATAATTAAATTACAAATATAATAATGTCATGCAATAAAAAAGGATATCTGACTATCGAATGGCCTTTCATACATCTGTCGGTTTTTAACGGCTTACAAGCACAATGTTTTTACATTAGAAAGCAAGCTCATGTTATTTAAAATATAACACCATTGGCTATCGGCCAACTGTTTCGCCAAACCTGTTTTTTTAACCAATGATACGCAAACACTTAATTAAATTAGTTATGTGTAAAAAAAAACCTGTTGATTTTTTCCTCAGAGCACTATTTACATAATATAAATTATTCTTATATAACTTATTCTATCATTCAATTTCTGTTCATCTATATTATTGAATTTAAGAAATTTGACTGGCCCATTGTCCTAGTGGTTGGTGATCCTGACTGGTAAACCCGAGGCCCACGAAATCTAGCTTGATTCCCACACTGGACAAAAGTTTGTGTGCTCCACAACTAGTTTTCCTGAGTTTGGTTGTTATTGTGTCAGTTGTTTGAAAGTTTCTGATGCCCTCGCGACCCAGTAATAGCTTCTAATGCAGGAGTTGTTTTTGAAAAAAAAAACCACAAGTAAATGATGGCTATTGAATTACTTTTGTACCTGTTTCTTCTATATTTCACAATGTTAAAGTTGGTGACAGGATGATTGACGGCACCGTAGTTTTATATTATTTAAAGTGTAAATTACAAAATCTATGATAATGCCTGCATCAAAAAAAAAACAGTTTTCAAAATACAGGCTCTACTTAGAAAACTTACAAAAAAAGTACAATTAACGTACGCGTAAAAGTGTCAAGGGTGATATGACCACGCTCTAATTTGAACGAATTTCACGCCCTTGCAGCTGTGTCACATCTAGTTCACGACCACTACGTCAGTGAACTTAACCAGTTTCAATCTGGACCGCATCATTAACATTGCAATTTGTATAATTGCAAGACTAGGCACAACAAACCATATATAGAGAAATTAGTATGTATAGCCGGACACTCCTTTATTGATTATATATGGTTATATGGTGCGAGTCATTTTAGATTTATGTTTCTAGCTGACGGTGCCTGTATTATAGGCTTTTATTACTTATAAGCTGCGAATTTGACAATTAAATATAAAGTCTTTTTGTGCGATAGAAAATGTGTGTAAACATTTGTTAATTAGGTTTTCTAAATTCATATAAATTTAAGATAAACTCTTAAATCTGTTAATTGATCGTTAAAGACTTAATAAAATGTAAAGTTTCTTGCTCTGTCAGGGATCAAAAAAAAATAAAATTATCCGAGACTTGAATTGCTAACATCTGCTTGTGACTCACAGGTGTTAACCATCGTAAAAATCGAGATAAGCAATTTAATTAACATTTGCATTGCACTAGAACAGGTGAAATTTAAGATCATTGACCTTGTCACTGTGACATGGATCTATTGAATAATGATTCAAGTTATTAAGTTTCCTTATTTTTTCAGAATTCTGGATGCAAGCTGACACCTGAAGACAGTTGGTGCCCTCGTCACCAAGAAAGTGTATACCAGATGAGTCGAGTCAGCAATCCAGGGGATCTGATCAGTCCCATCTACGCTGAAAGATCGGTGTTGGTCGGAGGTACATCTACGATCGAACTTACGTACATATCCAAAACGCGATTAGAGGTATGTACCTATGAAATTTAAAGTTAAACCCTAATGCAATAGATTAAATCTTATACCCTATGTTCTCCCTATCAAGACGATTCGAATGCCACCTCACAAGTCGAAATCCATTAAGCTCTAGACTATAGAGCGCGATCCGTAAATGCTCACGAAGAATTTGATATTCCTGCTACTAAATTGGTTAAAAAAGAAAAATCTGCCTCAATTACATGTCATGAGAAATTAATGTCAACGTTGTCCTCAAACAAGCATCTCTTATTACATCAATTATATCTATTATAATAATTGCTGCTACTATATGTTTTATAACGATACTATAATTATAAGTACTCAAGCTATGATGATATAAATATAACTGGTGGCCAATTATACCGGATTTTTTACATGTTACAATATAATTCTTTGTTTTATGTGACACTGGGAAAATAGAAGAAAACCGTTTAAGTATCAGACGGTACTTTTCAATTCAATAAAAGGTTTTTTCTTCTTTGTTAGTATGTGTTTTTTTTAACAAGCGTATTGTCACAATTAATATAACTTTGACACTTAATTAGACATACATTGTAATGGTTACAATAAAAGTACACATTTTACACACTTACTTTACAAATACACTTTTTTTCCAGGTAAAAATAGAAATTTTGAATTCCACGCAAAACCCCTTTTTTCGTATAAAAGAAGACGACGCGGATGTCAAGTGTCGAGATATGAATTGTACCACATCGATCGAGGCTTCACCTACGTACAAGTTCTGTTCTGAATCAGGATCTATCCAAGAGTTTGTGTATGCGAAAGTCAGTATCGGAAACTTAGGTCAACCCGCTGTGATAAAGTACCACGTCTCGTGTGCCTGTGAGTGCAGTAAAGATGTTGGTCGACCAGAGTTCTGCAGCGGACATGGCAATTATTCATGTGGCAGTTGCAAGTGTGAAAATGGATGGTAAATAAACTTTCATTTCGTATAGAATAAAATATAATCGAATAGTATATAATAAACTTTATTGTACACCAAATACAATTATGTTACAAAGAAAATCACAAAAACACTATATGTATGTACAATGGGAGACCTTATCGCTAAAAGCAATTTCTTACAGGCAACCTATGAATGGATATAGATGACAGTAAATATGAAGAAACAATGGGTATGTTTGGTGTTAAAGTATATGTACTATAACACATATATTAATACATATAAATATATTTAAAGAAAGCAATTAATATTAGGAATGTAAATAGTGATACTTGAGCATCTTTATTAAAGCTGTCAGAGTTTGAGCAGTTCTAATAAGTTAACGGCAAAACATTCCATAATCGGACAGCCTTTACTGTAAAAGATTTATCATGTAGTGGGAGTTGGCATGAGAACTCCTAAATTTTCAACACAAGTACTGATTGAGATTGCAATATCATTGAACTTTAACGTCATGCAGTTCAGACCAATCCATCCTATATAACATCCTGGGACCCACCATAATAATTTGAATCTTGGATGGATAGACCATATACCATAGACCATATTGGCTACACCATTCACACATTCTCGCTAGATCCGAGTTAATAATATAAAAAGCTTCAAACAAATTGTTTATCAAAGTTTGCGTGTAAATTTGAAGATCATCTGCATGAAGGTGGTAGGATGAAAATAATGTTTTGAAAATAGAACTACTAGTATATATGGAGAGGTCGACGACAGCCTGATGCTGATGGTTTTATTCCCTCCATAGGCAAAATATTCAGTGTTAGCTTTTATGCTCGGCTTAAAAAAAAAACTGGAGCAAGCTCTGTTTTTGAATGTACTCTGGATAAAAACCATTCTTTTAACTGATTGTTGATTGAAATTGTTCACATAAATTTAGTTACTTTAAAAAACATAACTAATATAATGCAATTATAATTACTACTTAAGCAATAATATTAATAATATTCAAGCGCACGACCTGCAATACTAAGGAAATAAAAAAAAATATAACAAATAATAAATACAATTAATAAAGTGCCATGATTATCAATACAGCGCAGTTCCGCAAATACCAAATTGCGCACGTACATCAGGTAAACCCAGTTCATCGAAATGTGGACACAATGAACCAAAACATGACATAAATGCACAAGTAACATATTTCGTATTTCTTCGAAATAAAGTTCAATTTCGCATGTATTCTAAAGTAAATATTTAGGTACGATGCAACAAAAACATCTTTGTTCATGCGATGTCCCGTTCATCATTGAACAAGGAGTTGCTTTCCTCTTTATTGCGAGTTGCAGAAGGGTTATTAAAAATACGCAATCGTTTGATATAAATTATCTACAAAGAACTTCTGTATATCAATATATCAAAACGACCTATACTTTGACTGTGTATTTCACACAGTGTCATCATGAAGAGCCCTGTTTGTTGTCATAAGGCCCCTATGAAAATTGTAGTAGAGTCTTTAAGGTCAATTGCCCTATTCTGTAGAGTAAGGTTTTGAGGCCTTCAAACCAAATCTTAAAAACTGGCCTAAATTATAATCCGTTTCTTAAATTTATTACTTAAAAATAATAAAATTTAAATTAAAAAAAAAAAGGTTATCATTAATTAACCACTTTCTACATTAATAACTTTTTTAATTGTTATATAATAAATTGATCCATGTAATCTGTTAGACTGAGGTCCCAACAAAAAAGATATATTATGATCAGTGTTGTCACCTCTTAGGCACTAAAAATAGCACTTGAACGACTGGCCTGACTATTGTTGGAGTTCGTGGGTTCGATACCCAAACGGGACAAAAAATTTTGAGATACACAAATAGTCTTTGTGTCTGTTGATTGAATGTTTGTTATTCCTAATGCTGGAGTTGTCTTTTAAAGAAAAAAAAATATTTTTGTTTACTTTCTCTTCTGTATAAACACTGACACAAAAGCTAGACCTCGACATTTCTTATCTATGTTTGCTCTGTCTAGCTTTTGTAGAGCTCTAAAGAAAAACTGTGGAGAACTTTGTGACAAAAAAGTTTACCTACTGACCGAGGTCATAAGGTTTTAATTTAATTATTATGAAAAAAATAATTTACCCTACATATAAACACTATACATTTTATTGTGCAGGAAGGGGGACAAATGCAACCAAGAAGACTGCCCGGAGCGAGGTGATGCCACTCCATCGTGTAAGAACTCTATAAACGGTGTAAGTAATACAAGAAATAATAAAATCATTTTACGTAAACCTATGTATGTAGGGTGGTGGTAGAGAATGCGACGTTAGGGTAAGGGGTCGCGAGTTCAGACGAACAGTCGGGTCACCTGGGTGTCAACCGCCGCCCATGACACCTGCAACTCAAGAGTTGTAATTTCGATGCCCGCCTTTGAGGTTGATCAGGGGGGTGAGGGAAGGGGAAAGTGGTGGAAATTGGCACCTGGTGCCCTCACTTACTCTGCAATACAATACAAGCATGGTTTGTTATCGGTGAGGCCATGGTTTTTACATTCGTGCCTAAGTGTGGCTCTCTAACGGTAACGGTCTAACGACTAAGCAAGAAGGAGGGTTATGAATATATGTATGGTGTTTCTATATCACACCATAGAGCCCAAATGGCTTTATGGATATCGTCTAAACAATGAAAATTACATTTCAAAATAAAGTCAGATTAAATAGCAAAGAAGTTCGTCATACAGTCATGTATTTTTTTTAAAACCATTGTATAAAACATATGTACATGGCATACACTTATCATACATATAAAACTTCATTAGTTATATTCTTACATTTTAAAGACCGTCGACAACGTATCCATAAAGTTTATTAAATCTTCTCCTCTACACCTGCCAAACAAACGAATATATGTATATATTTATACTTTACAGATCTGTCAATATACATATTATGTTATTCCCTACAGCTGTACTGTTCAGGCAATGGGCAATGTGATCACTGCAACATCTGCCATTGCAATATGAGCCTTGAGGGATCCCAGTACTTCGAACCAGAGTTATGCAGCGACCTTTGCATGACAGTCAGCGAGTGTCCTGACTGCACCGAGTGTGTATTCAACAGCACGATATCTCAATGCGACAGCGTTGCCCTCCCTAGCAATACGAACAATATGGTCCTCCTAAATAAGAACGAATCGTTATTGGACGAAAGAGATTACATGAACCGAAAGATGTGGGTGAAGTGCAGTATGGAAGTGAAAGACTGTAATATCAATTATATGGCGAAGAGGGAGGAAGATGGTGAGGTCTATGTGATGGTGATGGAGTCGTGTAATGATAAAACTGCTGGAGCCTACACTCCGGCACCTACAGGTAAGAAATAATTGTTTTTTTTTTTTTTAAGAAAAAGGATACTAGCAACGTGGGTCATACATTACTATTGTTTTTTGTTAACCCCAAGACATCCCAATCCATCTGTAGAAGCAATATCCCTTTCATTATATTGCCTTCCCTTTCCCTATCTATATGCTAAGAAAATTTCCCATTCTTCAATTCCTAAAGTTCACAATTTAGGGCAACAGTTTCGCGTATTAGTCAAGCCTAATACCGTTAATCGGGCTCTTTACTTGGGCACGTTAGTGGAAGCAAATTCGAATTGACAACATACACCTCTGACAACCCCTTTAGGGATACAGGCGTGAGCGTCTAATATAATAATAATATATAATATAATCTTGACACATATAACACAGGGCTTTCTGATCCCAAACTAAGCAGAGCTTGTACTATAGTAACCAGACAGCTGATAAGCATATGTTACTTATATACTTCTAAATACATACATATTACAGATAAATTACACTCAGACACAGAACAAATGATCATGCTTATCACACAAATACTTGTCCTGGGTGGGAATCGAACCCACGACCTCTGGCTTAGCAGCATGAATGTTATATAAGTAATTTATAGGTACATATTATGCCGGTAACATAAATTTCTTTCCCTTCTTCAAATAATCGGCTCACAGTTGTAGTATTCATGGTCAGTTCTCTGACAAGGCTAACTGTCCCTCGATAGTCGTTTCAACTTTATGATTTGCAAACTTAGGTCTCTTGCTTGTCGTATTTTAACAACAACTATTATATAAATTAATTCAAAAAGAATTTCTTTCTTTACTCATACTATTTAAAAGTATATTTTACGACCATGTATATAAAGTTTATAATTACTTAAATTATTTGGATGTTAAAGTTTACACAGATGTATTCGATAACTCCGTTGGCTTTTGACATGGAGGAACAAATGAATATGCACTGACACCAGCTGTGCCATATCATTTGCTTTCTAAGAACATATTTATCACATTTGGTCTTGACATAGAATGGTTCATTATCAACCTTTGTTCGATATATTTATTTGAGTAGACGCCAAAATATGTTTGTATTGAACGTCCCAGCTTCTGTTTGTGTACTTTTGTGATTTTTAAAAACGTATTAGAATGGTTGTCTTCTTTCCACAAATAAACACAAACAAATCAAACATTGAGATCATAATTACCAAAATACAAATGACTTTTGTTTGATAAACAAACTCATAATTTATTTTAAAATATATAGTATCTTTTTCAAAAGTACTGCTTCTTTAGGCTATAGCTAGTAATAATACAAAAATTGTGTTTATTCGTACTTGTATGTAGTTAGTTTTTTGGTGTTAGTAATATTACCATGTAACCATACACCATTTAATATATAAAACTAAAAGTAATAATAATTACTTTTAGTATTATATATTATATATTATATCATTTAAAGCAGCAGAGTAGTAGGTTTACAAATACTTAGAAATACGTTTAGAATTTAATTTTACCAGAGCTATTATTGGATTGATTGTATGTAGGTAGGAATAATTTCTCCATAGTTTATTCGAAAAACATGTAAGTTCAAACTCAAAATAAGAGCAAATACACGTTAATTTATTGTTTCCTGATAATTATTATTGAGACCACGAAGTTCCTTCTCTTTAGTTGACAAAACACAAACCATAATTATCACTAACGAAGCATAAACGTCCTACCACGACGAATGTTCGTGACCTCATACTGTGGACTGTGATGAGAAATTTAGAAATTACATTATATTCGTCACTCCATAAACTACATTCAATAATCGGATGTAACTAATTTGGAAATAATGATTATGTGTAACTGATAACTGAGTAGCTGTCTGCTATTCATTCAAATTATTTTATTAGTTGGTAGTCACTATTCAATGAGCTTAAGTTGAGTAAAAATTAGATTCGTTATTATTTTCAAGTTTTTTATTAGTCATAATTGAATATAAGAAGAAAATTATATCATAAAAAGTAATAAAAAATGCCTGATGAAAGTTTAAGGGGTGTTAGGAATATAACTCTATAGGGATCGAGCAAAGCCTCTCTGTAGGGACAACCTAGTTAGAACACAAAAAAAATACGGACTAACGATAGTCTAAAAAAGTGGGAGAGCCGTATGGGCTGGGTCCGTACCGGTGGCGCGAAATCCTTTTCTTTTTCCCCTTCCCTCAAAGGGCAGTGGACCTGCGACTCTTGAGTAGCAATCATCTATTTGCTCAGATATCAGTAGTCAACACTTTTAATATTAGTGAAGTAAGTGGTGAAATCATAGAGCACCTGAATATGTAACGCTTACTTGTACAATTAGCCTCGTATTTAAAACTGCTCGGCCAATCATTTTCTTTTTTCAATTGATCCAAAGAAAAGATAAGCATTGTTCTCTGCCTTATTATGCTTAAAACCTTTGTGGGTGTTATGAAACCCCGCCCACGTCTTACATTGTTTGGCCTACCTACTAAAGTGAAATTATCTGCACGTATAATAACAAAATAGAAACTAACGCGGTGTAGGTGTATAAAGACTGGAAGATACAAGTGTTAATCATATATAACGTTCTAAACTAAGTTATATAAAATTTGGCAATAGCGACTGAATATTCAGCGTATCGCAGTCTACTACTGGACATAGGCCTCTTCCAACGTTCTACATAGCACCTGGCCCACCACCTTTCGCATCTAATCTACGCCAGCTCCCTTAATTAGATCGCCAGCCGTCACTTTTAGGCACTGAATAATAGGTTGGCAAAATTAGACACAAGGAAAAATTATTATAAGATTTGTTTCAAAACACTTTATTAAAAATCACCTTGTAATGTCACTCGTACAGGTACTTGCAATCTATGGTAAATAGATGACAAACTGGTAGCACTTGTCGTTGGGCATTTACGAGATATCAGTAGCTAGATAACAGCTTAAAGTGATGCTTAGAGTGATAGAGTTGTCTTGGCGTGAAGACACACTGACGCTTTATAATTTACTTGTGGTGAGTTCGTGAACTGCAGTCTCTTCCTCGTTTTATGTGATCTATACTTATTTTTGTTTTTTTTTTATTTTCATTAAATTAGATATGTGGATACTTAAGCTATTGCTATCGACATACCACGCGGGAGAAGCCTCCGGCGGAAGTACTAAAGAGGTTAAATTGAATCGCAGTGTGATGTAATATATCTTGTGGTAGGAGAGCTATCTTAGGCACAAATGGGCCAAACAAATAAAAAAATACATATATGAAAACGAAAATTGCTCTTTTAAAATGACTAGACAAAAATACTTTTGTTCCTCAGTGTCAATAGTCCTGGGTGTGCTAGCGGCAGTGGCGGCTGTAGTGGCAGTAGCCGGAGTTATGATCTGGAAGCACATGAACGCGCTACCTCCCGTCCCTCTAAACGGCGCCGGCTATACGGACATCGACGCTGAGGACTGCGTGGGAGAGAACCCTCTGTATAAACCCCCGACCTCAAACTTCAACAACCCTACATATGGCAAGTGGTAAAGGTGAGCATATCTTCCATATTATTTATTTATTATTTGTCGAGTGATATATAGAAAGTTTGAACGTGACGAACATGATATGAAATTGATAACAGGACACAGTTCAGGTCACGCTTTTGAATTCAATTCCGACATTGAATTTTTATTATTGACTAGCCTGTGGGTCTAGTGGTTTAATATAATACTGACAGGTGAGCAAGAGCCGATCTCTGGGCCATGGGTTCGATTCCCAGACGTGGGTATGTGACCCACAAATAGTTGTCCTGAATCTGGTAGTTCTTTGTGTCAGTTATTTGTACGTTTGTCAAGTCCCCTTCGACACAGAAATCATTTATATTGCAGGAATTGTCTTTAAAAAAATCTTTGGAAGAATTAGGAATTACGCAGACGATTTTGGACAATTACCAGAAATAGTCATGAGATTGATATAACATTTAATGATTAAATATAATTGAATATATATGAGGGCTAAATGTAAACTGTTAATCTGTTTATGTAAGTAGTTGCGAGTTTCTTTTTTATTCAGAGCTCGCTAACTCAATAATATTTTCTTATCATATCATAATTAAATCAACGGTTCTCATCATAAATCAAGATATAGAGGAAATCGTTTGAATTTCGAATTGATAAATAAATGATGTCCATGTTATGTGTATGTAAATCCTAAAATAACTGCAAACTGGGTTAGAAAATCTATTGTCTTCAATGATTTCTTTTTTTAAATATAGTCTATATATCCTCTATATCTAGTCTATATATGTGCTTTTATGTCAAATCAAGAACTTATATTTAAAAAATCACGTTACTTGCTCGTCATTTGCTGTCCAAACACACAACATAAATATGCACATGTATATTAAAACAGATATTGAACAACTTAGTTGAATAATGTATGAATATATAATGTGTTTGGATAGCAAAGCTACAATGATCTTGTGAATTCAAGTGAGCTCTACTATACTCATTTAAAACTTTACCATCAGCATTAATTTTATAAGTCAGGTAAAATTGAATATATGTATAGGATAGTTGAACATTAAAGTCTCCCATTGCAACTCCCTCGTCTAACGTCTCCCTTATTTTAACTACGTATAATTGCTTCGAGACATCCATGATAGTCTCAAGAAAGTAAATATGATAAATTAAATATCGTTTTTAAACTAAATATTTACATCAGTACTATCTTGTTTATACTATTCAAATTAAATTTATCAATAGTCTCAATTCCACTCATTTAACACAGTTAAGGCATGAAAATTAATCAAAATACATGAGTCGTTTGTGGAATAACACAAAAGAAATTCCTGAGTCAAACATCGTGAACTAATTACAATGCCGTTCTAATATATAAGTTTACTTTCTGAACTGAGTAAGTTATAAAATATTTGATTATCGAATGTTCAATAAATTAAATAGTATCCAATTATAAATGATAAAATATCTGACAAGTTACAGCAGATATTAGAATAATATAACTCTTTACCACACAATACCCATGTGGAGAAAATAATGAATAACATGTAATAATATGATAAAAAAATCTGAATTCCATTATGTTAGTACAGTAAATTCTTACAAAAAATCAAATCAATAATTTATTCCGTCCGTAAATATCACATAACAAATATGTTTGCTTGATATACATTATACACAAAATTATCAGTGAAGTTGAAACTGTAAGGAAACAAATTGCATTCTATTGCAATTATTAAGCGTATCTGATATTAAATACCGTTACCTTCTACGCTTTGAGGTTTAATAGCTGATATCTATCGAGACTAAGAAGGCTGTAATCATGAACACTACTTACTCTCTTTGCAATAACCTTGGAATTTTAACTGCAACTGTGACCGTTCACTTCATGTCGTACACTTCGACGTAATGTTTTATTGTTATTATTTACTAAAATGCAATATTTGTCAGACTGTGTGGCGTTCTGTGTCGGTATTCTTCAGAGGCTGTATCCAAGTATTTTTGTAAGTCAAAAAGGGTATGGGTCGGGACTATGTATTTTTGACGCGATATTGTAAAACTCTTAATAAAACTCATAAAACTGTTAAAATATAAAGTCAATCAAATAAAGATAATATCATAAACATTAATTATATACATAACTCAATAAGTATATAATATACTGTTTCTCGGTGTACTGAAACAGAGTAAGAGCTTACTTATTACGACAAAGGGCCGACAAAGGGGCACTACTCGTATATATACTGTCTTATAGATAACAGTTTATTTTTTGGGTACACATACAATTGTAAAATGTTTCAGATTATTTTCTATATACTATTATTTTTATATAAATCAATTGAAATTATCTTCATTATACAATTTTGAATAGAATATTATGTTTCGATTATACTAGGTATGCGTTGGGTATATCTAGGAACTAATCAGAAACTTGAAAGTTAGAAAGACAGACATTACAATCTATCAAATTGTATACATTGAAATCGTGGGCGAACGTAGTATTTCCTCTATCTTTATTACATGATTGAGTAACATGGCTAGATGTAATATGCAACATTGATTTTGCAATGAGAAATGCCTACGTAAACCTAGAAAAGCTACAGGGTATACAGTATACTAAGGAATGACGTATAATATTATTTCATTTTTCATTAATTTCATATTATCTATGGTTATATAAAAGTAACACATTATAATGACTTCAAGTCCACGAGCCCCAAACATAAAATTTGTGTCTTATTAATTATACAATCTAATACAAAAGTGTAATAAAAGATTGAAATGAGTTTAGGGACCATAAACAATACAGCTGCGCGCCTACATTCATTAAAGCAACTATTCATATTTAAAACGACTTATCTTGGACAAATATCTCTCTTCAGGTTATTCTGAGATACCAAAATAAAATTTTATTACGTAGTTACGGTATATGTGTAATCAAATGAAAGGACTTCATAGAGAATTAGTTTACAAGTGGTAAACTAAATTTTGAACATAAGATTTATTTTTTCCATGGTCATTTTACTTATGATTAGACTAGAGATAATTGGATCCTTGATGTGATCCCATGGGTTAACAAAGAGATCCTATCATATCATCAACCGACCGATATAACCATGGAATAACCAGAAAATAATATTTTTTTAAATTTACTTTGCCAGAGATACAGTGTTATAAGTTGGTTGATGTATCTGTTTGTATATCTGTTGTTTGCATGTGAAATCATCACAGCTTCTCTAAACGAATAGACTTACTTTGATTAAGATTTTATTATTTTGAAATCTTATATTATGTGTTCTTAGCTATTTTTCAAGAAAATCGGCTCAGCTGTTTGAAGATCATCAAATCTTTTCAAATCTTTGGACGAGATTTTAAATTCGGGGTTATTTGAAATTTACAGTTATGAGTGCATCTGTATTGCATTTTTGTTATGTCTGTACACGAGGCACTATCAACAAAGATACAAGTACTTTGAATTTTTGACTTCACAGAAATACTAACGATAATATTGTTGGTAGTTGCATTCCGTTGTTTCCGTATAAGTTATGTGTGTTTACTGTCTTTGTCTTCGTCCCGTCAGACTCGCGTACAATATTATCGTGACATATACACAACATATTGTACTTAACGCGAGCGTGCCAGACAGTAAACCTATCACCCCCACGTGTTGCAAAGTCAGAGACCTTTGTCTGCCTTTATGGGATTGTTTATAAAAAAACGACTATATACCTTGTTCTTTAAAGCTAATACTTCGTCACTATTAGAATGGAATCATTAATACACAAACTGATAAGCTCTAGAAATTATGTCACTATTCCAAGCAATGTAGACTTAACTAATGAAATCATTAGATTATGGAGATGTGTCGAGATTAAATAAATAGTAACAAATCTGCTATAATCGAGTTAGTAGTAGTAAGTCGACGCAAAGCGAGACAGGCTTGCCAACTGGAAGTGTGGAGTCAACATCGCTTTTTGGAATTTTGGACGAAAACAACAATGTTGTTTAGCCATCCTTTTTAAATTACTAGCACACACAAAATTAAATTCCCAATAATGTATTAATTCTGTGTATATTGGAATGAAATTTATAAGAAAACGTTGTATAAATTTAACTGTTTCCTTACATAGGCTGAACGGTCAATTCAAAGTCAAATAATATTTTTTTTATTACATAAAATACATACATTTTTAGTTAGAGGACTTCCCAACACCAGCCGGTTCGAGTTATAGGTATGCGACCTTGATCTAGCTATTTATTATATTCCTTTCCTGTCAACATACTCCAAATTTTCTCACCTAATTTCCAAAAGTGCCTGGATGACAGCAATAGGCCTGCTTCCTCCAGGACTACATTATAATCAACATAACGTATGCGTTAATTATGTGTATAAATGTATGTGTGTAATTTTGTTTAAATTCACTATCAATATAAGATCAAACTAATTTAACCAAGCTACCGTAGGAGCATAATTTTAGTATCCAAAAATTAACGTTAGTTAAAACATATAGCAACAAAGCAAAAATATATAATTGTAATAAAACGTGTTAGTTTTCATTACAAGTAATATGATAATTATTATACTACTTTTGGTTTACTTGTAGGTAATAATATCATAAACTCTATATAATCTATTGGAAATGTATTACCCCTGCTTAAAATCATATATACTTATATATATGCAGAAATATATATATATATACATATATATTTCTAAAGGCACTTCGTAATAATAAATCACCACGATTTGAGATCAACGTGCGCCAAGAACAAAAGTGTCTGACAGGATTAGTGGTATAAATTAGTAACATCATTCGATTATGAAAATAAATTAGTTATTAATCTAATCATCGATTATGGGTATTAGTAAGTAAATCGATTATGACAATCGTTCATAATCGCCCGTCATTAGTTAAACCGTTACTATTTAAACTGATAAAAAAAATGAATTTCTATATACATTTCTTCGTTAATTTGAAATATCTGACGTGTTCTTCGTTGCATTGATGTATACAACACCAGTATTCATTAGTGTACTTTTACGGCCGAATGGATTGACATATATTACACTCACGACGGTGATAATGACTGTATGACCTAAATTGATATTGAATGTATTGGATTTTTATTATAATTTTATTAAGCTACTTGTGTATCATATTTAAAAATGGAGAGATCTGGTGAGCACGTCCTCACTTGCTGTCTACAAAGGAAATACAAACTTCTGTTGTTACAATAGATCTGAAACAAAATGGAAATTTTGTTAAAAAAGGTTTAGGGTTTTCTGATTGAAACTGACAAAAATAGTTACATTGAAGAAAGGTAACATAGATATGTACAATACCTTGTTAATTTAGCATGTGCTGTTATTTAACTAATTTTCTTCTACTTGCTACGCTCTTGTCGGCCATGTTGGTGGAGCAATTGCCACTCTTCTGTGCAATCTCTTTGAGTCCTCGATAATTATTTTTCATACTATTATAAAAAAAACAGCCAATTTTTTCAACTTTATTAACAGCGAAACCTTATCACCAAGAAATTTACAGTTATAAGAGTTCTTTAAGTCTGTGACGCAAATAAATCTTCACTTGTCCGGAGTTGTATACTAGAACGGTCATATTAAACTAACAGTTGCTCGAATCACCCGCCAAACAAATCGCTTGAGTGAAATGTCTTTAACGAATCTCAAAATAAAATTAGTTGGTGCCTATTATATGCGTCTGCCATATTATATATTAGGTGTATATTTTAGGAACAGTTACAAATACCATTTTCTAAAGCTATAACAGAACATTCGTTCAACTACCTACTGCAGACAGTGACATTAAAAGCTTATCAGTGGTCGAGGCCTCGAACTGAGTAAAAGTTATTTACGATGTGTCATAAACCAATGTGATATATTCACTAGGTTACTTGTTGTTATACTTTAAAATAACGTCTAGCAAACTGTCAAATAGTATTTCTAAAATTATAGTTCATTTTCCTATCGCAAAGTATGATAAAGTACATCTAGAGAGTGTCAACAGAGCGTGTGAATACATTAAATATTATTACGAGTATGTTAGTTCTTGCTGGTAAATATAGTCATCTTAGCTCCATAGCGGTGGGAATAGTGTGGACAAAGCGCGTCCGAAACACCGGTTACTACGTTGCCCAAGGAGGACAAACAAAACAATATAATTAATATTGTTATATATTGGTTTAAAGTATTTAAAAGTAGGACGAAAAGTAGGAAAAAATATAACAACGGGAGATTAATGTTCACTCCTAGGAGTGAACATTAATCTCCCGTTGTTATATTTTTTATATACAAATACTAATATGCAAAAAACATAATGCTTTAATTATCGAGTTCAGAGTCCAATCAAGTACAGGGCAGATTGTAAAACTGAGTTATTAAAAAAAACGATTCTATTATAGTAGTATAAATATATATGCTATTATTCTTTATGACAAACACAGGTATAATATAGGCTATTTATTACTATATTTTAACTACAATTCCAAATAGGAATAGGTGTGATGTCAAAGTAGGAAAACGATCGTTAGACCTTAGTCACGTCTGTTGTTTTCGACACGAGTTCCACGTATAAAGTTTCAATTAACCACTTATAATAACACAGAAAAATATCACTACCAAGTTTTTTATTTACAATAAAACAACACGACGAAATTCAGCTTATATTTTTGACACACAATAATAAACAACAGACTCAATTCTCAAGTCAGATACATTTTATTTGATTTATGAACGTGAAAGGTATAAGAGGCTAAAGTGTGATATGACCTCACGAGGTCATCGAACGCAGACAGTTTAAATCTCGACCCCCCTCAGGCGCGGCCAGTTGGCACCCCGTGTACAAGCTTACTTACTTACGTAGTACATTTATAAGGACAACTACATTGAGAGTAAATATTGTAGTTGTAATTATACAAACATATTTAATTTTGTAATAAAGTTAAAATTCTTTTGGACATTAAGACGTTTTATCATCCAACTAGAGTAGTGAGTAGACTCTGGTTATGGTTCAAAGGACCCCGAGTGTCCTAAAATGACATCGATATATTAATTTAATCTACCCAGAAATCTTTACTATAATTATGATCATTCAATAAATTGTTGGTAATTATATTCAGACGGGGAATTTAGAAAAATATTGCCTTTATGATATTCGCCTGAACAAAATTTAATATTATTTAAATGTGTCGATTCGCATTGTCCCGTTAACATTTCAGTCAAAACAGGCTTAGAAAATGTAATTGAAATTGTGGTTTCGTCTTCCAATCACATTTACATCGATAAAGAAAACAAAACACATAGGATTAGGTAAAAATATTGAAGTCGTATAAATTATTTTTACAGAATGCTTCTCATAAGGATGTTCAAACTATGGACGAGTATGTTATATGTTATGTATATATAAATAAAGAATTAGGTATTGAATATGTGGGTTACATGTTATTTTTATGTTATTTTCATGGTATTGAATAACGCACGCTAGTGGCGAAAACAGTTACACTCGAGACAGGAAAAAACATATTTATTCAATTACCAAACATTGACATCATTTGACGTTGCGTATTTTACAGAATTAGTTATCAATTCTTCCACCGCATCAAGTTTAAGTTTAGAAACTATGATCTTATTTTCACGGGCCGGTTGATCAAGTGATTAATGACCCTGACTGCAGAGCCAGAGGTTATGGGTTTGATTTCGTCATATGTATGTTTGTAAGTCCCCCACGACATACTACTAATTTCTGGGACGGGAAAGGTTTTATAAAGATATGTGAAATCTAAAGTTTTTATATCAACACGTGCTGGCCTGAGGAGTCACCGTTTGAGAATGGTAATCGTACGATCCCGAACTAAGCGGTTCAGCTCTTCCTTCCTGTGCATCATGTGCTCAGTCTAGCCAGTTAAAGCCTTGGAATAAGAAACTTTTGTAAAATATTTGAAAAGTTCGTGTCCCATTTTCGTTTTTGTCATCACTTACCATCAGGTTAGAACTAAACCGACTATTCTAATAATTACTTAACGGTAAAGAAAAATACGGTTCTATAATATTTTCAGAAAATTAATTAAAATAACCCAGATAACCCAGATAACCCGTACTGTTAATTACCGGCACCATTTAATGAACAGATGGATAAAGAATGTATGTACTTCAATCCCTAAATAGTCATAGAGTATAGAAGCGCAAGGGCAACGACTTGCAACTCTTAGAAAATATGTCTAACGCGTCAAAATGGCTGACAAAAAACATTAAGTATCTTTGCTCAACCTAGTTTAATATAATTAATGTACACTCTAATCTTTTAAGTGTTTCTACTTGACAAATGATGTTTGTAAAAAAATACACATATCAGTACATGTCATGGCCACTCTAATAAAGTAAAAAGATATTTAATTTTACTCATTTTATAAATGTAAATGTTGGATGGATAATTGTTACTCTACCACGCATAATGCCGGAACGGATTAAATTTGGCACACATATATATGTAGATTATAGTATTTTTATGTTTGAAAAATGCACTGTAAAAAAAATTCTAAGCTAATGGTCGTCGGAGTCGCAGGCGGTTCATGGTTTGTTCTTTTTTCTTTGTAACATATCTTCCTGTTTCAGTTTGTTCATCTCGTCAGTATGAACACTAATTATATTTTTTCTGACCATTAAAATACCATAAGTATACCTTTTAATACATGTGTTGATGTTATATCAACATCACGGGTATCTAATTAAATAGTCTACTTTACATTTGCACCTGCCATCCTGTATTCTCTCGACATACATATAAGCTCATTGAAATGTCACATTAAAAAATAAGGATATGGCACTGTGAATTATAAATGGTATCTACATTGCACAAAGTGATAAGACATGATTAAATGATTACATATATTTGCATATCACATGCAAAGTAGTGAAACACTTGGAACTTTACTTCCGATGGTCATAAATTACCTTTCAGTCTGTGTTAGAAATAAATTACTACTTTCGAATCAGTAAGACCTGATATTAACTTTAAGAAAACAGTGACCATAGAGACTAAAACAATACACTTTGATTTACCCTGAGGCCTGTGCGGAAGAAACTGTTTCAACCGTAAGAAAGACGATCTATAAAAATTCTGTAGCGTATCCACAGAAGACTGAAAAGCCTCCTAGTGTGTAGTGTTGTAGGCCTATTAGTAATTTGGTTTACTTCTGCTGTAGAGAGTTGACAAATCGCTTGTGACAGGTTTCGTGCTTAGTATTTAACAGCTTACCGTTAGGAAGGCAGTGTGTTTGCAGGCCAACTTAATTTTATAACCCCACTCTCTCCCTTACTTAATTACAAATCTTTAAGGTCATCGATTTTTATCACGAGATGGCGTAGTTATTTGTATAATAAACCTGTTAAAAAGCATTGTAGATTTAAGAGAAAGATTGTACGTTCAATTTATTCATCTATTTCATACTATTATATATTTCAACTATGAAATCGTGACGCTCTCCTGAACTACTAACTGAGATGTCGAGGTCATAATCAATATAGTTGAACTCAACGTGGGCACTATACGTAATCTATTCGTCATTCACGTTTTGTAGGTTAATGCTGTCATATTTTACTTTTAAAGGCTCGCTCACAGCCATATCGTACCTCTTTTTGACGGTATCGGAACCCCGTTCGGAATCATGCAATGGCGATTCTCCGACCGGGGTTCCGACCTCTGCTTTTTAGTCCGTAATAGACCTATAGACCAGTTCTCCTCTATGAGTGAAGACCTCCATGAGGAACTTCTATCTTCTATCAAAAAATATTCACAAAGAATACAATAATTTATTTATTTATTGAACTTCATGCAAATATTGAACAAAGGTGTACTTAATGCCCAAGGCATTCTCCGGCAGTCAACCTTGTCGAAGAAATAAAAAACATCGTTATCACATACCCATAGCTTTGTAATACAACATACGTGTAACACTCAGAAAGTTTTCCGAAAATAAAAAAGTGTTCTATAGGTAAATGTTCTTTTATTAAATCTTTTCAAAATACTCTCCACTAGCCTCTACACAAAGTTTCATGCGTTTGAACCAGTTTTCGAAACACTTTTTCAAGTCCGCCGCAGACACCTCGTTTACAGCCTGCTCAAACGCTGACAGGGCATCTTCCGGCGACGAAAATTGTATCCCTTTGAGCTGATTCTAAATTTTCGGGAATAAAAAGAAGTCACAAGTTTGACCGACGTGCTGTCCAAAAGTCCCTTGTTTTAAGCGCGGTGTGCGCGGGCGCGTTGTCGTGGTGGAGCAGTAGCCCGCAGAGCCGTGTTTGGTCGCTTGTTGCTCACAACAGAGAAAACTTCTGCCAAGCATTTGGTAGTATACCATTCGGCGTTGATGCTTCTTTGATTCCGTTAAGGTATTGGATACCAAGTAGTCAGTCAAATTGAAAAAGGTCGCGATCAAAATCTTTCCCCCGCTTCTAGACGCTTCACTTTGGTAGGCGTGGATTCGTTTTGAAACACCCAAACCGTCGACTGGCGCTTCGTTTCATGATCTTATTGATAAATCCAGGACTCATCACCTGTAATGATGTAGTAAACACGCCGAAACGAGGCTGCTTCAAACTTGTTTATCATATCACGGCACCATTCCACCCGGATCTGCTTCTGAGCATCGGTGAGGTTGTGCAGCACCTAGCGCCAAACTATCCTCGTCACGCGAAGATGCACATGTAGAATCTCGTGAAGGCTACCTGATCGTATCTGCAGTATGTTTTGAATCTTCTGATACGTAATTCGCCTATTGTCTTGGATAAAAATTTTCACTGGTAGCACGCTTTCCTCTGTAACCGCCGTCAAAGGGCGACCACTTCTTTCTTGATCCCCCAAAGTTAGTCGTGGCCGTTTTAATTCGTTATACCAACAATACACAGTTGCCTTGGAGGGGTTTTCATCCATGAATGCAATTTGAAGTCTATCGTATGATTCGTCCAGTTTCAGGCGACACATGAAATCGTAAAAAATCATAGCGAGAAAATGTTCCCGGCGCAAATCCATTTTTCAATGAGACACAATAATTTTATTTACTCGCAAAAAATGTGAAGGGAAATTTTTAAATTGGAACGTACCTTTTTTTACTTATAAATAATGAATTTTTATAATAGTTTATAACTGACCAGTCTCTCATACAAAAAAAAAAATATTTTATTGCAATACTTTCTGAGTAGCTTAGTATGTATAAATATTACTATTTTGATTCCAATATTTGCACTGTTATGTAAATAATACATCATCATCATAATCATACATCTGATCTGAATAATATGTTTGGTTTTATAAAAAAATAATAATTAATAAATTAAAATCGGAGCAGTTGTAATAAAATATCGTATTTCACTATTTAATTGAAGATTCGGTATGTTTTTTTTTTTGTCTACAATAAAGTCGAAGGAAAGTTTACTTAATCAATATTTACTCTAGATACAGATACAGACTTGCATGATTATCTAATCTTTTTTTTTTTTTTTTATGCGATAGGGGGCAAACGAGCAGACGGGTCACCTGATGGTAAATGACTACCGCCGCCCATGGACACCCGCAACTCAAGGGTCACAAGTGCGTTGCCGGCCTTTTAGGTAGGAGTACGCTCTTTTCTTGAAGGTTTGAAGGTCGTATCGGTTCGGAAATACGGCAGGCGACAATTTGTTCCATAAGCTGGTTGTGCGAGGCAAAAAGCTTCTGGAGAAGCGCCCAGTGGTGGAGTGCCAATCGTCCAGGTAATGGGGATGGATATTTTGTCGCGTAGTACGATGGCGGAAACCAGCAGCCGGTATAAGTCCGAACAATTCCTCTGAACACTCCCCATGATACAAGCGATAGAGGATGCAGAGTGAAGCTACATCTCTACGCAACGCCAAGGTGTCAATTCGATCAGAGATATCTTGGCAGTCGATGATGCGAGTCGCTCTCCGTTGAATGCGGTCAAGAGGGAGAAGTTGGTACTGGGTCGCACCTGAATAGAGATGAGAACAGTATTCCATGTGCGGCCGAACCTGCGCCTTATAAAGTTGCAGGCGGTGGGCCGGAGTAAAATACTGTCTCGATCTGTTTAGCACACCAAGCTTCTTCGAGGCTAATATGGCCTTACTCTCTAGGTGACCGCGAAACTGGACTTCGCTTGATATATCGACGCCAAGGATTCCGATACTGGCTGATGCAGTTAGGGAAGTGCTCTCAAATTGAGGTGATACGACCAATGGCATCTTTTTAGCGGTGAACGCGCAAACCTGTGTCTTCGTAGGGTTAAATTGGACTAGGTTAAGTCGACCCCAATCTGAAACTTTTGATAAAGAAGTTTCGATTTCAGACACAAGTTTGGATCGGCTTTCGATGACGTTTACCCGAGAAATGTTAGCGCGGCCGGTGTAAAGGGCATCACTCGTGCTATCGTCTGCATAGCAATGGATGCTGCTAATCTGCAGCATGTCATTGATATGCAGAAGAAACAGCGTGGGTGGTAGCACACAGCCTTGTGGGACACCAGAATTAACAGACTTGGAGTCGGAGCATGCACCGTCAACAACGACCTTGATGCTTCTGTCTGTAAGAAAACTGGTGAGCCAATTGCACAGTTTCTCGGGAAGCCCATAGGAAGGAAGCTTCGCAAGGAGCGCTTTGTGCCAGACCCGATCGAAGGCCTTCGCCACGTCCAAACTAACGGCCAACGCTTCCCCCTGTGTCTCAATCGGATGTGCCCACCGGTGAGTCAAGTAAACAAGAAGATCACCAGCTGAACGACCCCGACGGAAGCCGTATTGACGATCATTGAGGAGCTGGTGGTCTTCTAAGTACCGCAGGAGCTGGCAGTTAATAATGGATTCCATTATCTTGGAGAACAAGGAGGTGATGGCTATGGGTCTGTAGTTGGACGGATTCGAGTAATCTCCTTTTTTAGGGATTGGATGCACTAGAGCTGTCTTCCATGAGTTCGGGACTACGCCAAGAGAATAGGAAAGCCGATAAAGGCGCGTTAAAACCGGTGCCAACTCTGGAGCACACGTCTTCAGCACGATAGGAGAGATTCTATCGGGCCCACTCGACTTGAGAACGTCGAGGGAAAGAAGCGCTTTACGCACTGCCCTTTGTGTAAACCGGACTTCCGGCATGCGGGTCTCGCACTGCGGTATGGTCGGCGGTGCGTTTCCCCCGTCGTCCAGGGTCGAGTTAGACGCAAAGAGTTTGCCCAGAAGATCGGCTTTTTCTTTAGCGTCGTGGGCCAACGAATTATCTCCTATGTGCAGAGGTGGAAGGGATGGCTTACAGAAGTTCCCCTGGACAGCTTTGGGAAGAGACCAGAATGCACGAGTTCCGGAAGGAAGACTCACTAGTCTCTCGCCAATTCTGCCGATGTGAGCCGACTTCGCCCCAGCAATTACTCTTTTGAGGGACCTGGAGGCAAAGTTAAATTGCTTCTTTAATGTGCTGGTCTTTACACCCCGTGCTGTCGCTGCATTAGCCCATGCTTGGTAACATTCCTGCTTTCGGCGGGACGCCGCTTTGCAGGTTCGACCAAACCAGGGCTGGGACTTGCCACCTGTGGGAATCAGGGAGAATGGAATGAAAAGTTCCATACCCTGAAGAACAACATCCGCGACAGAGTCGGCAACGACACTGGGATCATCCGGCGAGAAGCAAACCTGCCTCCAGGGGTAGGATGCAAAGAATGTTCGCATTCCATCCCAGTCTGCTGACCTATAGTGCCATACGCGGCGACTGCCTGTAACTCGCGGCCGTAGCGAGTGAACGAGTGGCACCATACTCCTAATGAGGCAATGGTCCGAAGAGCCAAGAGGGGCCTCAACGGATACATTGTAGCCGTCAGGATGTGAGGTCAGCAGAAGATCCAACAGTGAAGGCACATGGCTTTCTGCATCCGGGATTCGCGTAGGCGTTGCTACCAGCTGCGTCAAGCCATATGCCAAGGCGAAATCGTGAACAGATCTTCCCGCATGATCGGTTTTGCGCGAACCAAGCCATTCGGCGTGATGGGCGTTAAAGTCGCCAAGAATCACGATCTCTGCGGATGGGACCTGCTGGAGCACTGAGTCTGTAGCCATTTGGACGTGGTCGATGAGTCGGTCCGTTTCGGCATCACCGCTATGGGACCTGTAGAGGCATAGGTAGATGCGGGGATGGTCGTCGCAGTCTACACGTAGCCATAAGATGGAGAGGTCCCTACCTTCAAGATTGCCGAGGCGGCGAGAAGTGATATCATCTCTAACGTACACGCATACACCAGCCTTAGGAATAAAGGAGTGTTCCAGTCCGTACCCAGGGTAGCAGAGGTAGGATGTGTCCGCTGGAGATGATATCTGCGTCTCGGTTAAAAAGAGCAAGGCCGGCTTTGCTGTCTCAAGGTGGTGGTGGACAGTGTCGAGGTTAGAATGTAAGCCCCTGATGTTACAAAAATCCACGGTAAACGTGACGGGGGTGCCATGGTATGCCTTCTCTTGCCCCGAGCAGATTTTGAGAGCGCAGTTGAGCCCCCCCAGAGTACGAGGGGCAGCCTGGGCGTCTATGCTCAGGTATAATCCGTACTGAGGGTGGACGTCCAGAGGGGGATTCTCCAAAGCTAGCGCTGGTACCCCCCTGGGGTATCCTTTTTGTTAACAGCGCTATCATTAGGGGGGGTGTGGGATTTTGATTTTGATTTTTAAATTATACATATGCATAATCATTTGATTACAGCAGTGGCACACTAAGAAATGTACCTATCTGTACTCACAAAAGTTACTACAAATGAATGATGAAAGAAATAAAAAACGTCAAAATGTCTCAACTTCGACTTATCTGAGTTTCGACCTAAAACCTCGACATTGAGTGTTTTATTGAGATAATTCTTGGAATATTTCCTTTTTGAGTAACACACTGTGCAAACACCACTAACAAACAATTTCTAAACCCATAACTTAGATAAAACAAAAGAGAATGCACTACAAATCAGTTTCACTCTTTACCATGTCGATAGTACGTAAAACAAATCAATATTCATGCAGCGATAGTCACTGATATTTTGAAATATTACCGTTATACCGATTTATACTTCAAACTCTCACAAGACTTAGCTATCATGTTGTTAAATTCAAATCAAAATGCTATAAAGTTTCTCCTACATTATCAACGGAGATCAATGCCCGTGCACAAATGCACCAACGATTCAACGTACATAGAGTAATATTATCGTAAAATAAAATTTAACAAAATCAAGTTTTGCTATGAAATCTTGACTCATACTGCTCATATTGTAACCTTCACTTTGACATCACTACCTCTAACATCAGATAAGTCACTATTTTCATGGAAAGTCAGTTATAACTTTGCATTAGGTAGTACCAGCTTCAATCAGTAGTCATGTAGTTAAAATTAACGAAAATTGGAACATCGAAATCTAATGTAATCAGTTTTTTTTTTATGATTCTGATTCTCATAGCCAGCCAGTATTACATAGGATATATACACGTTTATTTCTATTTATATTTATGGAAGTGTACTTCCACGTGCCTTCGTGTTTATAGCCTCATAGCCTTTCTTTCATAACCCCTGTCTGGCTCAGGGCAGTCTTTCGCAAAGGCATCGTTCATTATGATGTATAGACGATTACGACGGTTCTCAATAATAACTAAGGCACTATGCATTATGGTAGTTCTTATATATGTTTGCAATGCAGGCGTTTCAAACGAGTTCATTAAAACATTACACTACGTTTTTTGATATATCATATTCTATAGAAGTTTTTAGTACTACTTGGATATTAATATTATTTTTTTGATATGGCCTTTGTAATGCAAATCCTATAGGAAATTATGTTAAAACCGTAGCTTGGCACTTGAACAGAGCTGTTATGAATTTATGTCACATGTCAAAACAAAATGACGTCTGTACGATAATAACTCATGTAAATGCAAATACAAATAATTTAAAGTAAAGTATACAATGAATAAAGTTAAGGTTAATAACCTTATAGGTCACATTCCTTATTTGAGTAAAGTATTACGGGGAATTTGTGACTACAAGCAACCTATATGTATGTTACAAAACCTCTAACCAGTCACACATTGCTAAGCAATTTTTAAACTAATTATTGTTTGTGTGTAGTTTGACTTAGATATTAGTATAATCTATACATATAACTAAACTGTATCAGGCTGATGTCTGTAAATTGTAGACGTTAAAAAAGAAACTAATATGGTTGGTCATTATTAGAGGAAGAAAAGCCAAAACCACATCTTTTGATTTTTTTGGTGGTCTGTATGTCTGTCTGTCTGCATGCTGCACGCTGCACTTTACCCGTAAAAACCACTGCATGGATATGTATGCAATTTTCCCAGATGTATTGCTAGAGATCCAACCTAAAATATAGGATCTATATTACCGCGTCTCTGCATAAATAAAAATATACATACTTGATTATAAATTCCACGAAGTACCAAGCAACTGCTAGTAACAAATAGCAAATTGATCAATGACAAGAAGAAAGCGTAAATCAGTGAACCTAACAAGACAGCTATCATAAAATAATTAATGGTTGTAGAAAATAACTCGATGTCTACTGATGAAGTATTTCTATCTCACGAAAATCTCTGCCCAAATAAATAATAATAGTTTTGATTCAGAGGTAAAAGAGCCTTTCAAATTTCGACAGAAGAAACAAACTTTAAAGTTTTACAGGATAAAACATATATTATAGTATAATATAGTATTTACACTTCTGTCTTGCCAACGCGCAATAGCAAGAACAGTTGTGCAAATATTATGTATATTGTATGCACATAGGTAAGTGCATAATTATAGTTTTAAAAACAGAAAAAACTCTTTGCCACCAACTAGTATAATGTACTCTTAAAACAAATCATATGAGCCCTAACACAAGGGATTCATTAGTAGCCACTGAAGATTTCCAGAATCCACCTCCTGACTCCATCAACAGGTCCAAAATAACAAATAACGTACAAAGTTGCTATATAGAGCTGGCTATTAAAAGGTTTAAATTGACTTTTTTTTAAGAGGTAGTGAGTAAGTTATGTGACTACATAACATACTAACCTGAAGCTAATAAAAGAGTGTTATAAAGTGAAAAAAACCATTTCCTAAGACCTGCCGCAGAAATTAAATTAATTTACAAACAAAATTGTATATTATGTTGCTATGTTTACGAGTAGCCCGCGGTAGTTTAGATATTAATTAAGCAACAGCATTTCAAATTGCACAAGTATCATTTAGTCCGCCTCCCACGTAACTATAAGTTGAGCGATAATGTTTACTATCCTAGCTATTTACCTATTATAGTATAGTAGACGTGGCGCTTTTTCTTTAGTTATATCAATTTGAGATTATTAATCAAAATATCTAAAACAACATTATTATTTCCTACATTGCACTGGGTTTCTCACTGGGTTCCCGTATGTACGCATGTACGGTTATCTTATACTGTACGTTACGTATTGACCAGTTCGACACTGATTAATGTATTGGTAAAAGTACATTGCTAGCTTAAAAAAACAAAAGAGGCTTAAGGAAACAAAACGGAGGTTATATGCAGTATGTTTTTCGAGTATATTTCTGCATATGTGAATGTATGAACAGAAGTGACATAGGGTTACTTATATCGAAAGATAAGAGAAATTCTTAATACAGTCGGGTTTTATATTTCTTTTTGTCCTTGTGAAGCAGTGTCTATATTACAGTTTCTACTTCGATATACTTGAGTACTGTACCCCTTTGATCAATTAGACCTAGGTATTGAAGCCCCATTGTTTTATCGTTTACCTGTAAGTCATACGAAATTTTACAGAAAATAATATTCTTCGAATACAAATAAGCGCTGAATCGTTAAAACCCACAAATGACCCAATTCAACTTGATATTATTCACTGTGTTTTTAAAGTGAATTATGAGAAATGAAACGCTATTTCCTTGTACGTGTCTTAAAAATCATTCTTTCTAGTTTTGTATTGTCAATCCCCACTCCAAAACAATGTCTTTATTGACAGGTTTTTTTCTAAATTGTGGACTTTTGACAATGTAAGACTGCATTCGGTCTTTTTTTACATCAGATAGAGATAATTACTTTAATATAATGTATAAGATAATATATAAAAGATAATCATTATATCCATTGCGCGAAATTGCGTTTATGCAAATGTGCTAGTACTCGTAGCTCGACTCGATCTTGGCAAACAGCGAGTGTATACTGTTAGCTAATCCCTCCAGTGATCAATCCTCGTTACTATCAATTGATCAGAAGTAAGTTCATTGCCATTTGACACGAAAATCATTTGACTAATATTGACGGTACCTACATAGTTTTTATTGCCCCAGAATTAAGTTTGTTACTCCTAACTGTTCTCTTTGTCAAACAACTATGCACATACCAGCCACAAAGTTATATATAAATATAGATCACATAACCTCTATTTACTTCATATAATATATACTAAAGTTATTTATTTAAAGGCTATTGGAGAAATAGGCATATTTTTCATTAAACATGCAGTTAAGTTTAAAGTTCTTTTAGCCTTCACTATGCAGTGACGTGATTTGCAAAGACACACTTTGTTAGTTAGTTCCTTCGTTAAGTTATTACAAACCGTACATTACTCGGTGACAAGGTGCAAGGCAAGGCTTACTGGTTCCTTAAAATGCAGCAGAAATAAAACAGGAAAGATAAAACTATATTTTTTAATATTACAAAGTTTAAACGACTTGTGTACATTGTTGATAAATAATGCCTAAATTATCGTTTATCAATGCAATCAAGACAGTCACTAACGTTCAAACAAATAGATGCATCATGCACTAGTATATCCCTATTTATATGGAATTCGCTAGAGTAGCAAGAAATTCATTGTGGCCGGTGTTTCTCTGAGGATGAATGAAAACGTATTCTACACTTATATGCGTGTAGATGCGCAGATTGGCAGTTAAGTCACTGCATGCAGCTAAACTGATCATCAGCCCAATATAGAACAACCGCGGCGCGAAATCAACACGTTTCTGTTGGTTAAGGGAGAGTTCCCAGAATACGATTCCAAGACAACACATTGCAAAATGTCCGGTTATAGCATAAATTGACCTCATATTATTAGAGCATTGGTTTAAAAACCAGTTGGCTACTTTCGCGAAAGAGCTTGCATGAACATATTTCATTTTAAAACATGAAAGTAAAACATCTCCATGCAAAAAATATGCCGTAGGCCTACTTTCAAAAGGTACGAAAACAATCCAAACGACCGAGTCTCTCAACTCGTACAGATCGAACCCCCAGCTTACGTATGAATGTTGGTCATTTTATGCGTCCTGTGGCCACTCGACACTCGCTCCTGCGATAAAGGGTCAAGACCCGTGAGCAGGATGGCTCGTCTAATAAGAGACATGTTTGTATGTCCAACTATACGGCCACGAACCGATTACTGACAAAGTAATACGATTAAAAGGCTTCCTTTTATAAATATAATAACTACATATTTTACCGGTTTTATTATTATGGTCGGGATCTTGATATAAGGTTGTTAATTCTGTATTCGCTGGTGATAAACGTTAGTTGACATAGCATGTAATGACTAATTATTTGGGTATATTATATTAACAGCGCAGCCATCTTCTTTGATGTAAAGTTTTCCTGCCTATTTTTGTTTTCTTACTTTGTGCTTTTTACGCATTACGATAGTGTAAATTCTTTAGTTACCTACCATTGAATATACACATGCAATAAATATTATAATTATTAATAATTTTTATTCGTATACACGCAATGTTTACATTTTTTTTTATTTACTTCTCTACAATGAATATTGTGCATGCAACTAATCAGTCATACTATTCATTCAACGGCAATGTATGGTAGAATTTGTCATTGTTTATATTAATAGAGCTTGCACAATATCCTTGACTATTTTCTTGTTGTGAACATAGAATAGGTGCCTATTATAGTTTTTGTTCTATGATAAATACATTAGCTATATTATTGTCAGTGAGTTAGTAACTGTAAACAAACTCGCGAGCATGAGAAAATTTGCAGTTATATAGTTGTTCTTTTACAATCACCACAAAGGAAATCCTGACAAACAATTGCGTTTTGACCTAACAATAAAACTACTACTACTATTTAAACAGTAGTCAATCTCACATTTTAGAAAACAATAACAACAAATAATTAGAAGAGATAATCCGTAGGTAGGTAATGTTTAATTTATAAATAGATAAGTACTGTTGCTGATTTCTGCTTTTTTATACGGTACCACAAAGTTTTGTTTCTTTTTTAGCCTTAAGTACGTGACTAATGTGAAATAGGCAATATATAAAACTCCTAATAACATTGTTCACTTTTGTGCTTACTACTAAACCTTGAGAGTGTGTAGTGGTAGAGATAAGGTTGAGACTTTTTCTACACCCTTTTTTATTAGTCTCGTTCGTGTACCAAAAAAAAATGTACTTATCATTCCTAGAATAAATATAAAGTGTTGTTGTCCTTCCTTTTAAGTGGCTATCTACCTCATAATGGAGAATGTGAACATGTTCGTTCAATCCATTGAAACTGTACCGTACAGTCTGTTGAATATATTTGTTTTTGTTTCATTAAAATCGAACAAGTAGTTTGGATATTATGATTATCTCAATTTTCGCTTTTTCAAATTCACGTTTGACGTCACTTTGCAACACTCCCCGCACTCATTGTAATGTTTCACTCATTTAGTGTTAACAAATATTGTCCATGTTAAATCACAATATCTTTTTCTCTTTATGGCATCAATATTTTAACCCCTTTTTTTGACCAAAATTTATACACGCAAGCTAGGAGTGGGTGCACGCTCTTAGAGACTGTTGGAAAGTGTCAAAGCAACGGGCATCCATACTAAAAAGTATAATATCTCCGAAAATGTATTACGTACAAAAAATGGTTTTACGCTACTTTAAAGTAAAAATATAAAACCGGTAATATTTTATAATGGCATTCATAATATTTTACGCAAAATGGGATTTCCTGTAACTATACCTTGTTCTTATTTTCAAATACATATACATATTTATCGGCTCTCAATTCCCCACAACACTATAGATTCGTCATTTAAGGCACATACGTACTTACAAGTAGGGCTAACAAGATTGACTCACTCTGCGCGTCACATAACTGAGTCACGGAAGCACTCCTCTCGCATATTATAAAAATGTTTTTTTTTTCCATAGGTATTACCTGCTGTCTGAATCATCAAGCTTCGAAGATCAAGGTGAAGCGGACCTGGGTTGCTATCAACATCCTTACACAATCTGTTAAAATAATTTGCTTTTGTATTTATACCGGCAAAAGAAGCTGCACAGTTATGTTAAAACGATCTAGCAATCGCTCGTTCCGGTCATATATTCCATTCCAACACTGCCTGTGATCAAAACCAGCGTGATGAAGAAATTACATTCGTCCGGTGAACGTGTCGCAAATGTAACTAGTATATAATTTTATACAGTAGATGTAAGTATTCCTGTCGCTTCACACATCTCAATGCGGCGCGACAACGCGTCCTGACGGGGGCTGGATTAAAATATCGTTGCATACGTTTTGCATATGATCCGCCGGCTCGCCCATTAGTGTCTATCGCACTGGATATTTTCGCTTTACCGTCCGACAGTATGCGCTTATATCTGACGTCACGTCACACAAAACAACAGCGTATAATCTCAAATACTCAGTGAGAAACTACGCTATTTTCTTCACATGACATTACCAGCCCTTCAAAGGCCGTGTGATAGTGCGTGGTCATCTGTGAATCGACATTTAGTGGGTTATGTAATTAATACCTCTGTGATATTTAAGATGATTAAATAAGATGGTCGGATGAGTCACCGCGAGTGCTGTGTGATTTGTAATCTAACAGTAAACACAGACCGTATTGAAAGTTCTGTTGACGCATAATAAAACATCGTATTCACGACACAAGTTCATTCTTTTAGTATTGTTTATTACACATGTGTGCCCGTGCAAGGTTAATTTAAATTACCTACTATATACATTACATAAGGGTGACTCATATTGCTTAATTCGGAACTATATCCGATACGTAGACCAATGTAATGATTTTTCCGTTCCGTTCTTAGTGATTTTACATAAGTAGCTAACTGTGTTAACGGTCAATTCGAAGCTTATTTGTATAATAGAATTACTTTAAGTATTTTATTGTTGTGTGGTCTTGACTGAGTGAGATCTATTATTTACGACAAGTCACAGACTGACTTGTATTTGTAAGACATTAGTGATGGCCTAATGAATAAGTTGTTAAGGAGAAACCGGTGCGAAAGTAGGATAGTATAATGATTTCATTGTGGGTGTGTTACAATACCTACAAAAGTAGTGGGCAGATTCATACTGCGATCCAACGGGTTCGTGTGACTAACGAATAACGAATTGAGATAAAGGTTTGTTGCCTATTGGTCTCGTTGTTGAATTTATATATAGACCTGCTTCGTATTATTAGTTAGAAATATGACCATCTGCTTATATTTATAAGGAATTTTGAAACGATCTTAAGAAAAATACTTGTCTAATTCTTTAGTTTCGAATATTGTTCCTACCGAAAATTATTTATTTAAAAAACGTGTTTTGTGTTTTTATCTATTAGCGGTCATTGTTTGGCACAATTCAACCAAAGTAATTTTAAAAAGCAGTATTTTGATCATTATCATAGTTTTGGTAAACTCTAAACACGTTAGAATACCTTATTGTTAGGTATTAAATAATTTACGTCTTAGTAAATACTCAAACACTACTTAATTATGAGATGTTGTTAGATCTCTCGCTATGTTGCACTTTAAAGTGACAGTGACCTTAAAGTGAAGCGACATTATGAGAGTTAACAACATCCTGTAATTAACTGCCGCATATGTGTATTTGGCTGAAGATATTAATACTTATTAATATCGCAACAGTGGGTTAAAATCGGTCTATTTGTTGAGGACTCGAACTTACGATATTTTTTCATTTTAAGGCCTTACTTATTTCACTATCACCGCTAGAATAGTTGCAATTTAAAATTTACTATAATACAAGATTTATTATATATTAAGTTCCATTTTTAAACCGTACTATTTGTATAAGTTTATGGACTGATCAACAAATTACAAAAACACTAATGACTGGAAAACGTATTTTGATATAAAAATGACAGACGTATAATACGAAATGTTTCTTATTTCCTCCATTATTTATTTTGTTTTGCCATTAATAAATTTTTTGTTTTTCCTTTTCGATATTTTAAGAAATAATGTTCATTGTCTTCCAAATTCATATAAGTTCTTATGTGTGTATAAAGCGACTTGTATTGTGTTGATGTTGTAATACAAAAACAGCATATAGGACAGACATGTACTTCATTGATTTTATCGTTATTAAAACTTAATAATAATGTATGTATAATAACTTTGCTAGTGTACAATTATTTTCTAGGCGAATGCCATGAATATGTTTGCTTTTTTTTACCTATTTTCGTTTCAGGGTAAGTGGTTATCGGCATATTATAAGTGTAGTGTACTTATAAGTCCTTATAAGTGTAGTGTACTCAATATAAAGCTTTTCAATTGTTTAAGACATTTGAACCAATTAAAATGTTCTCATATCTGATGCGTAACAAAACATTGTATACTAAGTAAATAATTGAAGCTGTATTATCTCTTATAGTCGTAATGTAACACTATAAAGTGCATTGTACTTCCGTTAGTTTATATTTATGTACATAGAAGTATACTTCAATGTAGTTGATAGTAATTAATAGATAACATATTATGTAAATAATGACTAATTTCCATGCCGCGGACGTATAGCTTATAAAACTAAATTATTAACATCACATGTAGTAGGCACTATGTAATACCTACTTATGTTATGACCTGCGTCAAATCTCGCTATTACTCGACATTACCATGATTGTTAAGAATATATATAATATAATAGCATTTTGTATTTTTGTACATTTGTTAAGCTAGTCAGTAAAATATCTAAACGAATGTTTCCGACTTTTATTTAACGGTATATATACCAAACGAATAGGGAAAAAAGCAATTACGTTAAGTTTAGATTATTATTTATTACCTACATAGATCATTCATAAATTGTCACAAATACTTGTAAATCACGATATGCCCTGAGCCATAGAGAAAGGGTTATATATAAATCAGCTGACGGTGTTACAAAAACAGAAAATAAAAAAAGGATGTGTAAATAAAACCAACACTTCCAAAATTAAATAACTTCTTTTATTTCAGAGTCAAATTTGTTTCCTACATAAACGTGTTAGAATAATGACGCTGTAACATTAATTGACCATTACACTAATGGTACGCGTCGTTAGCTGTTAACGCTGGTGCACGAGTGGAGGGCCGGGAGTGAAGGCAATGACGTGTTACTGCGAGCTTCACCGACACACCTGGGATTATTGCAGACACCATATGTGACTAATCCAAGTCCTTTAATTACTAGCCATTGGGCCAAACAAATATTCATACATATTTTAAAAAATAGTATAGCCGAATGAAGTACGCAGTAACACGACATCACAGTCCACTACCAGTTTCAATACAGTTCTTATTTTATATTTATTTTTTTATAATAACTATGCAAATATGATCACAAATACCCATGAACCGAACAAGGCGATCCCAAAACATTTCTGCAACATCCGAAGATAACAATAACTACACTCCACTACGGGGCAGGCGTCCGTGTACTCGTGTACTGTAGTACATCGCGTGCACTAGGCATCGTCTGTACTCGCACCCCCGCCCGTTTGCCGACGCGCCTCAACTACTATCCAATGCCACAAACCTAATTTTAATCAATAATCAACAATTATCGCCCATCTCTAACACTACACGCTTTATTTATACGATCAAGTGGAAAAATAATTTTTGATCCTCCATCAAATCAAAGTAACGTCGTCTCCCATGATACTTTCTCATGGCAAAATAAAATCCAAGGCAAAATAAGTGTCAGAGCGAGAGCGGTCCACCCGGACTTACAGCCTACTGTTCAGGGGCAAATTGATTATTCCTTTCCCCCCAGCGATACCTGGCTGAGACCTGGACTCTACAATACAACTAGACGTAATTAACTCTGTGGACCGCTCTCCCGCCAGAACACCAATTATAAGGAAAGTCTAACTACTCTCCATACGCTTATAAGAACACTTGATAAAACAGCTTTATATTATACTACATAATTTACATTTATATTAGGTTTACATTTTTACACAGCAATAATAATGTTTGTAATTTTTATTATAATATACTCTATATACTCCCAATTGCTAAATATTGTCGCATATTAAGCATGTTTTATTTATATAGACACCGCATGGTCATTGGCGTCAGCATTAATTTACAATAACTAAATACTTTGAATCACCCCCCTTTAACTTCACATATGAACAAACTATGCAAGAGTGATCGGACCATTATTCTTTTAGAATTTGTATTAGTCACTAATTTTATTCCAAACATGTAAGTAGCCGATTACACAACTAAAACTAAGTTTCTAACTAAACTACTAACATTTATAACAATTTCTATAAACGGACACAATTCACAGATGTTGCTCCACAAAAAAATCAACTCAAATTATTTAAAAACAAGTAATCTATAAATGCTGACAATGTTGTCTTTTGTTTGGAATGACACTTAACACTTTCTAGAGTTTCAAACATCGACTTTCTAAAGCATGTAATGGTGTTAGAATTTAGATGACTGCTCACAATACAAATCAGACTTCACTATATAAAACGAGAGTGTTAGTAAATATAATTTTAGATAAAAAAAAACAAAATAATTATGGCAAAATATTGGCGAAGTGTAGCGAATGAGCTCTCCACAAATATTTAAGATAAAAAGGTCCAATACTGTGTATAACAAACACAAGCACTCAATAAACAGCCGCAAGAAAATTATACTAAAACAATTCACAGTGAAAACTTAAACATGCGATCACTCCACTCAACAGCGTACGTGCACGTACACGTAACACGAGCTCACTATTCACATAAGGTATAGTCGTGGACAGTGACATGTACACATGTTAGTGCAACATTGCGACCTCGGGACGTAATGACATGACGGGAACTAAAATGATATTTACACAAATAATGCACATAATATAAAATATTAAAAGACATAACCATCTTAAGTATTCATTACGTTATATTCTTTATTTATTACACTATGGCATTGCAACTTTGTGACTCGGTTGCGGCTACACGTCGACTCTCGTTACAATAACATAATTTAGTTAGCGAACACAGGGAGGCTTAGGCACACGCGCCTGGTCAATGTCGGCCGCTCCGCACCAGAGCGAACGACAAGTTTCGCTAAAAGGTGTATCAATATATTATATTTTTACAATCACAGTAGGTATGAAAATAAAGACAGTATTGACAATAAATAACGTTCAAATGCGAAAGCATTCCGTCACTCGATGTAATTTCTACAGCGTCCTAATGAGTCGGTCAGACGCACGGAGCCTGTAGCTAAGTCGTGCTGATATAACATAATCTTACAAGAACATATCAATGTATGTTTTAGCAAAAACTGATACTGTCGGTAGCCGGCTTTCCTCGTATATTTAAACAGATAGTGTGCAGACTAAAGAAATGAGACAAACATCTCGTACGTGCATAACTTTCAAGTAACTATAAGACTTATTTAGTGTTAATTTTTAGTACCGAAAAATCGGATATTAAATAAAAATCGATTAATTAAGTTGTAGTGTGTTGTTGGTTGAGTTGGTCGTCTCATTTCCCAGCGCGTCCGGCTATCTGCAGAATACGTGTTGTGTGCGGAGTGGGTGACGACGTCAGCAGGCGACCGTCGGGACACTGCCACACACACCGTACGGCTATTATAGGTCCCTGTGCAAAAACAACATAACTATACCTTAATTATATTAAGTAAGCAATATATTGTCAACCTGGTTACAGATTGTGTATAGATTGGGTATCAGCTATTTACTCCCCAATTCATCCGCATAAACAATATGTCTTCCCGTCCCATTACCATCCAATTGGGAGCAAATTGAAAGGTATTCTGTCTAATTCCCAAAATGCCTAGATGATGGCAATAGGTTTGCTACCTATTAACTAAACGGAGTTAATTACGCTCTGACTATACGTACGGAGATAGGGCCTGTGGTAGATTGGGTATTGGACTCTCAAGAAACTGTAACGTACTAATATTTAGTTAGTAAATCTGACTTGCCTATCTGATTACGACCAGATTTTACTTATTTTCTTACTGGAGGAAGTTGACTTATGATTCCTCGTAATTCAGTTCTAAATGAATGTCAATGTTAAACCTGCCTTATGCCTTATACCATAGATATCACACTGACAGTCCTTAAATAATAAACGTTAAAACTGTTAGATTTCAGTGGTAGAGCCATGCTTAGGCACGAATGGGCCGGCTCGACTGGTGCGATACCACGGCCTCACAGAAAACCGGTTGTGAAGTAACGCTTGCGTTGCATTTCCCCGAATTGAGTGAGGTTTCCGGAAGCCCAATTCCCCCTCCCCTCATCTCCTTTCTCCTTTTTTCCATCTCCTCATCTCCTCATCCCTTCTCTCTTCTGTCCGCTCCCTGCATCCCCCATCCCTCATCACCCTCAAAGGCGGGCAGCGCACTTGCGACTCTTGAGTTGCAAGTGTCCATGGACGTGTGTGTGTCACTTACCATCAGGTGACCCGTCTGTTCGTCTGTCCCCCTATAGTATAAAAAAAAAATATCTGTAGTGTTTATTTTAATTTCAAGAACTTTTATTACTTTTGGCAAATAATTACTATTATTTTCTTTATTTCACTTAAATAACATATTAATTACGTTTTTAAATATAAAAATAACACATAATATATTTAAAAGTATAAAAAATAGTGCTCCACCGGGTACAAGGACCACGCTACCGGTGGTTAGGACACCAGAGACAGGAACATCCTAACAATACGTGCCGTATCAAGAAGGATTGCCTCTTGCTTCAGGCCCTTCGCCCAGATACCCAACCATTATTATCAAATAATTAATATCAGAAACAGCAAACCTTTTTTTCTTTTGAGTTTTTATAAATATATATATTAATTGGGATGCCGTTTTAAGTATTATTAATCCTTGCACCTGTATATGTATTAGTAAATGTATAAATAAGTATAGATATTCCCATCACCACCATATCCTGTGCATGAGCAGTGGTCGTGCACATAAGGTATGTGTAGTGTACAGACCTACCTCGTCCACTGTTGCTGCGACGTGTTGTGTGACGGGGACTGCGACGCTACCCTCTGAACCACCTGATAAATGATAAATATATACATTAGGTAATGATGGATACTACACACACTACACTATTATTAGTTTATTACACCGTTTATTGCACTAATAAACAACGAATTCTAGGAAGTAATGATATATGGTAAACTAAAAGAAAATGTTCAATTTTATCAAACTGCCTAATATTTCAAACTAATGTCATTAATAGTCATACCCACATTACCTGTTCCTTGTTCGAAATAATGCTCAATATAATATTATAATATTCAGTTAGTTTATATGCAGTCACAGAGTGTCCGGACGACGGAAGAGGCTTGTCCTTTACTACGAAAATGGGACTTAATTACTCGTCGTCGTATATTTACCTGCTGCACGAAGGCGCGCGTGAGGTGCGGCGCGGCGCGCTCGGCGTGCTCGAAGGCGCGGCGCAGCTCGTCGATGGCGGCCGCGCTGCCCGACCCGTGCTTGCGCGACAACTGCGTCGACATTCACGTCATTACTTACTTATTTATTCTAATAATACTACTTTTCTAATACACAATATCTTACTGGGTGATGAATTTGTTTGCATGTTCAGTGATAAATATATGTACGTATTATATATTTTTTTAAATATATTATAGACGAACAGACGGGTCACCGGGATGGTCAATGACAACGGCCGTCCATGGACACCTGCAACTCGAGTCATAAGTACGCTACCCGCCATTGAAGATGATGAGGGATGATGGGAGGGGAATGAGGAGAATGGAAAAGGGGAGGGGGGGACATGGGCGAGAAAAAGGGGAGGGGAAATTGGGTACCGGACTCCTCACTAATCTTGGGGAAATGCAACGCTAGCGTTGCTTCACAACCGGTTTTCTGTGAAGCCGTGGTATCGCACCGGTCGAGCCGGCCCATTCGTGTCTAAGTATGGCTCCACCACTGTGAAATGTTTTATATTTGTTACAGTGATTGCAAACTGCTTCTAACCGGTCTTCTTGGAAGTTATGAGAGAGACCTATGTTGACCTATGATGAATTTAAATGTTTAATTACTTTTATAGATCCGTATCCATACTGCTTAAACTAAATAAGTAAATAAAAGTAAATAAACACGCTCTATTAATGTAGTTCCCTTAAAAAAAAGTTTGTTACTTAAGATAATTTTTGTATCCATGCGGGACAATTCTTCTACATTGAGCTAAAAAACATAATACGTCCGTTTCTGTATTGGTAAAGTGTAATTGCATTACAAAAAGTTAGTTGGTAAGACGTGAAAACGACACAAGGAACCAAACTTACTCTCACAACTTTAATATAAAACAAACAAAGCTCCATAAATAAGATATCGTTAGAATTTGAATTATAAAGTACTAACAAATAATTCTGCCCTCAATATCATCAGCCTATGGAAATCCACTGCTGGTCGAAGGCCTCTCCAAAGGAGCGCCAGCTATCCCAGTCTCGGGCAGTCCTCACTTTCGAGAATAATCTGTATAGTACATAAAAAAAAAACCACGAGCATACCTCATTGAGAAGTGGATAAATAAGTTGTTGTAGATACGGGTGTCTCCTAGCTTTGTTCTCTTCGCTGTTTGTTCCTCTGTGGTCCAGGGGTGCCGCCTGCAAAACAGTATTTATGTAGATAAGATGCCTTTATCACAAGACATAATATTCTATATAAATTCTAAAATCTCATTACATGTATGAATTTATTACAAATAAAAGAATATATATTTGGGCTATTTAAACTTATTTCTATTTGACTTCAATAGATCTTGTATTAAAAATACTATACTCTTAATAATTAGTTTTTAATTGGTATTAATACAAATAAATAAAGATAACAATAAATAATAATAATATAACAATAAATAAATATAACAATAAATAAATATAACAATAATAACAATAAAAATAAATATTTATATATACATATATAATATGTAATGTATCCTGCTTAACTTTTAAATATCGTTTAGTATAATGAAACTGTAATGAAACATTTAAATTAAAAAGAAAGTCGAATATTATACCTAATGAGAATAAAATTAATAATGATTTGAAAAACAAGTACATATTACAAATATACAAAATGTTATATTAAGTTTTGTTTGAAATATAAAATTATTCAATTCATTGTACTTTATTGATTTTTCTTAATTAAGGTATCTTCTATATATTCTGAGTGAAGTTTCATGCAAACTGCAAAGCCATAATATGGCGGTTTGACAAATATTTTCTTATTTGAAATGCACCGCATATCAATACTTTTGTTATGCGCGAATATAAAAAGCATACAATTTTATATGCAGAAAGGAAGGGTCCCGCAATGATAAATTAATTACTTTACAGCTTTAATTTATTTTTAGTACCTTAACTAGGTGTTGATTTTTCGAGTTCCGGTAAGCTTTAATTAACGCTTTGAGCTAGTGTAAACCTGGCGAAACGTGGCAAAACTATTTACAATACATACTGCAATATACAATACATGCGGTTTGTGATAGCTTTTCAGTTTTATCATAAGCAAGTGTGTGTGACTAACGTTTTTATTATAAACTACGTTGTCCCTGTTGGAGGAGGCGTGTTCGTGTCGTTCCTTGCGCTCGTCACGCTCGGTTCGCTCGGTGCGCTCGGTGCGCTCGCGTTCGCGCTCCTTGCCACCGCCGCCACCGCCACCGCCGCCGCCACCACCGCCGCCGCCGCCGCCTCCGCCGCCGCCAGAACGAACCTCCGGGGACGGCGCGGCTGCAGGAGACTGCCGCGACTGCAAACAAGTAACAACAACCTTCTAATATGGTGGCATGTTTTCAAAGATTGACGCTGATTGAACGTCACTGCCTCTTCGAAGCTTATAAAAGTGAAGCCTCTCATCAAATCTTTAATTTTGGGAAAAACTAAGATATCACAGGGTGCGAGATCCAGACTTTGTGCTGGATGGGTCACGATCTCTACTTTTTCAGATGCCAAAAATGTTTTTGTTTTATTGGCGTTGTGCGAAGAAGCATTGTCGTGGTGCAAGAAGATTACAAGGTACAAGAAGGCTTCTCGGTCTTGTCGGTCGAGGTTCCTTCTCGTGAAAAAGCGCGAGAAAAAAATGCAATCACTTTTTAATAACGTTCCTCGCCTGCTTCAATATTGTTGGTCTGTTCTCGCTTTCCAACACCCATTCACATGATTGTTGTTTTTTCTCTGGTGCAAAACAATACATCCAAGTTTCGTCTCCTGTGATGATGTCGTAAAAAGCATTAGAATGTCCATGGTCGTATCTAAGTATCATCTTTTTGCCAATCCACACGAGCCTGTTTTTGTTCTGAAGTCAGTTCATGGGGAATCCAACGACAACAAAGTTTTCTAACTTTTAATTCTTTATGTGGAGGTTTTTGATTCTCACTCATACCAATCCCCAAATCATCTCATAGGTGAAGCGTCTGTTTTCTTCAATAAAGCTTTTTCACAGTAGCCACATTTTCCTCACTGGTCGCAGTTGCAGGCCGTCCTTCACGAATTTCATCATGTATAGAAATCCGTCCCCGCTCCAATTCGGGCTTCCCTTCCAAAAGCATTTTGAAGGCAAACGGTACAATTTTGCAGTGAAAGAGCATTTTTAAAATCATCAAAAAAAAAATATCGCTTTAAATCTTTTAGCGTTAATTTCATTTTCACTGCGGATGACGAAATTCAAAGTGCTATAAAGAACAAATGACAGAGGATTTCCCGCCTATTTTTTTTTTTGTTTAATTTGTCAAGGACTCGTGTGTTTATAAAAAAACATTCGAAATGCAAACAGTTATGAGAAACCAGAAGTGCAAAACTTTCAGTGTGCCCCATGCTGTTATACATGTAGTTCAATGTTATGTTATTATGTTAATAGTTCAATGCCCCTAAGTCACAATAATTTGTAATAAGCAGTATTCCTTAATCCTTAATTTTGAAGGTACGGTGAAGCGGTCCGAAGAAGAAGTCTGTACCCGAAGAAGCAAACCTCAGCCTTACAATTAAAAATAATATAATTATTAAACGTGAGGTTCTTATTTCGACTGAATGAATATATATTTTTGTGTAGACAAAAAGATGCATTCAATCTGACTGAGAATTTTGAAGTCTGTTAAAAATAAAGATTTATTAAAATAGCAGCAGATCGTTCCAAAGATTAAAACTACTAAGAAATACGAGGAATAAAAGCTTCTCGAGACAAAAAGTGATCTTCAACTGAATCACACAATTGAAATATATATTTATTATTTGTGTAAATCATCAAAAGTTGGAACTTATTTCTAAAGAATTTATTTGTTGATGTAAGCAAGTATTTTAAGCTGAGAATTCTTTATCTGGTTTAGATTCAAAACATATTAATTTTAGTCACTGCATAATTATATATGTACGACATTGCTGTGTATAACTTGTTCTATATAAACCTTGGCGCCAACGAGGTATGTAAGTGCCTGTCAGTGAATCACTACATGCATATTTCAACAAGTAAATACATAACATATAGAAATACCCAGACTGATTAATAAGAAAAACACTTCTTTAATAGTATACAAACAAGGGACAAACGAGCAGACGGGTCACGCCTATGAACACTTGCACTTTTAAGGGACGAGGAAAGGGAGGGGGGAGAAAGAGGGGAGGGGAAACGGGGTTAGGCTTTCGGTACCCTCACTCACTCGGTCACACTATACAAGCGTTGTTTAACAACTGGTTTTCACAGAATTTAAAAATACTTATTATATACATAATGTACTGCACGTACGTGTCGCGCTCGATTCGATTCTCGCTAGTACAAATGTTTGTGTTATCAATGATGGTATGGTATTGGTCTGGGTGATTCTTACCACAAAATGTAGATATGTTTATTTAAAATGTATGTTTATTGATGTTGTAGGTGACGTATTGCAAGCTTTTAGTTAGATAGCGCTCCCTCCTATTCCTAATTACTTTAGACATCTCACACGGCCGTCTAATATCAAACTAAGCAAAGCTATATAATAATTAGACAGCTGATAAACATACATTTATACATGTATCTAAAAACATACATATTATAGATAAATTACATAGTTTGATCGAATTCATCTTATCAATCAGTTGTCCTGTGTGGTAGTCGAACGCATGACCTCTAGGTTAGCAGTTAGGGTCACATTAACAATGGTGTAGAGCCATGCTTAGGGACGAATGGGACGGCTCGACCGGTGCGATATCACGGCTTCACAGAAGACCGGTTGCGTTGCCTTTCCCCGAAATTAGTGAGGGTACTGGTGGCCCACCTCCCCTCTCCTATTTCCTCTTCCTTCATCTACCTCTTCTCTTTCCTCTCCCCCGATCCCTCATCACCCTCAAAGGCGGCCAGCGCACTTACGACTCTTAAGTAGCAAGTGTTCATGACGGCGGTTGTCATTTATTGTCTGCTCATCTCTCCCCCTATAATAAAAAAAAACTAACTAGACCAACAGGCCAGTTAAATAATTATATAGATAATACATACGGGGTGTTTGTCAGTGTTGTTGTTGTTGGCGTGCGTGGCGTGTGCGGGCAGTGCGGGCGGTACGTCGGGCACGTCGGCGGCGCTGGGCCGCGTGAGGCCGAGCGCGCCGTTGGTGCGGCCTGTGCTCACCGAACTCCGCTCGCGCTCTACGCCACTACTCACCACCGCTGTTGGAGAAGGCACTGTAACAACGCACATAGAAACAGGTAAAATTATTTCAAATTAAATTTATTAATTTGCAAACAAAATAAAAATAACATTATTAAAATTTATTTATAAGCAGAAAAGGTTGATTCTTATGTGCTTGACCAAACAACTTCAGTCAAAGATGCTGACGATTAGACATACAAATAAACTACAGAAAATAAAAAAAGAAAAAAGCGGTAGCGTAATGGCTAAAGTGTGGGACTTGCGATCAAAGTGTTGCGGATTTGAGCCAAACCCGACGCTGCTCTACCGACGTGAACACACAAGCATTTAGCTGGGGTTCCCGGAGGCTTCCTTGTTAGGGTATTCCCGGGTCCTTTGGAATAGACCCATTTGTGAAGGAACACCGTGTGGTTTTAGTTGGTTCGATTCCGACATACTGCCTCTCCGTTAGCTCCGGTGAGATGATGATGGGTTTCCACACGAAGAAAAAAAAAGCATTTATTAAGCAGCAAGAATACTAGTAATGTGCGGTCAACGTTGCTAGTATTCTTTATAACTGGGAAGACGAATCCCTGTAGATGCGTCTTCCCAGTTATAATGATGATAGAAAAATAAGTATGTATTTACAAACTTGCATACGTTGAAGATAAAATACTTAATTATTTTCTATTTAAAACCTACTTTCAATGAATTAAGATATACAATAAGTATTTCATTTAACGAGTTTTTAATTACACATAGTAAGTAAATACACCTACATGAATATATTAAAAATATTTAAAATGTTATTAAGTACATTAACCGGCGTTAACTGATAAATAATACATTTTTTTCAAAATTCAAGGTAGCTTTTACAGATATTCGCGGTTGACCTTGCTAAGCGCTCACCGCCCCTATCGTTAAAACGGTTGAGAGCATGAAAAAATGTTTCAAATATTATATTTGTCGCAAATTGTATGCTCCATGATTTTACTAATCGACCGACCCGAGATAATCGCAAAGTTTTATTTTTAACCTTTAACCCTGAATAACTTACGACGCAGACACGAGATTATGAGATTATGAGACTTTTGCAACGTTATAATGAAGATATATACGATATTTTCAGTTTGTTATATCTCATTCCGAAGTTGATCGCTAATTTTAATGGACTAATAAGACTTAAGCACATAAAATGTTATTGTTTCTTGCAAAACCATTAAATTATGCTGCTGTCACAGTTGAAATGGTCAGGTCATTGATTTAAGAATATTTATTCAAACTGTTACATTACAAGTTCTTAATATGGATGTAGATTGGTTTTACAATATATACGTCAAATTATTATGATTGTCTTCAGACTTAAGAATCCAGCAACTGAGTCATAACATTTATCTACTAAGTCACGATTTTATGTAATTTGGAATGGTGTTATATGTTTATGCAATAACCTATTGCGTTCGATTCTTTGGTAAAATGTAACCGCTGCAATACGCGCAAGCAGTTTTGTTCAAACTTAAGTCACTCAAGTCCAGCTTATAGAGGTCCCGGAGTTAGGTTACGGTGGAGTTGGGGCTATACCTTGTTCTATGTCTGCTATGTACATATGTGTAAGTAATATGTGTAAGTAATACGTCGCATGCTCAACAGCCTAAAGCGTTTAACAGCTTTACTAGATTTTACTAATAGTTTCATGTTTGATTCTTTCTCATAGTCGTATTTATAAGTAAGGATAGTAGGAAAACTCCCTAGCACTTTAGGCAAATCAAGTAATGAATTACCGATATCATCTTGATGGTTCCTGCGGTTGTTATCGTGATGCAGCGCCCGGGCGGCGGCCCCGCCCCGCACCGTCATGATCCACGGCTCGTCTGCCTCGCTATCGCCGCTTCGGCACTCCTCACTGACAAACATACAAGAGCAAGACTCTAATTTAGAACAGTGACTCGTAGTTATAGAGATACATATATAATAAAGAGAATATTATAAAAGTCTTTAAAATTAAAGATCAACCACCAGCGTTATTATGGGTCTAAAAACTTTTTGAGACTACGAGAATCGGTTTCATCAAACGCTATTGTTTAAGATAGAAGAGAAATTGTAAGTATTTTAAAATAATTTTTCGCATACTCTATATACTAAAATAAAACTAATTTAAGAATAAAAACATAATTTTAAACATTGATATAAATAATCTAGTAAAAGAAATATAAAAATGATACTAACGAATCTGAGTTCTCCGACTCGGTTTCGCTTTCCTCGCTCCGCTGAGCCTTCCACTTCTTATACCTATCTATAAGATCCATTAGATAAGAGTTCTTCTTTGCCTTCCTGATGAACTGGAACTTCAGTAACTCCTTAGCCGTTGGTCTCTGAAATAATACAGTACAAGTATATTAGACAACGTCTTATGTATTCGATTTAATTTCGGTCACGATTATTCCAGTCTAGCAAACCAGTGACTCAGTCCATTAGGAGACGCTCGCATAGACTGGAATTTAAGTGTTATATTATTCCAGTGGATTCCGTCACTGAATTGAACTACTGGAATATTGTGCTGGCATCGGGCATTGTGCTATGTGCGCATTATCACGCAACATCTATCACCCACAATTCGTACGAAAATATCAAATCAACTAATGACAGTTGCGTCTGCGCCGGTTTACCGCACGTAGCATATTGGTCGAGCAGGTCTCTTTTTTTATTCTTTAGGGAGACAGGAGAACAGACCGGTCATCTGACGGTAAGTGACAACATCGTCCATGGACACTGGAGGAGTTGGAGACACCAGGAGAGGAGTTGGGCCTCCCGAAACCTCACTCATTTCGGGGAAATGCAACGCAAGCGTTGCTTCACACCGTTTTTATTTTATTTATTTATTTATTTATTTAACTTTATGCACATATTGTACAAGGCGGACTTAATGCCTTAGGCATTCTTTACCAGTCAACCTTAGGGTGTTGCAAAAATAAAAGTGATAGGTGCGAAGAATAAGGGAGAAAAAAAGGAACTAGTTTAAAAGTAGTATAAATACAAGAAAAAAATGTTATACACATTATTACATATACATTATCACTTAGGTAAAAAAAAAAAAGAAAAAAAAGAGAAGAGAAGAACGAGAAGAAAAAGAAAATGATGCGACAATTAAGCCAACTCATTGAGCAGGAGATCACGTACCCTTTGTTTAAACGTGAAGCGGTTAGTGGATATCCTGATTTCGAGTGGGAGCGCATTCCAAAGAAGAACAGATTGGACATAGAACGAAGAGTTCATGAAGTTGGAGTTATGAGGGGGTTTTTCTGTGAGGCCGTGGTATCGCACCGGTCGAGACGGCCCATACGTGCCTAAGTATGGCTCTACCGCTGTTAAAAAACATAAACAACAAAGATTTGACACTTTAACAGTTTTTTTTTTATGCGATAGGGGGCAAACGAGCAGACGGGTCACCTGATGGTAAATGACTACCGCCGCCCATGGACACCCGCAACTCAAGGGTCACAAGTGCGTTGCCGGCCTTTTAGGTAGGAGTACGCTCTTTTCTTGAAGGTTAAATATTTGTTGTTTATGTTTATTAAGTTTTGCGATGACATGCCTCATTATTTACAATTTATAACGGTACGCAAACCGTTGTCTGTAGTGAAAATTAATGAAAGAGAAACTCACATTTTCTGGGTCCTTATTCAAGCACGCCTCAACAAACTCTTTGAAGGGTTTCGAGTAGCTACCCGTGAGTTGAGGAGGGTTATTCTTGGGGATGAGGAAGAGCACCCTCATGGGATGTAGCTCGGAGTTGGGGGGTTCACCCTTCGCGAGTTCAATAGCGGTGATGCCCAATGACCAGATATCCGCTTTACTGTCGTAACACGACTGTTTGATCACTTCGGGTGCCATCCAGAATGGTGTGCCGACGAATGTGTTCCTTTTGCTGGTTGTATTCGTCAATTGACCCGCGACACCTGGAATCAATATATATTACTTAGTAAATAAATAATAAGTTTGAGAAATCACTGTTCAAGTAAGCGGTTATTTTTGCTTTAATGATCGCAACTATTTTATACAACAGTTGTGTTATAAATAATATAATGTTCGTTATAGTAATCTTTAGTAGTAGTCTCCTAGAATCAGTTTGGACATGTAAATCCTGATACTTACCATCAAAAAATAACACATAATCTAAAACAAAGGTCACAAGTTCTTATGCGGGGTCGGTCAAGTTGTTGGTTAAACCTACAAAATAAATGTTTTTGTTGAAGTAGGTACAATGATTACGTTAGTGTCGCTAATGTTAAAATATGCGATATTTATTAAAATGCTGTTAAAAAAAAGTAACAGACAGCTATCACAAGTATCCTATTAACCGACAGCGTAATATAAAAATTGCAATATGCCAATTACAATACGATTAGACTAAGCCAACTAGAGCAAAATGGTGTTCACGACTAAGGTACCCGTTGCATAGGTTTTGCTAAAAAAACGGTATACATTACACAGATTGTGTAGCATTGTGTTTTATAAATGTTTGATTTCAAAGAAAAACAGCAGTCATTAGAAATACCAACTTAAAATGGCACAAACACTTGTGTACGTTTCGACAAAATGTATAGCAAAAGTTTAAACGTCATGCTGGGTTTTTCGGTGAATCATAACTGTTATGTGGTTTTATTAACACCCCAAACGTAAAAGTGATACACGTGCCTTACACAGTAAAGAGCAAATATTATAATTGGTTTCGCAAAAAGAATATGATATTCTTTACAATAGATATCATCAAAAGGTCAAAGGACGTTTTTGCCTCAAAAAATATCCCTTAGTCCCATGTGAGATGGGTTGATTTTATTAAACCCTACAGGAAAAGGAAGGAACAGCTTATTACGTAAGCCTATATTTTTGGTCATTGCGGTTTGTTGTAACATGTTTACAAGATTATAAATTTTAATCTGAAAAGGAAATGAAGACTGATAATTTAAAAAAAATAGCTCATATCGGTTGAAACTTATAGATAATTTTATTACATTATAATATCCACCGATTACAATTTAGATCTCTGTGTCAGTCCTCTGTATATTATTCATATAATCGTATAACCTCAAAAGTAATCAAATTACCAAATGCGTTCATTAGCGACTGAAACAATGACTGTGACATAATTCTTCGCATTCCAATATTAAAGTGATCGATAAGCAAACAACTTTGAAACAGATATATGTACATCTTTGTTTGATGACGCTGTAAAAGACTTCAGTGTTTTCAGCTTGGCAAAGGAGCGTTCCCCGTTTACTTTGGCACTCGCTTCTCGGAGTTACTTCGCAAACGGTGCAAACATTGGACTGCGGCCAAAATTAAATGGCAATAATACGATTTAAGTTAGTAGTAGTTTGGGCTACGTCATAATATTTGCCAGATAAAACTTATGCTCGCTTTTAGTGTAGATAGTTTCGATCGCTTTGCGGAAAAAAAGAACATCAACAATACCTTGTCAAAGCCTCTTTGGAGAAAAGCAAATCTAATGAAAAATAAAATCTAAAGACTTCTTCTTTAGTCTGTCACAGGAAATGACCTTAAGACCTTGGATTCATTTAAAGAGATACAATCTCTTGGCTTGTCAAAAATTCTTAGAATATTGCCCTTTTATTGCATTCCGCGACAACGACGGTTTCAAAGTTGTATAAAGTTAAACACTCTTAATATTGCAATGATAGTTGGGTCGTATCTCTTAGCTGCACTACAACTCTGTTTATATGGCGTAATTGAGGACTTCTCAAATCGAGTAGCCTTTGTCACCAAAGGAAAACTAGGATTATGGGTTCCAGCCCATTTCAACATATATAAGACAAGAGATAAGTATCTCGAGAATAACTGAGTCAGTCTTCTTCATAGCCCAATTAGCAGGACATATGGCAGGTGCTGCTCCGACGTTGAGGAGTACAGTCAATATGTCCTTTGATCTTGTCTGGTACAATTTATACATTATTATTATACGATTTTTATATTATTATTAATATCCGATGTGTTTCTAAGATGAATAATTCACTGTCAATGGTATTCGTGTTGGAACCGCATGCATCGCTTGTTTTATGAGCGTAGGAGGGACCATCCGACCGTTGCAATTATATTAGAAACTCATATCACTGCTGCACATAGCATCACGAGACAAGGCTTGACATAGATCTTTCACAACAATTGTAAAGAAAGCTATTCACACTTCGATCTTGAGTATGGACTACTTTAAAGAAGTTCTTACTTTATTGAGCTTTTAAATATAGAAAAGGTGTATTGATTTATTTCTTCTGTAAACTACGAATACTATTATTATATCAATTATAAAACTTATTCGTTTACTTGGCTATCATGGTTTATTCCGAAAAATGCAATAAACTTTATGTCATTTTTTTATTTTAGTCTTTAGACTTCTGCGCATAGAACGACGAGAGCCCACTTATCGCTCCTGAAAAAAACGAGCAAGAATTCTAAGAACAAAATGAAGTCTTTCTTTATCAACAACTTCACTTCACCGCAAATTGCCTTAAGGGCTTCAATTACGGAATAAAAAATACGTGAGTTCGGACTTTCATACCATTACGCGCTAAGTAATAGCTAGCTTAGCATAATTAGACGTAATTAATAGCAGTTCCTTCTTTTGTAATATATTGTTTGAAAAGGTAAGGCAAATCGTTAAGTTATAACTGAAAAGATACTAACCGAAGTCAGCTAGCTTAACGTCTCCCATTTCGCTGAGCAGTACATTAGCAGCCTTGATATCCCTATGCAGTTTCCGTTCCGAGTGCAAGTAGTCAAGGCCCCGTAATACTTCTCGGAGTATAACTGCTATGTGCATTTCCTCAAAACTGCCAGCCTTCATCAGGTCTAACGCCGACCCGCCGCCGAGGTACTCCATTATAATCCATAGTTTTGTTCCCTGAAATAGAAAAGCTAATTGTGAGACTTGGAACGTATTATAAGTATAGTATAATACATTATAACATAATATATTTGTTGAAGATTTATTTTTGTGGATATGCCAGATCCATTGCTTGGCTATGATTATGTTACAATATAGGTGCTTAAGTAAAGTGTAGGGCCTTTTTGTCTTTTAACTTCAAGGTATGTTATCAAAATCGGACTGCTTTAAATTAAACGGTTGAAGGCAATATTGAGAGACCAGACTCGACTAACCTTAACAGTGTTACTTAAGCAGTATGTTTATACATTATTATACTAAAAATGTTATGTCTAAAGCAATGGCGTCAACGATTATATTGTTGCGCCATACTTGTTAATAATACATCAAAGTACGTAAGGAAACGAAGTACAGATCGTATACATAGTGGTACTCTGTGACTTCGTAAATTTCTGCAAAAACCAGTTCATTTTCAAAAATCAGTTTTTATAATAATCACAGACATTTGCCTATATACACTATATGATTTATGAAATTCATTTTCTAATTGATAACGTTTTAAAGCCAAGAACGATATATACTTTTTAGTAAAATATGTATATATTTTTTGATAACATATTTTATAACTAAATAAAGAGCAAAACATGTTTATCAAATCAATCTTTAGAAAGGAAGAATAAACATTTATTCTAGCCCGCAAAAAAAAACAGAGATAAATAAGATAATATAACGATAACCATAAAAAACTGAATAATAACTAAAGTAGTATTGAGACTCAGACTCACATCTTTAATATTAGTAAGTAGTAGAGCTTCAGTCCGTTGAGGTAACAATCTAATTACAATGATATTTACTCATAACCGTATTGCCATATTTACATTGATCTAAAGTATAGATATGTAGTAGTGATGGCAAACATATATATAACTTCACTTCTTCCACGCTTTCCATAATTCACCATTTTGTCAGTATAATCAGAATTATAGATAGATGACAGGTATACTGAATTTTTAATTGTTAACCTGTTTTAACAATTAATATTAATACGTAAGTTACTGCGATTTCTACTCTATGGTTTTGAAAATCAAAATTATGCTCAAACCAAATAGTTACACATAACTTAACGATTTACCTTTTAACCTGATAATTTCAAACACCTATATAGAAACGAAAATCATCTGATCTTACTCTTAAATTTGAGAAGGTAGCCTCGTTTTCATGATGAAATATTTCTGTCAAATTTTGTACATATACACACATACCTTTTGTACACTTAATACTGAGCTTTCATTGAAGCCTCGGATAAAGTGAAGGATTTCAATACGACCGTATTCTTGGTGAGAGGCCTTTCAACCCCGTCCAAGAAAGATAAAACGTTTTTGTTTACCTTTGATCTTTAGATAGTAATATTTTAAAAAGCATAAGTGAGTCCTCAGTTCATAAATGTTCCTGGTAAGAAACACCTTTGTACAAAACAAATTTCACGTTAAACCTCTAGTAATATTTTATAACGGACAAAATATAATTTATCGTCAAAGTTTATAAGCAATGAGAGTAACTTTTGTTCCAGACGTTGTTAAAATTGATGTAAGTATTCAAGTTCTGACATTTATTGATTGCGCAAACGCGAAAGCTTCGTACATATGTAAGCATTTATTTCCTTTTGTTTTGTTATGACTTGTGGGTCTGGGAATATTGACAAAACAAAGAAAGTAAGGTAATGACTTTAAATATGTATTAGAAGTGCTACGTTCAATGTGTACCTACTCTTACAAATTATGCTTATTAGCAGTCGTTTATAAATTAGTATTTAACAAGCCTTACTTTTATACATTTACTAATGTCTAAACTAGATCTAAAAAAGCCTATAATTTAATTTTGGCAGGCAGCAGCTGCTAGCGGCTTTTATTGACGTCGTCTTATAATTTATTAAAGGTTTATTTTATGGATACGCCAGATCCATTCCTTTGGGACGATTAAATGACAATATATACTTATGTAAAGTATATGGCCTTCAATGTCTACTAACTTCAAGGTGTGGTATCAAAATGGGAATGCTTTAAATGAAACGGTTGAATGTTTTCTTGCAAAAACCTATTAAATATAGAACGCAGGTTTATACACTGTTTGGGTATTTATTTGATTTATTTCAACGTTTTCGAGTTTCAAACAAACATCTTTCACTTGATCGCATTTATCCAGATAAATTAAAAATTAAGTTATCGGGACAAATGCGATGCGATTACTTTAAAATCACAAAAATAAAGCAAATAATTGAAGAAATGAATCGGTTCATTCCTAAGTTTAAAACTGAAACAAAACAAAAAATAGCAACTATTATAATTCTTGATGTAGAATCAATGAAAACGAAAGAAAGAAATGTAGAATCAAATATCAGGTAATCAAATCAATCAAATAATAAGTATATTATAGTTTCCTATAATCATATTTTATGTTACGATTATGAAAATCAGTGTTCTGTAATTAACAAACATACACATACATAAAGAACTATCTACGTTTATAGAAAGGTAGATAGAGGATCTATATATGCATGAGGCACATGCAATAATGCAACGCGGAAGACGACAATGGGCGCACCAGAGCATGGATCCGGCACGACCCATTCACGCTCCATCAGTTAACGCGCCCACATACACGTGTCAGGATTTATTTGAAAATAAACAAATATCGTACACACACCTACATCTAGAACAAATATTTTTGAGCACTGTTATTACACTAATTAATTATTTATTTATAACTCAAACATAAAATGCAGCAGAGTTCTAGAACATTAAGTTTAAAATATTTGGATGGGCAATGTATGGTTTAAGCAAGACTATACTGAGATAGGAAAAACATGAAGTGACTGAAAAATAAATAAATTAACCTAAGCTTAGAAACAAAAATAAAATAACCGAAATCGGTTTAAATGCTTGGCCTGTGATTTGTTTCAATTTCATTTCATTAATTATTGAAACCATTGCTGTTTATATACAGACACAATATACCCAAAGCAATAGCTGGTAACAGGCAATTATACGGACACCGTTTCTCCCATGTTACAGTCTACGAACGCATCTCCGATTGATAATTAACATAATAAGAATTCTATTCTTTCTTATTTGTGCTTCTGTCGTAGATCCAGAGCGAAGTGGATATGTGTATCTCAAAACATTATGTAAAACGGGACAGGCTTACTATGCTAACGATAACAAAAGGTGTTCTTAGATATATCACTAAGGTATGTATATATTTTCTTGGCCCTCGGCGTGGGACAAAGTAATGCAATAAATACAAGGTTCATTGAGAAACCTATATAAAAAAAATATATAGAAAACTGATTTTACGAGAGATTTTCCTAAATCAAACATTATTATTATTATTTAATGACATTTTCACATACAAAGGATATAGTTTTCTCCTTAATTTCCCTCTCTACATACTTCCATAAAATGATTATGTTTAACAATAGTATACATATTATATTGTTCAATAATGTATACTGCCATTTACAATATTAATAACGCTCCAAGAATATGTTTGTATGTTTTCCTCACCCCTTACAGAAAAAAAAACAACGAGGAATAACACTTCAAAAGACTGTATTTATAATGAGCTTTTTCAAGTCAGTAACCAAAGGCACATTACATATAGCCACCATGTAGATATTCGTTGCCATAGTAACTAGATGGCGTCGGTCAAAGACCTCGGCGTCCCGACATCCACTAAGTTAAACAAGAAAGTTGCACTATTAATCTCAGAGAAATTTAAATAAGGGTAATTATGAGACGAGAATGAACAAAAAGGCAAACCAGGTCTCCGCATTGTATTCCTGTTTCCATTCTAAACAAACACTTACAAAAACGATAGTACAGATAGTCCCAGACTAAGCTTGTTACTCACTAATGATAGCTAAATTAGTACGAAAGGAACAAAACCAATAATCTAATATCTAAATCCCAACAGGTAGAGTAGGTCCTCAGTCGTTAAATTAAGTCGCCCTAATAAGTTCCCGTAAAAAGCGGGAGTGAAATCATATAATTTTTTCATATGAAAAGGAGTTTCATTCTTACAGAATAATATTACGAAACTTCGTTAAAACTTTAGTTTTAATGACATGGAAGAAGCTCGTCTCAAACAAAATGTTTACTTTCAGGCAGTCTGAACAAAGCCGGATTAAAAAGAATACAAGGTGTTTAATTACGACAGTATACTTTGCTACAAACTTGTTAATTTATTAGAACTTTAACCATTATTTTGTAGCAGCACCAGTATTAACAGATAGTGTTATAAAATTAAAATTGCATAATAGAAATAAGATTTTGTGAATTTTACACAAATTGATTTTTTTGTCTAATTCCCGATGATTGTGATTTATGTGTCCATAAAAAAAAATCTTAAAACCGTATATAAGATAACATTAACGCCTAACCTTTTATGTTTGCAGAATTTGATTTCAAAAGAATACTAGAAATATTCTGATCGCCTCCGTAATTATGTATTATTGATTGCGTAATAAGTGCTATGTATGTAAGTAAGTCTTTAATAGTTTAACATCTTATTATGCATACTTATGAATTATGATCACGTTATGATCACATATCAATAAAAAATTATACCTGAAAATTAGATACACGTATGGATTGATAAACTTGCCTTTTTTTATTATCTTTAATATGTTATCTACATGTGTAACGTGCCTCAAATAAAACTAATGCAGGGGAGTACAATATTAGCTTTTTCAAACAGTATCAGATAATATAAATGTACTGTTATTAAGAACGTTATCTGAGTAGGATAGAGAAAGAATGATAACACTATCACGCATAGAACGTAGCCATAACTACTTATTTATAAATAAAGTAATAAAAAATAGAAAAGTACATAAAATATTAAATTAAAAAGTTAAAACGCAGAAACAGATATCGTGTGATGTAAATTTGGTATTACAAAGTCTTCGTAAGTGTAATATACGCATATACTGTACTATACATACTTATATATTTAGAAATATATAAGTATGTTTATCAGCAGTCTGGTTAGTTATAGTACAAGCTCTGCTTAGGTTGGGATTAAGCGGCCGTGTGTGAGATCTGTGAAGTTAATATATCATTAATACGTCATTTGTAAGCAGACAGACAGCCAGCCAAAGTTACTTATACAATCATCATATTGGTAAAGATTACAGATATGTTCGGATGTAAAAAGGCACTAACTCAATCAATATAATCTTTATGATGACAAATATTTCTTTAGCCACTGTAGATTCACCAATAAGTTACGCTTGTATCCCCTTAAAGGTAGGCAGAGGTGTATTACACACTTACATTTTGCCAATTCGAGTTTGGTCCCACTAACGTAACAGAGAACAAGCCTATTGCTGACAGTATATGTATATTTATACATATATTTCAAAACATTACCTTATCATATCCAATCCAAGAAGTTAAGCGATGTAATTTCAAGCCATATTTACTCTACTAATCATAAAACACATTTTTACCAACTTCTACTTTTATGATTACTAGTGCAGCGTAAACAAAAGAACTAAACAATTAATTTCTAGACAATTTCTAATCATATTACCTATTAAGATTGTGTTAATACATATACAGGACACTCGTACCATTCTTACGATGTAAATAACGAGAGTGCAGCTATGCCAACAATTGGAAACAAGGAAGGGTGGGGTTCATCATTCGTTTAACTAATTCAAGGCTGGATGATTGCCATGGCAACGCGTCGAGAACGGGCGCCGCCCAACTTCTACCCGCCTTAATAATTTCCCGGACGATTGGATGCCACTGGTGCCTGTAAACAACGTCTATGCGGCCAATTTAAGTTTCCAAGGAGAAACTTATAGATGTTACTTAGTTTTTGTTGCACAGTAGCAGAGTAACATAAGAGCTAAACTAAAATTGTATAATGCTATTTTGAAGTTGTAGTAATAAGATTGCTTCGCATTCATAAATCTTTGCAGGTAAAATGCCAGCTCATTCATTAGGTCCGTAAATATACTCAATGTACATTTACAATAAATAACAAATAATAATAAGGTACTTCAAGACACTTCAGTAATACCGAACTCAAATTCAATTCCGTTTTATATCGAGAGCGTGAATATAGTCGGGGATCATAGGATAGATAAAGCCCATAGGACAGATCCCAACTTCGCAGGGAAGCTCCCTAAAAGCCGGTATTAGTAAAAATCACATTCCCACTGCTCCCTTTATCAGGAAAGTCATAAAGAATTCTCGTTTTGCTTGTACCAGTAACATCCTGTCGGATTTTATTACGTTAGAGCTATAAGACTGTGGTTCGATCGATTCATATAATTTCAAAAATTGTTACATACTGTTTTCATATGAAAGCACTTGTACATCTCATATAAGTGTTTTGGTTTTATCTGATCAATGACTTTGAGCAACAACAGATTGGGTCTTAAATAGGGACTAGGAAGAGGCCTAAAAGGAGGTGAAATAATGATTTGAATCGTTATGCGGAAGACTCATCTCACATTAGTTTGACCAATTAGATTAACCCTAGTTTAATTAAGAGCTTTTAGAAATGGTAAGGTTTAGCCCTATATTTAGACAGTGAGTAATGTATGTGAAGTTTTAACCGTACCTAACTATTGCTATAGTTAAGGGTAGTTCATATTTTACCAAATGTCATTAAACTGCAACGTGACAGACCGAGGAGTAACTCTGTATTAAGGGAATTATCCCCGAGGACGGATAAGGGAAAACTTTACAAGTTGCAAGTATTGTTATTACACAGGTATGAAAACTTACTTTTCCCTTTTACAGGGGCTGTAGCATTAAGGGGGACCAAAGTATTCAAACAAAATTATAATGTTATTATAAAGTGCTTGTACCCTTTTCTAGACAAATATCTCCTGCGGCTGATGGATGAGTTTCATTATTACTTAACAGGATGGCAATCGTTGTCATCCATCAGCTACAAGAAATATTTGATCTGTAAATACTTCATACATCGACACCGTGACGTTGGTTGAAGGCTTGATAAACTCGAAATCAATAAATAGGACAAAACAAAGATATGCTATTTAAGTAAATTATTCGTGCTATGCGTACGCGTCGAATCATCACATCATGTCAAAAATTTAATAAGGGTAATATATTTATTGAGGGTAGAAATTTACCGATTTCCTCGTACAACTTAGATTTAACCAAATCTTATTTCATTGGTAATAAAAAACACAGAAAGGTATATGATATGCCGGATGCGGAAAACGGTGCCCGTAACATTTCAAGAACCCTTATTCGACATCGTCCTACAGGTCATAAAACCGCCAGTGCCACCACCTCATAAAATGTCCCCCTGAGGATTCTTTAAGGTGTCCAGTAAGTAGGCACGAGAAGCCCTGGCATTGGTAGAAAATTTGTAATTCCGTTGTAGAATAAACGTTTTAAATTATCATGTAAAACGATCAAGTAACGAATGCCATGAGATAGCTAGTTTACGAGCAAACAACCCAAATAAAATCAAGTATAAAGATTCTGGATTCACAAAATGCCACATTTTCATATAATTCTTTAAGGGTTTGGGAAAATATGTAGGCGTTTAGATTCCTAACCTTATTATTAGAAGGTAAGTAAATATTTTTCTCTACATGACCATTATGTATCCTGTATGATGTAATGTTTATTTCCATCATGATATCATGCATCACATCACAGATCTCCTACTCCTTTGATTTATCTAAATACCATTACGATTTATTATTTCCGCTAAGGAATACTAACTGTTAATAGATGCTTACATTTTTAAAATACGTAAGTTTTTACCTACAAACCAAACCATAGACGGTAAATCACACTAGCTTTTGACTTCAATAATAGGACAATACTAAAAGTATTATAATAATACATACATAGATGACACACTATCTATTACTATGAGAGGACCGAACTCAAAACACTGTGGTGTGTCAACGATAATGCTTACACATCGTGTCCACGTATTGTGTATCTACTATATATACGCATACGTATTTTAAAATTATGATCGATACTTTTTAATTGTATAACAACAATCCTACCAAGAACATATTGCATCTCAAAAATACGTATTTTATCATTTTAATTTAGTTTAAATATATCCTAGATGTTATATACACATTTAAATATTATTGTATGTAAACTTATGGCTATATTATCTCATACAGACTAAGCTACAAGGATAGTCAGAGTCATATGTTAGCTTAGTTTAAGTCTAACTTAAAAGTAGCGCAACCTTATATTCGTCATTCGGTTCCAGAGTTTGTGATGCTACTAAGAATGTTTAAACAGATTTAACGTTGAATCGGTCCAAAGCATCGAACCTAAGACCTCATGATTGCACTCAAATTTGTGCTAATTCCACATTTAACACAAATACATTTCTCTCACAAGCAAAACAAAAGGGTACCTGCTTATCGGTTTCTTTTGATGGTAACTCAAATCTAGTTTTCTGTGTACATTGTAACGTACATACATGACATGTATCCTAAATTATTTTTTTAATAGGATACCCATTCCAAATCTGGCTGTAACTCTCATTTATAGCCCCATTAATAGCAACACTGAGTTTATCGCGACGTCATTATAGTAAAATGTTTAGTATTTTTTAAGTAACGAAATATTACATTTAGTAAGTGGAGTGTGTTAAAAAAGAACAGTAGGTTTTAGTAGATAATCTTGTCATATTTATCTTAAATAATTTTACTGCTCATAAAACAAAAACAATTGATCGCATGAACTTAATAAACAAGAACTTTTTTTGGATTAAATAATCTTACTATCCAAACTTGATATAAGACTTTTGATAAACCCCCGACGACATTTCCCTCAGGTAATATCGTAATGGTAATCACGTTGTAACGGAATGGTAAGCACGCTGCCTACCCGTACCATTTCGGATATTGACTTGGCATGCAAATTGTAGTAATCCATTTCGTACCTACTGTTAGAAAAGATGCTTCTTAGGCACACTTTTTGGAACAAGATCGATAACGTTATAATGACACATGAGAAGCAATAGAATATACACTCACAGGCACAATTAACCGCCCACCTATATTTTTCGTCACCCTGTTTGTTTATGTTAACTGTGGCTTATCTACTGTTTTGTTTTTAGTTAAGTGGGTACTTTAGCAATAAACTAAACACTTAAAAACCCTTATTTCGACCCTTAAACTTGTATCGCCAAAGCGTTTTTAGAATTTAGTCTCTGTTTGACATTGTTGCAGTAACGTTACATTGATTACATTTCTTGTTCTTGTCTGCTATCGTGTACGAACATTGTTTAATTTGAGTTTTTAGTCTACGATTATTGTTTGTGACTGAAAAAAATGCCACTGGATGCAACTGGTGCTGCTAGGGCAGTGACTTTAGCTGACGCTGGGTATAGCCAACGTCGCATCGCTCGTACGCTTGGTGTACCTCGAACTACAGTGCGGGATGCCATCAGACGCTTTCGGGAGACTGGTTCATACACGAGAAGGCCAGGTCAAGGCCGACATCGGTGCACCTCGGCTCTGGATGACCGCTTTGTTGTCAGTAACGTGCTAAGAAATCGCTTTTGCACCGCTACTGAAGCGCGCACACGTCTGTTTGAGGTGAGAAATGTCACTGTTAGTGAACGTACGATAAGAAGAAGACTGGCTGAAAGGAATCTGGGAGCTTTTCGTCCAGCTCGCGGTCCACAGCTGCTTGCACAGCATCGTAGAGCAAGACTTGCCTTTGCACGAGAATATGCTGACTGGACTACGGAACAATGGAAGAACGTACTGTTCTCAGATGAGAGCAGAATAGCCTTAAGGGGTCCAGATGAACGTCAGCGTGTTTATAGGCGCCAAAATGAACGGTTTGCTCCATGTGCAATAATCGAAACCGTGGGTTATCAGGGAGGATCCATAATGGTTTGGGGAGGTATCTCTTACGAGGCTCGTACCGATCTAGTGGTGTTTGATAGAGGCAGTGTGACTGCTCAAAGATACGTGGAGGAAGTCTTACAAGACCACGTCATACCTTTCGCACCATTTATTGGTGAAAACTTTAAATTAATGCACGACAATGCTAGATGCCATACCGCAAGATCCGTCACTCAATACCTCGATAAGGTCGGGATTCAAGTTTTGCCATGGCCGTCACGCAGTCCCGATCTTAACCCAATTGAGCACATTTGGGACAACCTAAAAAGACTTATTCGAGCAAGAATATCAGCCCCTGCGACCTTACAAGAGCTCAAGACGGCTGCGATAGAGGAGTGGCATAATATCCCTCAGTCGGATATTCAAGACCTCGTAGATGGATTGCCAAACCGACTACAAGAAGTCATCAGGGCCCGAGGTAGTAATACTCATTATTTAAATTTAAATAAAAAGAAAGCGGACGATTTTTTTCAAAATTAAAGTCATCACATTTTCATGCAAATTTTTTGCAAAATCGATTTTTGGCATTTTTTTTATTAAACGGTTTTGTTTAAAGACTTTTGTGATTTTATTTATCCTTAATGGCTGCTTTTAACATAACTTCCATCAAATGTGGTCAATTTTTCAAAGTCAAATTTTCCGACTATTGAAAATTGAAAGAAATACAAGGTGGGCGGTTAATTGTGCCTGTGAGTGTATATTTAATCGATCAGTTTCTGAGGATAGCAATATGTACTATGTTTTCTAAATAAAAAAGGGTTACCTTTACATTATTTATGTCACAAAAACAATAAAAATATGATGTTTTCGAACTCATTTACAACATCGAACAATCATCTAACAACTTGGTATACATGTATTAAAAATATTCAAGTAATTTAATTGTCGTGACCGCAAAATGCATTGTCACACGCTACGACGCCATTCATAACAAACTAGCGAATTAACTACTTCCTCTAAACAATTGAATCCCCAAGCCTTAATCTAATCTAACATAGATGGCCACATAATGAATCTCGGAAGATCCGTAATGTGTCTTAAGTTATTTTGTTTTAGTGACACGCTTGCGGTGAGACAATAGGCGGCCGACTTCCCGAAACAGTGCGTCGTAAGTAATCTACTTTTGAGGTCGAGAGTGCGCCATTGGAAAGGAACGGAGCTGAGTCATATAGGGTACAGCGCTAAAGAACACGTGCAGCTAAGTACACACGCTCCCAATGTTAAATACAACTGTCATTGTAATGGTTATTTAGTTTTGATCGTATTTAATTTACTCGCAATATATTAGATCGGTTTGGTTTATGGGCTCGCATATTGTTTCGGAGGGGACAATTGCTTGTTGTGGTTATATAACGTTAAATGAGTTATACCGTACATGGTAGGAAGGGTAGGGTAGAGTAGGGGTAAGAGTAAGAATCGTATTCTTTTTTCAAGTAATGAGAAGTAAAATATGCTTTTTAATTAAATTGCAAGAAAATTTTAATATTCTATCACTTTTTTTAAATATAATAATAAGAAATATACTGAAAGGAAACATTTGCTTGCATAATTTCTAGAATGTTGTCTGAAGATAAATTATAAAGATCAAATCTTGTAATGTTTTAAATAACAAATCTATTAGTAAGGCACAAACATCCACTTATCGACAACAGATAAATACATAATAGTTTAAAAACGATGAGGCCGTGACTACAGCTAGGACAACAAAGCACAGTCCTTGGCTAACCATGTGACCGACTCAGCATACTTTTACTATTACGAAATTTGCCTAACTCAATTTCGATAGCGGTGAAATCAGACTTTGGTTTAACTATATCAATTAATAACTGATTATAAGAATTGATCAACAGTAATAATTGAAATTTAAATGACAGTGGCATTAAAATGTGAGGTAGGTAGTTAAACAAGTAACATTATGGGTAGTATTGCTATACTGCGTTAATTATTTAGATACAAGGGCATCGAACTCAAGCCTTGGGCTAACTATTAATGCAGAGAAACCAACCTACATACTATGTGTACATATTTACATTTATACTAATCTTATTATTTTGTTATACTAATCTTATCAGCATTATATTTTTTGTTAATTTCTTCGGGTACCGCGAGGTTTTTTTTTATATTTGCCTACCATAATGACTCCATTTGATACAAACTAGTATATCTGGGCACATCGGTCGATATAAACATGACAATAGGAATAATGAAATAACACCCACACGACAATGAGCACGTTATACGTACAGCGTTAGTTCATTAATGCTTTCAAGATCATTGGTGGATGTTTCTTTAGTACCCATTATTGCGATGAATAGCTATTTATATGACGAAATTTACTTTCTAATGTTACTGCAATGGCCTGTAATTTTATTTGCCTTATTGTTTTGTAATACTACAGCCGGTTTCATTGCAGTGTTAGTAGCTTTTACGCCATAAATGCAGTACTGTTATTCTTTGATTAACAAGTATTTTTTCTGGACTATTTAATTGACATGACATCGACTGTGTTGTATTATAAGATATAAGTTTAATTAAAACCTACCAGTACTGTTGAATGTTTTAACTTCTAATTTTGTGAAAAGTTTTATGAAATGTGTATTTACAAAAGGATGTGTAATTAATAAGTATATAGAAGGTTTTTTTTCTCTGTGGCAGAGGGGTGTTGTCGCGCACATTGGGGAGACCTATATCCAGCAGTGGACTGCAGTGGTCTAATTCATCGATTGTTTTTTAATTATTTTGCATTTTAATTATCAACTACCAAGTCAGACTGTCTGACTGTGCGTCGAACTATAACTGCCCTTCTCCAACCCATTTGGCAGATGGCCTTCGCACCAATTAATCTGCTTTCCTCTACTATTTTTTTTTTCAATTCCGAACGGTCCCCTATCTATTCTGAATCCCTTTCAGTCCACTTATCTGCCTGTGTTGTCATCATAATAATATGTCTTGTTCATTTCCATTTCAGAGTTCATAATTTTTGTAGCAATCAAAACAATTTATCTTTCAACCTTAGGCCCATCGTATTCCTTTACCAGGAGTAGTTGGTCACACACTGGTCTGGCACCCGTACATGAGTCATGGAAGAGTATAACTGTTATAAACCTATTTATTTATTTATTCTGCAATGGAGACATCATTGATGATTTGTTTTTTGTTTGTCATGATTTCCTTAAGCTTGGTTTATCGTAATAGAGTAGGCAAGTATGGACCGGCTTGACCGGTGCGATACCACGGCCCCAGAGAAATTCGGTTGTGAAGCAACGCTAGCGTTGAATTTCCCCGAAATTAGTGAGGTTTCCTGAGGCCCACTTCCCTATATCCTCTTTCCCCTCCCCTCATCTCCCTCAATTCTTTCCTCTTTAAAGGCGGGGACCGCAATTACGACTCTTGCAGGTGTCCATGGACGGCGGTTGTTACTTAAGATCGGGTGACCAGGTCTAATCGTCTTTCCCCCTTTATTACATAGCGGTACTTGTAGCTTAAGGAAATCATGACAAACAACAGGTGTTATTTTGTCGACTTCTTTAGTCGACGAATCTTTTACAGGTTTGACTTCTCATATATTTTTTTTAACATATTCTGTCTTGGCGTCACCCACCTCTATTGTATCATTGTTCTTGTAATTAGTTAATTCGACGACAAAACAAATAAATTCACTAAAAAATGTTTTAGTACTACAAAAAAGGCCTTAGGAATACTACCATATGTAATTATAATACTATATGTAATTGCAATACGATTCAAAACTAAATAATAATATCTTTTTTTCTCCGCTAACGCCAATGCCTTTTAAAAAAGCATTTGTGATTATCCTAAATCGAATTTATTCATAAAATTAAAGTGCTTTCAAAACGAGAGCGGATGGTGGGAACTTTCCTGTTTCCCAAATCTAATCAAGTCCGAATTCCCAGTTCAATTTGGACGTAGGAAATTGATACCACTGTACAATTAATCAGTAATATTGTATTCTGGTAAGTATTTATTTATTCTAACAAGTACAGTTTTTGCACTTCATTCATGTGTGTATTTCTTTATAAGTAGTAGTTGAAATGAGTACGAGTATAGGCCGCTCTGTAAAAAAACTGTAAATTTTAAAATATACATGGCCCTGCCCAAGTTCCCTATCTACATTGAAATTAAAGCTACTTACTTACGTTGTTAGTGTGATATGATGGAAATGGATATTATAATGATTTGTAAATCAAGTAAGTAGAAAGTGTACGTTGTAATTAAATTCTAATCTCTAATAGCAGATATGATTTAGAGTCAACCTTGCAGCATGTTCCTGTCAACTAGGAGCCACTGATTTGCGTACCCACCAAGTCAATATATGCAGAGAAAATTACAGATAGAGAGTAGATTGCTTAGTTTAATCTGTATAATAATGAGAATATTAATGTAATACGATAAAAAGAGTTTTTCTCTGACATCTTTCACAAGCGTTTTTTAAATGTTTTTTTTACAAAAACTAGTAGTTAGTCAATTACCATCATCAATTTATAATATTTTAACACATGAGAGCTGAAAGTTATAAAACAACAAAATATCAATGACCGCCATAAACGTCAATTTCTAGTGAAATGTTGCCATAAATGGTACATGCGTAAACAACGCCGCACGTCGGACTTCTCATGGGGTCATAAGGTTAATAAGCTACATACACGTATGAACAACAAATATACAAAGAAAGCATGACAAAGTAACGAAAGCAATAACATTTTCAGCATGTAGGTAATATATGGTTATGAAAACACTTTCGTATGCAATTTTATTGACACGAACTTTTAGGAGGATCTCATTTCGTACAATTGCGACGACACAAGCAAAATAAATTGTTCAATGAAAAACTTGTATACTCATCAGACAAAAATAAATTCAATAATTTTAAGTTCCTGAAAACATTTAAAGGCCACCAACTGTTTTCAATTTCAAATCATTATCAAATGAGATTGTATTTAGTCATTATAGTAGTATGTACATATGTATATGAATAGTAAAACCCTTAGTAGTCAATTATTATAACATTAATTAGGGCGCATTAAATAATCAATCTTGATCGCAACTCACGCCTTTCAGCCTTTTAAGCAGTCACAACAGCCCGCCACCTGCTTCTATTCTTACATACATCACAGGATTCAACTACTGTCATTACATTATCTTTCATACGTTTCGGGTACTCTGACCTGTACTTCCTTCAGAACATTACCATTTGATCGGTGTATGTTCTGCGTGGTCGGCCCCTGCCTGCTTTTCCATTTCCGTTTGCCAATTTGACGGGTTTTTAGTGCATATAAAGGACATAGGTATATCGGGTAATCTGTTTTACTAGATTGTTTCATGTAGCAAACATAACCATATTTACTAATCATATTTTTTGGAAAACATTCATAACTTATTACTTAGAATTCAAACGATGACATTATTTATCTACACAACAGGAAAAAAAAAGTTGTTGGCACGTTACATCGGTTAGATTTGATCACGTTACGCAGTAGGCTACGTTGATACATTAAAATAACATCGTGGCATTTACCATTGGTATAATGTACGTAATAAAAGTAGCAAAACTGTAATGTTAACAGGAAGTTTATGCGTAAACTTCCCGTTATTATATAGGGCGATGTGAAATTATATCGATTGGATAGTGATGGTTTAATAATAATTGACTGCACGGATGGCGCACTGACTTAAGCGGTTAATCGCCGCGCCGCTACGCTGCCGCTAAGGTTACTAAAGAAAACACAAATCAATACAATAAGAAATTATTGTACCTTATGGTGCATGTTATCTTTACTGTGTTTAAAAATTATTTAGATTTACGACATAGTGGATAGTAATTGAATTTCTAGTAGTTATTTGACATTTCTTGTTACTCGGTGTTTGGCTTAGAAATGAATTTAACATTTTGTGACATTTTATAATAGGTAACTGTAATAATTATAATTAGTTTTAATAATATTATTTAATACTGAATAATTTGTACACCATTCAATATAGGTAGGTAGGTAGGTAGGTCGTAGGGCACATTTGAACTTTTTTTTACGATTTGTTTATGCACATGTATAAATACACTTTCTGTAATACTCAAATTGTTGTTCTGTGTCTGGGTGTTCTTTGTGTCCGTTATTTGATTGTTTGTGAAGCCCCCCGCAATACAGTAATTAACACAAGTTCGGGAGTTTAAAAAAAAATAAGACAATGATTTGCATTAATTGTGAGTTTGGGGCTATGATACGATGTATCTGACTATCATATGTATCCTCTGAATATACTTAGTCTAGCTGTAAAAACTGTTACAAGTAAAAAAAAAACAATCTCATTCTTATATATAATTATTCATTGTGTTTTCTCATTTTCGTGCCGATCGCTTAATCGGTGTTAATTATTATTGTCATATAAAAATGGAGTGGGGTGATAACGAGACCCGAATTGTTAGAATTACACAAAGTCCCTCTACAATGAAACCAAACAATATATGTAGGTATGAAGGTGAATAATTATTAGTTATTTGCAGTAAAATGTATATACTAGATCATTTTAAATCTTTCTCTACCAAAAGAAACCTGCGCAACAACATTTTGATAAATGACAATGAAAAATTTATCATACGTAAAGATAGTCACTACAAACATTCATAACTTAAAACAAACAGTTCAAGATATTTTACTATAATTCATAGTAGAACTAGAATCAAAAGATTTAAGACTTGAACGTCTGTTATAGATAAAAATAAAAAAATACTTTCATTGACAAGCAACACAGCACTTATAGCTTACTAATACTCTATTACTATTTCACGGTCACAAAACTCGTAAAACAAGTCTTACTAGGAGAATAAGTACCTATTCACTGTATTGGATAAGCGCGTACATGTCAAACAAGAATTGAACACTTCATCATCGGAAACGGCAACTGGAATTTTAAGCTTAATACAAACACTGTAAAAGTAAAGTGCTATGACAGTGTTGGGCAAAAATTGTAACGCATTTTAAATACTAGATTGAAAAAATGCTTATCTTTATAAGAGTTAAGTAATGCATCTACTTATAAAAAGGACTAGTAGTAGTAATTCTAATACCATTACATTTATATACCCAAAAACGTTAAAATATGAATGGTATTAAACACATCATAAGATACTGGTGTGGAATAAAGGCACGGGTATAACGATACTAAAAAAACATTAAATATATGCTGGCAGAGAAAAGGACAGAAATTTCGTTTAAAAATCTGAGAATAATTCGAAAGGAACGTCGTCGCTCGAGGCGAATTTGACGAGCAAAATATTATAACGTCATACCATAGCAGGAAAAATAAAAGAGGGATAATAGAAAATCCGGAGATTACCACCTGTTATTTCGTTTAAAACGAAATAGCATCATACTCAATTATTCTACTTTGTTGTTTACAAGAGCTTCGTCTTGTAGTGGGTTGTGATCTCTTGTGTTTGTGTAATATTTGTCTTCGTTCTCAGTTCACTTGTTACTTGTTTAGAACGGTCCGCTTGCAGACGTGTGTCCCTTTAACAGTGTTATTTACTCTTGAATACGACAGAATATTTTAACCTAGGTAGTTGAAAGTAAACGTGGTGGGTTTTAAAACATACCTATGAAACGTAGACATATTAATTACTGATAAGTATTAATTCGAAATATCATCATTACATGAAAAAAAAAATTAAGATATTATCCAGTGGTCCATCTAGACCAGCTCGTCCTGTAGGTACTGTGACGATTACAAACAACGTTTTCATTGCTCGGTCGACATTAATATGAAATAAAATAGAAATACTACCCAGCTTCCCTTGTTTTGCGAACTATGGTATCTTGGCCAAATTAAACATCTTTTACGTATCTGAAAGACACGAAACATAAATTGAGAAGAGTAGTGACGAAGAATCTTGCGTTTCTCGGTTTCGATCGATTGCCGTGTGGTTCACGGTGGAGTAGAATAAGGCGAACTCCACCTCTTTTTTATAGTATAGGGGGACAAACGAGCGAGCGGGTCACCTGATGGTAAGTGTTTTCGCCGCCCATGAACACTTGCAACTCAAAAGTCACAAGAGTGCTATCCGCCTTTTAGGGTAGGGGAAAGGGAGGTGGGGAAGAGGGTATAGGTGTCATAAAGGACTGGATGGACCGTTACCTATCAGATAGTATGTAGTATGTGTAACCGGGCACTGTATGACTGTCATACAGTGCCCGGTTGACGGCAATAGTCTTGCCCCCTATTACGTTAATGTGAAAAAATTCCAATTAGCAAAATATGTATATACGAAAAAATTATATGGGCAATTTTATGTAAATATATAACACTACATCAGATTCTGAACACATAGGTACAATTGCATCCAGAACTACGAGTGTTAATTAATATATACGAGTTATAATAGTAATTAAGTTACTAATTATAAAGTTAGTTGGTTAGTTTGGTGAGGCCTTCGTTTAGCCCACGAGGGATCCGGATGTGTTAATAAAGCTGTTCTGGATTCCTGCTATTTTAGTCGCGGTATGGCACCTGTGGCATGATGATGATTGGCCCAAGCTATGAACAATATTCGGCAAGGAATAGAAGAGAACACTTTTAAGAGTTGTAAGATGAACATTATAGTTCCTAAAGGTTGAATAAATAACAGTTAAAAAAACAAGGTGTTGTAAGTAGCCCAACTTGAAAACTTAATAATTTCCCATAAGTTCAACAAAGAATAGATAGGGTGTGTGTGGTGATGGTCAAAATCATATTTATAAGGGGGTGAAAATCAGGTTCAAAGATTCCGTTACATAGATATAGATCAAACTAATAAACGTGTGTAAAAATATATCAAAGTATATCACTTTACAAAGTTTTCTAAAGCTAGAGTAAAAGACAGATTGAAAAGTTAAATAAACTACAAACTCACTTTGTAGGCAATGTTTCAGCGGAATATTCGCCACTATCTACGGTGTAAGGAAGCCGGGAGACGTAAACAATTTAAGAGTGGACGCTGCACTTCAGCAAAAGCAACAGAGACGAATTAACTAGAGAAACTTACATATTGAAAGCTATACGATAATAACATTGATTGCTGCTCTTTATAACAATAACAAAGTTACATAATTTTTAGGTATATCTCTAGAACTCATTACAAATGTTTACGAACGCTTTGCAAAAAAAGTCGTTAATCGTTCTAAATTTGTGAAAATTATAACAAAGAAACGGAAAGCAGATATAACAAAAAACCCCAAATTTAAAAACTTTTATATACCTTCTCTATAATGTTTTCTAACTCTCTTACTAATAAACACGAGACTATACCAACATCCAAGAAAAAACAGACTATTTAGACGGGATACTGAGCAAATTTCAAGTGGTCTTAAATCTTAACGATGGTTTTTTGTAACAGTGCTCAGTGGACCTCTAAAATAATTTTTTTTTTTTTTTTTTTTTTTATGCGATAGGGGGCAAACGAGCAGACGGGTCACCTGATGATAAGTGACTACCGCCGCCCATGGACACCCGCAACTCAAGAGTCACAAGTGCGTTGCCGGCCTTTTAGGTAGAGGTACGCTCTCTTCTTGAAGGTTTGAAGGTCGTATCGGTTCGGAAATACGGCAGGCGACAATTTGTTCCATAAGCTGGTTGTGCGAGGCAAAAAGCTTCTGGAGAAGCGCACAGTGGTGGAGTGCCAATCGTCCAGGTGATGGGGATGGATATTTTCTCGCGTAGGACGATGGCGGACGATGGAATTGAGGTTAGCAAGATAATAGAAATAAGTTTAATTGTTGTACAGCCGTTAGCCATCTTTCCTAATTGTTGTACTTATTAATTAAATAAACTTTTGATTAAAAACCAATATGTATTATAGATTCTACTTATGGTGCACGAGGTTTATGAAGATACGTCAAACAACTTTTAATAAAGTCTATCAGATTTAATTATTAATCTCCAAAAGCCCATTGTGCTGTTAATAGAAGCTTGTGCTTTATTATAAAAACTCAGTGAAGAAATTTGCTGGATAGTTACTCTTAGTCATGGCACCGGGACTTGGTTATTGAAAATAAATTAATTGTATGAAAAATTGAGAGCGGAAATGACACGACCGGAGATTATGGAACATTAATATCCCAAGTATTGATCCCATATGCATGTAATAAATAAACTTTGTTTAATCTAATCACTTATTAATATGTACTTTAAATCGGCAGCGGGCAGATTTAGAATTCCGGAGAGTTTTACAATTCATATGCAAGCATGACAAACTCATTATAGATAGAGAATTTTCTTATTCAGAAATAACAACAGTATTGATTATATTTATATACTTGTACATTGCTTTTTATTTGCTAATCGCCTAGCTATAACACTCCGTCGGTCATCTAATCTTAGTTGAATATACACTACCGTCCAAAAGTTTGGAAGCAACAAGATAAAATCAAATAAAATAAAAGTAAGCCATCTTAAATTTTTTTTATTGATACAGAATTAAAAAAATAGACAAAACACACTTCTACAACAATGAAATTAAATAAGTAATATAAAAATTAAATTAAATTTTAGCTTCATCGAAGTGTCCACCCCTCTCTTTAATTACCTTCTCGCATATTCTAGGCATCCTACTAATTAATTTCATAAAATACTGTTCATCTAACTTCTTCCATTCGCTCTGTAATAGTTGCCACAAATGTTCTGAGCTCGTAGGAGATTGATTTTTCACCCTTCTATCTAGTTCATCCCAAACAAGTTCAATGGGAGAAAGGTCAGGTGATTGAGACGGCCACTGCATGATTTTCACATCTTTTTTCTTCCTTAAAAAGTTCTGGCACAGTTTGGACGAATGTTTCGGGTCGTTATCTTGCTGAAAAACGAACCCAGGACCAATAAGATTCAGTCCACTGGGTATGGCGAAATCCTTAAGAATTTTCAAATAGCGTTCCTTGTTTAGTTTTTCGGTTATCCTCACAAGACTTCCGAGTTTATTGTTGCCGAAACACCCCCAAACCATGACATTACCACCACCATGTTTGATAGTAGGCACTGTACAAGCTTCTGAAGCTCTCTCTCCTTTAGATCGGCGCACAAAAACACGTCTATTGGACCCGAAAATCTGAAACTTCGATTCGTCACTCCAAAGAACTTTTTTCCATTGGTTTATTGTCCAGTTTTTATGTTCCTTTGCCCATTCTAGTCTGTTTTTCTTATGCCGAATTGTTAGTTTTGGTTTTTTAACTGCAACACAACCTCTTAGCCCCGCAGACAGTAGTCGTCTTTTAACTGTTGTTATTGACACGGGTGTTCCTCGCGTTTCATTCAGAGATGCGGTAATTTGTGGTGCAGTTAAGCGACGATTCCGTTTAGAAAGAACTCTGATGAAGTTATCCTCTTGACTTGTAGTGGATTTGGGCCTACCAGACCTTTTTCTATCTTCATTTTTGCCAGTTTCTTTTTTTCTAGCGAGGGTGTAGTGGACACCTTTACAAGAAATTCCGAGTTTTTTTGCGATTTGGCGTTCACTGTAGCCTTCCTCACGCAGAGTACAAATAGCGCTTCGCTGTTCAAGTGTGATTTGCTTGCGTTTTGCCATTTTCAATAAAAAAAGATGGTCAAGGAAGTAGTCGAAATCTTTTGAATACAGACGATGTTAATATCACAACCTTCGCGTTCTAATGCTCAAGTGTGACTAAATAAGGTCCAAAAAAGATAAAACTACAAAATATTTTCAATAAAACCGCATCAATGCATGAAAGAAAGTCCCCGGCGGATGAAGTAATAAAACACGTGTTTCGTCAAAATCCAGGAATTTGTTAAAACTCAAGGAATATGCACTAGTAATCCTTTTGTTTTGTGTTAAAAAATCACAAAAGGTCATAAAACTTTATTTTATTGCTATTATTTACCGCAGGGAGTCGGCAATCTTTTGTTTTGTTTGAAATCAGGTGTGCTTCCAAACTTTTGGACGGTAGTGTATATAAGTATTACAGTATATCACGCATTTAACACGCCTATGTCAAAAAGCAATAACACCAAACCTAAAATCAATATTAACAATTTATTCAAGTGGTTATGCAAAATAACAATTTGAACAAACCTTAAATATAGTGAACAATTGCGTACATTTTATCCATAGTCATAATTTCATCTAATTACCTGTAAAAGAAACAAAACAATGAGTTAGTGGATATATATTAATAACATTAATCTTAATCGCTACTTACATTTAAAATGGTAAATGTGTAATAAACAATATAAGGGTTGAATAGGATATTCCCACATTTCACTCAGTTTTCTTTACGGTGGTGGACAAAGCAAAACTTTTTAGGCTTCCTGTTGCGCCATACAAATCACAATTTGATAAATACAATATCATATTTTATCACGTAAACTAATGTTTATTTGAATTCACGTCATATCTCAATACCATGCGATATTAAGTACCAATTGACGCCGTTTAAGTTCGATTCTTGTTTCTAGGTTGAAGACGGTGTACGATAGGTACATGAAAAACGATATAGGCTAAATGGACTCTTAGTGGCTTTATTGTAAGTCTAGACATTCATGCGGTAAAAACAAGTGAGCGCGCTAAGCAGTCATTCAGCCAATCAGTGCATAGTGGAGGTAAGGACAGCGTTGAAACCCTAAACGTGCTCTCACAAGCCTTTATACGGCATTTTTCTTTCTCTGAATACTATTTGTTTCCGAATCTATCTAATACTAACGAATCAATTCGTATCGCCAAACTAATTAAATTATACAAGTAAAAAAATAAGTTATGTTCTTTTTTTAATGTAATTAAACCGAATATTGTATCACTTCCTCGTGTAGCGCGTATCGTATACTATATTTTTTCCTTAACATTTTTTGTTTGAGTTAATATATTTATTTAGTTAAAGGCATTACATTAGGTATTCAATAAATCTATAAATGTATATAAAAGACAAAAAAAGTACCTATGTCCATTATAAACTTTGTAACCATCCAACCGATGTGCCCGAAACCTGTTTTATTGGAAAGGTAATTCGAAGATGTTTTAACCACTTAAACAATGTATTAGGCACATTCAGTTATAAGCGTAGTAGCACACGCTGGGTATCCGCTAGTTACCCATAAATAAGTAGTATGTCTGTAGATACGTTGATGTTGAATTTTTTAGGCAAAATAATAACTAGTAGTATGTATAAATGCATAATGTTTTTCCTCCAAAATACCGATCACGTAACTTTGACATTAAAGCTTATAGCGTGACTAAACGATAGAAGCGAACTCCACAAATGCCACCGCTGCAAATGGCTACCCATTATATGTACATAATATTATGCCGTTCTGAGACGAACCCTACCTTAACACAGAAATTATTATCAAGTACAACCATAAATCAAGTCTTTACAAAAAACTATGGAGAAACTTGATGTGTCTTTTCGCATGGCAGCAAAATTATTTTGAAAATTTAATTCTCAAATATCATTGTTTTGTAACCAATGTATAGTGAAAAATATTGTACCAATAATATTTATATTATACAGTAAATATAGGTGACGTCACCTAAATTAATAATTTTCCGTTTATAATATTATAAGTGTCTGTATACAATACTTATATAAGATAATACAAGTTGAGAAATGTTTGTAATATTATCATATACTGAACGGGAGTGGCGCAGTAACAATGGTTGGCCGTCCTTGAATTAGCACCGGAACTATTGTCACCGCGCACAATACATAGGATTTACGTTGACTACCGTGATCTGGCACGCGCCACAGTATAAAAACCTCCACACAAAACAACCACGTAACGAACAAATTAAGGGAGATATGCAATAAAATCCTAACGTCCTGATTAAAAGCACGATTTACATGACGTGTCATATCTTCTACTCGGACAGGTTTTTAAAAGCGGAATATCCCATCAAATACAGAAATTCCTTCTTAGCAAATCTGTCAGTGCGAGGTACAAAGATACGTATAAGCTAAAATTTTTGACAAATATATAATTTTCATTCAATAATAATATAGGATCGTAAGTATTAAGGTTGCTCTAATAAGAAAGATGCCTCCATAAAGCGAGTTTATTATTGGCATTTTATGATGTGATGGATGGATGGAAGTGTCGCTATGATTAACTCATATTATAATTTCATTACAAATCATGATTCAATAACATTTTTTACATTCCGAAATATAAACGGAAAGTGTTGAAAAGGAGCTTGTATTAATGAGGCAGTATATCCTGAAGGTAAAATCCAAGGAAACGCGGAAGAAAGATTAATAAATCATTTCGTCGAATGAGGTTGCTTTAGTTATGACTATTGTATATTTTGGCGTAAAAGTACGCTTTACAAAAACAATTTAGGAAGTTGTGCTTCATATAAACAATTGTTATAAACAAAGAAATGTTGAATATATTTGTACATATTTTTTATCATTTTTTAAAATATTTTTTAGATATTGCTTACTTACTTACATAATATTTATATATCTATACATGTATATATATATATATAAAATGACACTGTAACAGGCCGATGTCTGTACAATATAGATATTGGAGAAAAACTAACATAGCGTCTGTTGTCATCAAGCAAAAACGACTGCATGGAATTGAATGTTTCCACAGATGTATTGCTAGAGGTCTAACTTTAATATATAGGCTCCATATAGATACATGCGGGCAAAAGCTAGTTTTTTACTATAAGTATGAGGAAAAAATAAAGAAAATATATATTTATGGGGGTTTTTATATTTAGGGTTATATGATTAATGAAATAATGTCATCTGCACACAAAACTGTAAGTTGTAAATTTCCCTTTACTTAAGACTTACATTTAGACTTTTGAAAACCTCTGTTGTTACTTACAGTAGTAAGTAAACTATAATTTATTTCTGGAACAAGAATTATATTACGATTAATATTTTATTCGAAGCTTTATTGCATGCTTTACCATATGACAGGTCCACAGTAAAATATACATGTAAATATACATGTATTTTTCTAAATGACTCGAACGCACTAACTAAATAGACCTAGAGGCCGTCGCATCAAAAGCTGCCGTTTTTATATCCCTTTCATAAATAAATATGTATGTTTCTCTTAATATATAGATGTGAACAAAGACTATGACTCAACAGAAAAGGTTTAACGCTATACATAGAGAAGTACAAAACTACTGCTGTTGACAAGATTAAATGCGCTCGATGATTTAATAGAACAAACTGCTTGCCTACCGTTCTGTATATTCCTCGATTTTCAGTGATAACATATTATTGTAAATAAAAGATAGCCGCCCCTACAAAATGGTGGATTACATATTTTTTTACTCCTTCCTCAATATGGTTATCAAATGAAAGGGCTTGATGAGCAGAATAGAGTTCTCTATGAAAAAAATAAATTAATATACTTTTTTTTATTCACTACCCTTCAATATGGGTTTCAAATAATAATAATAAAAAACTGTAATATGCTTTGACAAATTTAAGATCTAAGATGGCCGCCGGAAATGCCAGATTTCATCGTGGCCCTGAGTCGAGTAGTCTTTGGAAGGATTAGGTATTGAAGAGTTAGATTGTAACAAATCCACAGGAAAAAAAGCCTTGTAATAATGTTTAATTAGTAAATTTATAAGAATGAGAAATATGAAACAAAATTAAAAACTAAAAATAAGTAAACAATTTTTTTAAGTTAAACGGTTTTACTGAAAATAAAGAATAAAACGATGTAGACATGGTACAACAAGCTCAAATATAATTCTGTGGGTCCTAGGTATCAGTCATCACACCAGCACCTCTAGGGCATTGATCTGACAAAAAAAAATCGTTGGGCGTGTGAAATTTCTATCTAGTCAACCGCTATATCATAATAAATGCTATTTACATATTTGTGTTCTGCGCGCGCCTCTCTAAGTTGGAGGGGGGGCTAGGCCCCCCGCTTTCCACGATGTGGTCGAGGCGACCAAAGTCTGCAGGGGTTTTCGGAAGCTTCCTTCTTAGGGTATACACAGGTCCTCTGCAATAGACCTCGTGACATATTTTTTTTAAAGGGTAACTGCGTGTTGTAAAATTGTATTTTATTGTTTATTTATTTTTAGAAATAGTCTCCTGTTTTCAATCGAAATGATATTCATAGTAGTATGAATTTACCGTGAGCAAACCATATCTTCTGGTTTATTTTCACCTAGGTATTTTGCTTTGTATAATATCTTAAGTAATAGCTTCTCGATTTGATATGTTCGTGTCAAAAAGTTCAAGTACTATGTTTTAGAACATAACACACGTAAATTATTTTCATGGCATATCATTTGCATGGCTACATTATTATTGCCATATTTTAAAATACATTTAAATAATAATTACATCATAAATATTACGAAAGAACAAATCTTTTTAAATATAGTTGGTACTATTAAAAGTGATTAAGTAATGGTAATGACTAGTGATGAAGTAATTACGAAATGCTATCACAATAAAAATATACGTTATGATGCAATATAAAAGTAATCGCATTGTTATACTAAATAGTATTAGAATAATAAGTACATGTTTACCTAAATATATTACCTAAATCTACGGCGACTTTATTATTCCCACAAACGTTTCAGTCCCATGGTAGATGTGATGCTTAACGTCCCTTATAGGCATGCAATAAGGGATACTTTTTGTGACCAGGCGAGTCTCTGCGATAACCCTGCCGATAGTGTAAATACTGAACTGGCATTCAACACTTAGAAAAGGCATTCAAATTAAATAGACATCGGTCATAAAGCTATTCGTCATTCACATCGATTATATTAATCAATCCAATGAATAGCTCAATCGAGTACCTATAACAAGGCGAGCTCCATCGGGAAATAGAAAGGCATTGTTTTAAACCCACGCAATACTGTTCTAAGGACACCGAATCTCAAGGGAGGTGCCACCTACTACGCAATCAATCTATCATGTATCCATCGACGCAAGATAAGATTATTATTCAACATACATTTTTTTTATACTATAGGGAGATAGACGAACAAACGGACCACCTGGTGGTAAGTGACAACTGATGTCCATGAACACCTGTGACTCAAGAGTCGTGATGAGGGAGATGGGGGAGGGGAAATAAGAGAAGGGGGATGAGATAAGAAAGAGGAGAGGGGGAGTTGGGCCTCCGGAAACCTCACTCATTTCGGGGGATTTTTTCTGTGAGGTCGTAGTATCGCACTGGTCGAGCCGGCCCATTTCCACTGTTAAATTATTTCAACACAACTTGACGATAGTTTCTATGAGAAGAAGAGAGTTGTAATGGTAATACGTTAAGTAGGAGTTATATAATGTATATTATAAACAAAAGTATTTGACACATAGTTTTCTCCAGAGAGGACAATGTGGGTGGTAAACTATGCAAAGGTTAGCTAACCTATAAAAAAAATAGCTGGTTAGTAATTATTTTTCATGACCTTGTTTAGGAGAGGGGGGACTCCCTAACAAAACCTTATATTTTGTAGGACAAATATTTTTTCACGTTATTTAGATAATTATCTCGATAATTAACAAAGAAAAAATCGGTTAGTAATACATTTTTAAAATTCGTCAAATCAACATATTTTATCTTTGCTATTAAGCTACCATTTATTGTAAGGAAAAAAGTTGAGCGTCTAGTCAAAAAAAAGCTACTCACGAAAAATCAGCTTGTTAGTAATAAATGATGAAAAGTGTACCAGGGATCCTGTACTATAACGAGGATGCAAGAGTTTTATGCTTTCGCCAAAAAAAAACATGTCTTATCGAAGACGATATCGTGTGAGCAGTTTTTACTATGCAGTCCATCGAATCAGAAATTAGTAAGGTACGGTCATGTATTTCAAGATCACAATCGTGTCAGTCATAGTCCATCTATAACTGAAAATTCTAAACTTAAAGATTTCTTTCTACAGCTGAGTCTTGGACCAAGTATCCAGTGGAGGACGTCACTCAATGCGTTTTTAAGTTCTTAGTCATCAAGGGGTCGTGGTTCATCCTATTTTGATATCCTATTAAAACAAACATATGACATCTTAAGTAATAGAACGTTGCGAGTTTAATGCAATTTATCACAATGGGTAGCTTGCGTAAACCTAACCTTTACATCAAGAGCTGCGTCTTTATTTCATGTGACACACCCACTGCGTATTCCAGGAAGTTGTCGCAGAATATGAATAATATTGTTATCTTTCTACAATGATATTCGCAACAGTTTACGGTCATACCGAGGTCAGTTAATACAGAGCTGTTATCAAAAGAGATAATAAGTATTGTATTCTGAATCACAGGCGTGCATTATGATTGTTATTTTGACACAGTTCAGTCCTGTAAATTCGCCATAGTCTAAAGAATGACATGCCAATTCATTAAAATTCTACTGTAAAAGTGTATAGAGAGTGTCTGTGTAGAGTACTATCTGTGCATTTCATATTTAACATCAATATAAATATATAGAATTCTATAGGTTACAACTATTAATACTATTCAGATGCGTAAAAACTGCAACTAAATATATGCCAACAAGTATTGTATTGTGATGGTAAAAGAAGACTTTCTTACTGCGTAAATTTTTATCACATGCAATTATAAAGGTGCCTTCATAATGCAAGGTTGTACAAGACTAATACAAAACAATGTAATACAAAAATGCATATTTTGTAATATAAATAGTAATCAATAATTCTGGCTAGATCATCATAGGTTTTTATAAGACAGGTATCAAAAGTTTATCGTAAGTGGGTGTAGGAACTACATGGAACATTTTGCCTTTATTTACATGGGGGATGGGAATGAGGAAGTAGAGGTGAGACAGTTGGGCCTCCGGAATCTTAACAAATTTCGGGGAAACCAAACCGGTTTTCTGTGAGGCCGTGATATCGCACCGGTCGAGAAGGCCCATTCGTACCTAATCATGGCTTACCACTTACATGATATGTTCATCTGGTCCCTCATATATTTTATACTACTTATCATAATATGAAAAATGAGGCCGTGTTGGAATCGACCTTATAGTCCGCTAGACATACACTACCGTCCAAAAGTTTGGAAGCACACCTGATTTCAAACAAAACAAAAGATTGCCGACTCCCTGCGGTAAATAATAGCAATAAAATAAAGTTTTATGACCTTTTGTGATTTTTTAACACAAAACAAAAGGATTACTAGTGCATATTCCTTGAGTTTTAACAAATTCCTGGATTTTGACGAAACACGTGTTTTATTACTTCATCCGCCGGGGACTTTCTTTCATGCATTGATGCGGTTTTATTGAAAATATTTTGTAGTTTTATCTTTTTTGGACCTTATTTAGTCACACTTGAGCATTAGAACGCGAAGGTTGTGATATTAACATCGTCTGTATTCAAAAGATTTCGACTACTTCCTTGACCGTCTTTTTTTATTGAAAATGGCAAAACGCAAGCAAATCACACTTGAACAGCGAAGCGCTATTTGTACTCTGCGTGAGGAAGGCTACAGTGAACGCCAAATCGCAAAAAAACTCGGAATTTCTTGTAAAGGTGTCCACTACACCCTCGCTAGAAAAAAAGAAACTGGCAAAAATGAAGATAGAAAAAGGTCTGGTAGGCCCAAATCCACTACAAGTCAAGAGGATAACTTCATCAGAGTTCTTTCTAAACGGAATCGTCGCTTAACTGCACCACAAATTACCGCATCTCTGAATGAAACGCGAGGAACACCCGTGTCAATAACAACAGTTAAAAGACGACTACTGTCTGCGGGGCTAAGAGGTTGTGTTGCAGTTAAAAAACCAAAACTAACAATTCGGCATAAGAAAAACAGACTAGAATGGGCAAAGGAACATAAAAACTGGACAATAAACCAATGGAAAAAAGTTCTTTGGAGTGACGAATCGAAGTTTCAGATTTTCGGGTCCAATAGACGTGTTTTTGTGCGCCGATCTAAAGGAGAGAGAGCTTCAGAAGCTTGTACAGTGCCTACTATCAAACATGGTGGTGGTAATGTCATGGTTTGGGGGTGTTTCGGCAACAATAAACTCGGAAGTCTTGTGAGGATAACCGAAAAACTAAACAAGGAACGCTATTTGAAAATTCTTAAGGATTTCGCCATACCCAGTGGACTGAATCTTATTGGTCCTGGGTTCGTTTTTCAGCAAGATAACGACCCGAAACATTCGTCCAAACTGTGCCAGAACTTTTTAAGGAAGAAAAAAGATGTGAAAATCATGCAGTGGCCGTCTCAATCACCTGACCTTTCTCCCATTGAACTTGTTTGGGATGAACTAGATAGAAGGGTGAAAAATCAATCTCCTACGAGCTCAGAACATTTGTGGCAACTATTACAGAGCGAATGGAAGAAGTTAGATGAACAGTATTTTATGAAATTAATTAGTAGGATGCCTAGAATATGCGAGAAGGTAATTAAAGAGAGGGGTGGACACTTCGATGAAGCTAAAATTTAATTTAATTTTTATATTACTTATTTAATTTCATTGTTGTAGAAGTGTGTTTTGTCTATTTTTTTAATTCTGTATCAATAAAAAAAAATTAAGATGGCTTACTTTTATTTTATTTGATTTTATCTTGTTGCTTCCAAACTTTTGGACGGTAGTGTAGGTTGTAGACAAAGAAAACATAAAACTAGAAAATAATAATAATTTATTGTTTCATAAATTTTAGACCGTGATTAGTACCTAGATACCTCACACAAGGACATCAATAGTGAATACACTATGGATATACTTTTATACTAGATAAAATATTTTAGTAAAAGTTTAATCGCTTTCAAAACTGGTATTTGTGAAGCAAATATAACTGTTTTTCTTTTAAATCTTCCGATATTGAACCGATAACCTTAAAAACACTTTAATATCTTTCGAAAAGAGGATCTGGCAAACGGTGTAACCACGTGTGACTCATCTGACCGCCCGCGTTGTATTTAGGTTATACGATTATCGTGTCGTAACTAACACCGATGCACATCGATGTCAATAGATGCGGGCGTACTCAGTAGATACTGGGGTACTTATCCATCAAGAATCGATTACTGTCACCCATCAAGTCTAACCACTTTTTGTTAACCTATCGTCGGTTAATGGTCCTATAATAATATACGATTACAGATGTGACATTACATGACGTTTTCAAAGAATATTAGTTTTGATTGACAAATACTAAACACCCTATACGAATTTAAAATCTCCTTGAATTCTACAGCGGAATACCAGTGAAAACTATGTATATTAATTATGAAAGTAATAGTATAAAGATTGCGAACGGTTCATCATACGGTTCACATAATGGAACGTAGATGGGATAGAAAAACAAAACATAATTACGTTGAAACATATGAAAGACTTCACTATTTCGATTGGCAACACACGTCCACATCCAAATATGTCATGAAATCTTGATGGGCGGTAAACAATATTTAGTGATTCATACCAAAGATAATGCAACAATTTGTATACAAATATACAACAATGTAAGTACACACAAACATCCTACAAGTTTACATAAGAGTACCGATCGAAGTGATTATTATGACAGAAGCGTCCTGTATAATATTGCAAGAAATCTACACGCAAAGCAATCAACTCAAACAAATAATTGTATGCAAGAGAATTAAATTAATAAGCGGACATCGGAACTTGAGCCAAAACTGTTGGCAATAATTACACTAATTATGATTGCTTATAGATTTCTTAATAAAGCACGTTGGACATATTTACTCACGTATATGTGCATAACATAACGGAATATAGAAATTTATTGAGAAAGATTTACATAATACGTATCTCCTTTTAACATAACATGTTTATATGCGCATATTTTGAAGGTAGATGCTACCACTACACAAACATTCATGCTTGATATGATATTAAAACAGGGCAAATATTAACATCAATGGGCGATTGAAAGCTAAGCACCTAGATAATGATGGGACGATACAACAAATACGAGAATTCGGAAGATGATGAAAACATGATCATATTTGCGTAGACCAAATATATATGGAATGCAAATATTTCGTGGTCGTTTAAGTTTATCAAGTTGAGCTTCGGGTAGCATTCGGATAAAAGTTCCGTAACCTTCCTAAACCAGGGGACCCCAAGAAGGCAGGGTGTTTTCAATGATAACTATCATGCTTTAACGATCACGATCACCAGAATGATCGTGTTCATAAATTGAACCTAATGCAAGTGTGAACAAATAATTTAGGCAGACATCATGGATCTACTAATAATTCAAATCTGAGATTATCGCTTAATATCATCAACTTGACTTAAGAAGTTATTTGTGAAACAAATTCATATAGGTCGTAGTCAGGGAAAGTAGAAGGCTTGGGTATTTGGATTATTTAATAATTTCAGCTACTTTCCGTGACGATAGAAAAACGGCATAGGATAAAAAATAGAGCTAAGAATTTCAACATTTCAGTGACACCTCGCACAGTGACGCTCTCAATGCCTATTCGACAGAATAATAAAAGGTTTTATTAAAACAATAAATTTACTTACGCACAAAAGCTTTTAGTGGACAAGAGACGAACAATCGGCAACATTAAATAAACCGGTGTTTATTTACTTTTGAGTCTAGTGCCTGACTTGAGTGTCACCGACACTCAAGTCAGGCACTACATTGAATAAAACTGATGTGGCACTAACCACGTAGTTTGTTGTTACCCGACTGAGCAACGCAAAGGAAGGTTATGTTCTGTCAGTCTCGCGTGAGTGTCACTAAAGACATGATAGTTATTAAAATTCAATAAGGCCGCAGACAACATATGATGAAATAGAAAAAAAAGTCGACAAACTGTGTCAAATGGGGTATCGTTGAATAGGTGACCATTAATGATGACCATGACATGACCATTTAAGATCTATAACGATTTAAAGTTATACGATTTACATTTTGCATAGGTACTTAGGTACCTATATCTAATAAAGCTCTTATTTCATCGTATTTTCACTATGGTAGAGCCATGCTTAGGCACGATACGACCCAGCTCGACCGGTGCGACACCACGGCCTCACAGAAAACCGGTTGTGAAGTAACGCTTGCGTTGCATTTCCCCGAAATGAGTGAGGTTTCCGGAGGCCCAACTCCCCCTCGCCTCTTTTCCTTTTTTTCTTTCTTCGTTTAAAGTTATATGTACACCTACCACGCGCGTCTCTGTTTCACCCAATGATTGACTGGTAGAAAATGCCCACGGCATTAAGTCCGCTAATAGCTGCAGCAAGTGTCAAGTAGTAACGCTCTGAATGAAATTAGAAGATTACGAAATATGCCGACTTATAATCCTAACTAAAATAATTAAAAAAATATAATAATCATTAATAACAATAAAAAAACCCGACTAAGTAGTCGGGTTTTTTGAATCAATAAAAACTTAAAAACAGGTAATAATAGCTTACTAAGGCGGCCTCGCGGAAGCTCGGCGTATTGAAGAACGTGAGACGGTTCGAGCAACTGTGTTTTTAATACAAGATACAGGTTCGCTCCTGCGTGGAGTACTGCTCTCATGTTTGGGACGGCTATGCGCAGTATTTGCTTGACGCTCTCGATCGGTTGCAGCAGCGCGCAGTCCTGAGGTCACCCAGTCTCTTGAGCCTCTGCAGTTGCGAAGAGATGTCACCTCTATGGCAGTCCTCTATAGCCACATCACGGAGAGTGCTCTGACGAGCTTTTCCAATTGGTCCCACGTTCTCCCCTCCTCTACACGACTACACGTGCTGGCCTGAGGTGTGACCGTTTGAGAGTCGAAAATATATGATCCCGAACTGGCAATCGGTGAAAGCAGACATGCAATGAGGATGGTGGACTTCACTTATTGCTTTCCATCAGGCAAAGTGTAGTCACTATAGTAGGCTAACATATAATAAAAAAGCTTCTATTATTCTAAGATAAATCTAAATCGAGCAGTTAAAAAATGCTTTTGTGAATATTCAAATTTTATTTATTTACAGTGAGTTTCAAGTTATATACAATAGTGGTAAGTGATCCTGATCGAAGCGAGCTAGGGTTTGATTTGATTTAGTTAGCCGATGTTAATGAGCGATCTACATGTATAAGTCGCACTTCACGTGTTTAAGTTTCACATACCGAAGGCAAATAACATATAGTTGTAACCATACGACACAATATGACCACCGTAACAACGCTTGTTTAGACTGATAACACCAATTAGTTGGGGCATGGGTGCGCAAACGCAACACGAGCGCACCACCAACACATGCAAATCGTTTATTGGCGCGACAATCAGATCGCGACGAGACCGGTCAACCGTACAGTCATTCGGTCGTTGACTCGTACTGTGGTGACACTGGACTCTTGCTAACCGTTTACAATCGAATGTAAAAAATCAAGGGAGCTTTGTCAGACTGCCACACTGGCCAGACTCAAAGATTTTTGAAAAAATAAGACGGAATGATATAGAAGCCCGTTAATAGTTTTACTGCTTTTCGAAGTACTCTCCGTTCCTTTATAATCACCGTCGTAGCATACGATGGAACCATTGAATGAAGCAGTGAGCTCACTCTTCTTGAGGGATTTTTTCACGCCTTTTTCAAACAGCCACGGCATCTTCAGGGAATTACTCCAAGTTTATCTTCTGCTTTTGGAAATAAATAAAAGTCACAAGGTGCCAGGTCAGGACTATAAGGAGGAGGAGGAGGAGGAGGAAGAGGATTCAGTAACTCCACACCTTCGGAATGAATGACTGAATGAATGGCTAATGGAAACATCCATTAAGCAGATTGTCTCTTGGTTTCGGGTTCGTAACAATATATCCAGCTTTCATCACCTCATTAGCCGCATTGCACTCTCGTTATTTTCAGTAGTCGCCGTAGAAGGACGTCCTCCTCGAGAATCATCCGTGAGTTTACTTCGAACACGTTTAATCTTATTAAACCAGTTGTAACCAGTAGCACGAAATGGGGCTTCGTAATAATATACCAATCGAAGTCTATCGTAAAACTATTGTTGAGTAAGACCGCAACGCAAGTCGTAATAAATCACTGAGTCTGAGTTCTCCAGTCAAATCCATTGCGATGTACGACAGGATACTTTTTAAATTGCCGCCAATTTGTAAATAGAAATGACATATGAATTCATTACACATATACAGATTCCCAAAGAATTCCTAATTCGAAATTTTAATGTAATTTTTAATCGCCAGCTTTTCTTATTGGCCCATTCTAAAAGCTTTCAGTGACCTATGTAGGAGGATATTACAAAATAAAATGCTATTAAGTAACGTGTGTCATTTTTTTTAAGGTATATGGGACAAACGAGCAGAAGTGACTTCCACCGCCCATGAACACTTGCAACTCAACTCAAGGGTAGGGGAAAGAGAGGAGGGAAGGGTAAAGAAAGAGGAGAAAGAGGGTAACCTCACTCACTTGGTCACACAGTGCAAGCATTTTTTTTTTATAATTTATTTATATATTATTTATATTAATAACAGCCGGTTTTCTGTGAGGGCGTGGCAATACTTCGGTCATCTATTAAAAGCAAAGAACACTAGAAGTGTTGGTTTTTATATAAATTGCGACCTTGTCCTATTCTGAACGACGGGTAAGTATATTTTAAATAATAACATAAGACTTTTTCAGAACCAATGAGCTAGGGCTCTATTTACTTCACAAATTTCATCTTGAAAGACAATCCGGAGGCTCAATTGCACTCGCAACCGACTTATGTCCTTATTTGACCCCCTATATAGGTCATATCATGTAGGTCCCAATGCTATACATGATTATTTAGAAATGTGAACCGATACTTTACTAAAATATATACATTATTTATATATATTATTCATAAGTTATTCATAAAAATATTTAAGATTTTCAAATAATATTTAAACATGTTTTTTGCTTTAACAATCTGACCACGCCTTTTAGAGACACCTTGTTTAATATTTGGGACGGACAATCTTAACAAAGTACTCATCTACATTGTTAAAATCTTTATACAACAACTTTTTACCTTTACCAAGGTAGAGGTTCGCTTTCGCGTGTTTTTCGCAACTTCTATCATCCATAATATTCATCTACAATATGAATAAAATTAATTGCTGTAAATCGAAGTTTCATATTTACACTTTCCACATTATACAAGGTTGTTTAATCTGTTGAACCTTTGAGTCCTAATATAAAAATGCATCTAAGATTACACAATTACCTAATTACAATCTTTAAATGAAGCAGTTCTCAACAAATGCTAAGATCTTCTATTAATTAGGTTCCCCAGTCAGTTCACTTATAAATAAAGCATAATTAGCTTGGACAAACAGCTGCACTTGTAATGAGTTTCAATAACAAGTAATGCATCTATTCTGTTTTCACATGTTAATTCCTGTGTAGATTGTTGTTGTATGAATTACTAGATGTGCCCGTAGCGGCTTTTTTGAATGAGTACATGTAAATATATTTTTTGAGCTAAACTCATAATTGCTTTCCAAAATAAAAGTAACCTATGTTACTCCTTTTAATATCAGCTATCTACCAGTAGTAGTCACTTAAAAATCGGTCTACCCATACAGGATTTGAAGCTAAGGAAACTGAAATAGTCAGTCAGTTTTGAAATTGGTTTTTTTTTTTGGTAGGTACAGGTACAGTTTAGGTACCGTGTGAACATTAAGATTATTACATTAAGTTATTGATGACGTAAATAGTGCCCTTTCAACAGTAGTTAACTGGTTTAATATCAATAATCTTCTCCTTAACGAGAAAAAAACTAAATGTATAAAGTTTACATTGCCTAATGTAACACAGGTGAACACTAGTGTGTCAATAAAGGGCGAAGTGTTAAAACCCGAAGATTCCACAGTGTTCTTAGGCTTAACTTTAGATGCAAAGCTTCAGTGGAGCCCCCATATAGATAAACTGTCCAAAAAGCTTAGTTCTGCAGCGTACGCCGTTAGGAAAATTCGTGGTTTAACAGATTTAGAGACAGCCCGTTTAGTATACTTTAGCTATTTTCATAGTGTAATGTCGTACGGTATTCTGTTGTGGGGAAATGCCGCCGATATTCAATCTATTTTCGTTTTACAAAAAAGAGCTATACGTGCAATTTATAAATTAAGTCCCAGACACTCCCTCAGAGATAAATTTAAAGAGATTAATATTATGACTGTGCCCTCTCAGTATATTTATGAAAATCTCATGTACGCACATAAAAATATTAATCTGTTTAAAAAATACAGTGATATCCATAGTGTAAATACTAGGAACAAAAACAAATTTGTTGTTCCTAAAACCAGGCTCAAGAAAATAGGTGGTTCGTTTAGATGCCAAAGTATACATTTCTATAATAAGCTTCCTAGCCAAATACAAGAACTAAGCAATAATAAATTTAAATCATTTATAAAAAAAAAACTAAGTCAAAAAGCTTTTTACACAATTAAAGATTATATTGAAGATAAAAAGGCTTGGGAATGAGCTGCTTCATTAATGTACATGAGCCTTTGTTTGCCTTTGTTTTTCGTTTATAATTTCTTTTTTTTATACACATTGACATTTTATATTTTACTTTTTGACATGAATACTTACTTTGTTAAGTATTATATTGTTTTTTTTTATTGTTTAATCTTTGTACCTTTTGACATGAATACTTTGTTAAGTATAATATATTATATATTTGTTTCTTTTTTTTTAAATTTATTATTGTAAATGTGAGGACTATGTAGGTTATTTATTTATTTTTTTTTTCTCTTTTCTCCTGTAGTTTGTTTTATAACGATGTCTGACAGTTTGAGTACTTTTGCGGCCTACCCAAATGTCCTTGCTTTGGTACTGTTCGTCGGTCCGTTGAGCTCCTTAAAGTTCTAAGTTGAGCTACACGATAACTGACAAATGCTTGCACTGTTTGGACGGGTCCACTCAAATGAGCGTGGTGCTTTCTTCAAAAGCTCATCTCAGACGTTAGCGTGCATGGTTCTCATATGTTTTTACATCTGTATGGACTTTAAAACAGACTTTGACCTCTGAGTTTGTTTCGGTGTTTCTTCTCAGGGTAGTCAGCTAGGAAACACCGGCCTCATCTAGCATAAACTAACAGAAAAAAATAATATATTGACGTGTAAAAGTGTTGTTGTAACCTATTTACAAAATAAAGATCATTTATCATTTATCATTTATCATTTACATTTACATAATTTTATTTATTTGTATAGATATCAACTGGCAATGATAATATTTTGAAAAGCGTTGAAGGTTTCAAATGCGGTTTATTTTTTTTAAATAACGTAACACTCTTGACCGATATAGAATATTAAAACGACCTAGAGTCTTGTTTATCAAGTGGGATAATTTGCGTACCCCTCATGATAGAGCACTTCATCAACATATCATAACGAAAATAGGTGCGGACCCCATGGCTCTACAATGGATCATTTCCGCAAGTTGACACCTCATAATATATCGGAGAGGATGGGCCTTTTAATATAATTTGTACTAGCGGAAAAATCAACATCTACATATCTACATTATTCTTACGGAAAACGTATACTGACCCAAAAAGATTATCCTTATATTCTTCCGATAAATCCTATTTCTTGTATTTAAAATTACATATTAGTATTCAGATTAAATTAGGTAAGATTCAATAAAAACCCTACATTTAGTTGCTTCTCTTGCGTTTTTTTGTGTGCCTATGTCAAGTCAAACAAAAAGGCGGAACATGGCGGAGAGAGCGGCCTTTGTCTAGATACGTTGAGTGCGACGGCACTTAACTCAGACATCAGTGACAGCAACAACACCGACACCCGGGACGCTTCTTTTCCAGCAAGACATCTTTGTTAGACCTTGTGGTCCCTTCGGTATGACCCTATACTTGCTGTCTATGTCTCTTGTTTAATAAAATTTATTTACGAGTACAAGTATAAAAGAATGTCATGCACAAGCGGTCATGCTTTAACACAACTGAATGGTAAATGTATTGTTACCTTGTTCTTTCATGCAAAATGTCCGGTGTGAAATGGAAGAGTTATCAATAATCGCAGAAATACCATTAAACTTTTTATAACCAAAATATACATATATATAAATTAAATACAGCTGGCAAAGAATGGGGGGGAACGACCGGTGTTGGTTGAAGGCGATGTTTTATTGGCTTGCCCTAATTGCCTCCCGTCCCGCATTAACGACGTTTGCTACGACCTAGATAGGTTAAGAACATGCTTGCCGATCAATATTCATATTTGAAAAATACTAGCATAGTAGTAGTATTCACATCGATTTACTAATTTAAAAGAAATCTGCAAAAGGCTTGCCTTCAGATCCCGTAACGTAATTGATGACGTCCATTATTAACAGTTATTAAAACCTGTCTTCATTCTTAAACCTTTTATGTATAGAAATAAGATTCAGTCACGAATGTCATAAGGCAAAAACTGTTTGTAATCTAGTATGAGCCTATTAACCTTGAGTTAGTCGAAATTTCAATTTCAATTTTTCAAATCCGTCATCTGCTTAACCGTAATACGGAACTTAACTTTTGCCCTCATGGACATCCGCCGCTTTCCAATCACTTGCCTCGGCCAAAGGACAGTGGTGGAATAGAAATTGCTACGAAATTCCATTCTCTCTCCAACATCTGATGTCGGTCAACAAAGGATTAGGAAGTTACTACATACGTATATTTTTATAAATAATACATACATTACTTATTTAAGTTATTTTTCTTTGTCTATTTGTTTAATAAAGACAACTCCCGCGTTTGAAATTATTTCTGTGTAGCGGGGGACTTTACAAACATACAAACAACGGACACAAAAAAACACCCAAACTCGGAACAATTATTTGTGGATCACACAAGTTTTTGTCCCGTGTAAGAATCGAACCCACGACCAGCTCAGCAGTCAGGTTCTGTAACCACCACGCCAGTCATTTGAAGAATGATCAATCAGGTAAAAGACTGAACAAAATTTTACAAATTTAAAAAAACTAGCCGAACTGATAGGCCTTTTTTCAGGTGAGTTAAATATATTGCAATATCGACCGTGCGTGAGTGCAAGTCGATCTGGTTATGTTCTTTACCGGTTAAAATTTATAGATAGATTTAGGTCGATGCCTATATTTATTACATAATGCTTTCGTTGCTAATCTGAGAGCATCGGCCGCGGTGACGCATGACGTGCGTACTTCGGTCAATTTAACTGAATTTATGGCAGCTGCAAGGTCGGGCTAGGATAACGAACCCAACCTGAAACTGTGTTATAAACGTTTTTTAATTACATCAACAATAAACAACGTGATTATAAATGTAATTAATTATCCTGAGTATATTTCTCAGTCATTTAAACTTCAGATTCGGACTTACGCTATTATTCTTGTCTAAAATATAATTGTTTTTAAAAGGCATCAAAATTGTTAATAACGAAAATAAATGTTGATAAACCTTATTTATGGAAGTATTTCAAAATATATTCAAAAATCTAAAAAAAAAACGGCATGTGACATATCAATCAGTAGGATGAACGAGTATTATATAAACTTTCCTCTACCTTCTATGCTGTATCTAAAATTCCACGCAATGACGTGTTTATCATGTATGTATATGTATATCAATTGAGCCATGCATGCGTTCAAATTAAATCATCTACTAATTCTTGATAGTAGGAAAAAGTCGAAAAAATCTACTCCGCTAATACGTAACCACATTTATAACATTATAAGTTTTAAGGTGAACACATATGTAAATAGATCTCAAATACAAGATACTAAGCGCGCACATAAGAAGCGCACACGAATAGATTATTAGGAAACCTTATCTCAATATTTTTTTATTTACCGCGCAAGGAGTAGCATGTATATACATACATATACGATGTTTCCTACGGCCTAGAGTTTAGACGTCTTGATATATTTCGACATGTCAGGTATGTTACACGGTATGTTATTATACTTGTATATTACACAGTACACAGACGCGACACACTTTTATCATGACTTCACGTTTAGCTGGCATCAACAAACAACTTCACTTGTTTATGCATAAATACACGTAGCACTTGTTAAATGACTTCATATGGATGTATTATTCAATTTACGAGTCAGAGACGAGAGCATTAGAGGTGTTTCAGTTATTAAAGAAGCCTCGACGATACGCTACTTAATCGGATTAGCCGCCGAGGACCAATAAATCTTCAATAGGTATAATATGTAGGTAGATATATTAGAAATTTGGCGTTGGCTCCTGGCCTATTCATACTTCATAAGAACTACTTTTGGTAGTAATAATGATTTTAACAACCATTTTTATACGAAAATAAAATAAATATCAAAAATAAATTGTCCAGTTGGTGGGATGTTCCAAGTAGGTCACGCCGCAGTCGTGGCGATAAGAGCCGTTATGGAGGATTAGCTGGAGAGGCGACATGGTAGCCTCTCCTACCGGATGACGTAAGTACGGACATGGCTGCTTCGGGAAGTACCTGTGTCGAATAGGCCGACGTATGTGTGCCATTACTGCGGGGGCTGCCCCGAGGATACTGCTAAGCTCTAGTGGAGTGCGCTCCCCCTAGAAATCAGGATGTCCCCCAACCAACAGTTTCAGGGTTAAATTAAAACAGTTCTACACAGATGGTTTGGCAGAATAATAATATGTTCCTGTAAGCGCTTAGTTTTTATTATGCCAATAGTTTTTTGTAGTAATGATGTACTGAGGGCTTTGATTAGATATCAATGTGTGTGGTCCAACAAGCTAATGTTATGTCATCAGTAGCCTCCCTAACAACTGAAATTTATTTTGGTTATGTACACTGAAGTAACATAATTACACACATCCCCCATATATCCCCGAAGGGGAGCGGCAAGGCATCTCAAACGACTACATTTTGCCAACCACTATTTAATCGTTTTCGTAATAGTGTGACTATATATATATTGTCTGATAGAGAACAACCCAATCCTTTAGTGTACATGCCATCGGTTTTAACAAGCCTAATTGCATTCATAATCGCAATGTACCACGCCTTTGTCAAAGATCGATGAAATCCATTTTAAAATGATAATATGAAATCTGGTTTAAATATTATACTATTTAAACCAGATCACGAGGTCATCGCAAGATTTAGTTATGTACATAAGTATTTATTTTATTAATTTCTGCAAATTTTAGTAGGTAGCGATAGCGGTAGTAGTCTATTTCTCTTTATACTCAAAACCAGGTCAGTAAACTACTACCTACTGTGATTACGTTTAATACGTTAATATTGACCATTATTCTGATGTCGTCACAACGTTATGTACCTTACCTTACTGCCCTCGTTTAGCTAAGGTATTGCTGATCTTACGTCAGTTTACAAGGAAATATTTCTTTTTTCTAACGCCACTGTAGCGGCTATTACACATAGTAACGCTACATACTGACAAAAGTTGCAATAAATGTTCTCTATTTAATACCGGGCTTAAAACTCATAAGAGTAGTCTTTATCCCTAGTTCTGTATTCCTGAACAATGTAAAATAATAGAACGAGAGAATACTGTCACATTAATAATATATTTACTATTATACATATATTGATAATAGATACAAGTTTAAGGCGTAGATAATTTACACAAAACTGTATTTTCAGTATATTGCAATATATTTTGAAATACCAAACCTGACTTAAAAGTTAAAGTTAATTTCTAGAACTAGGATAAAGTTATAGAACTGATTCTATCAATTAGCCAGCAGTGACAGGATGGGCCTATTTTGTTATATTGGAATTAGACAGTGCTTCAGGTCGAGCATTCATTCCTTTGGATTCATGTTTTAAGACACATGATAGGACGCTAAATGTCTCAATAGAAGCTCCATTTATTCTTATTTATTATTTACTATTTACTCCATATAACGTATAAAAGTTATTTTACAATTTAGAAAATAATAACATTTTATAGATATTGTTATAGTATTCTTAAAATAATAGTATTACAGAATTCATAAGACTTCAAAATTTAAAATACAGAGGTTAGTATCTCTATTTTTTTTAATCGCTTATTCGTTTGATTTTAACTTCATAGGAATTTGTCAAAATGAAAAATTACCTTTTATGCAAATTTATGTTCTAAATGGTGAAAAATACCGGATAAATAAACCCCGAGATTATTCTAATTCATAAACTTAAATTCACAAAAAGTTTTTCCTTATATAAGACATTTCAATAAAAAATGTAAATGTTTATTATTAAAAATAATAAATGCACAAGCTATCTAGGTAATTAATAGGACTAATTAATATTGAACGACTTAAAAATAGCCGAAATTCATCACAAATGAAAATTAAAGTAGACAATCTCGGCAGCTATCACTTGCTGCTTGTAAAGAAGAGATTTAATTAGTATTATGTGTAACTCTTTTAGAATTTGTAAACCAAATATAGTATTTAAAATTCGATGTAAGAAACTGGTCCCATCGCATAGCGAAACGATTAATGACCTTTTAAAGTTTATTTTAATCAAGGACTTAGGAGCCGAGCATCACCATATCTACATCTACACGACTATTATAAAATGGTAAAATTGTTTGTTTGTTTGTGGGGATAATATTTGAATCCACAGATCCCATTCCAAAAATTTCTTGCCCTGGTCGGAAGCTAGGCTCTTTCTGAGTGACGTAGGCTAATGAATGTTTGTTATAAACCAACATTATATACATTCGTATAAAATAAACAATTTCATAACCACGGAAATTTTATGAAGATTGCACTCAATTTGGGAGGATAGTTAATAAGATAACTTGAGATAACTAAAAACGCAAGACATTGACGGCCCGAGCGAGTTTTACAAAGATTTTGTTGCAATATTCACGTTATGTTCGTGTATTTCTACAAATAAAATTATATTTTATTTTATTGATCTGCACTAATATTATTTACACACAGCTAAGCAGGGCTGGGTTGGCTAGTATGATATAATTAAGTATTAAACAACCACATTTTCCCAATTGGAATGGTCCCACTAGCATAATAGGGGACAAGCCTATTGCCGTCAATCGGCCACTCTTTGACAGTATACTTACTGTCTGATAGATAACAGTCCGATCCCTTAGTCGCCTTTACGACACCAATGGGAAGATAGAGGGTGGCTCTATTTCACTCTACCGAGAACGACACCGTGTAGGTTTTAGATTATACATAATCGACGATTTTAGCACTCATAAGGAAATACTTCTATGGTATAAATGTTTTTTTTTAAAGACATTTCCCGCATTAGGAATAATTCCTGTGTCGCGGGGGGGCTTCACACACATTCAATTAACGAACACAAAGAACACCCAGACTCGGGAAAACTATTTGGATCACACAAATTTTTGTCCACCCACGATCTCCGGTTCAACAGTCAGGATCACGAACCACTAGACCAACAGGCCCGTCAAATGACTGTCAACATGACTGGTGTTAGTTTCAGAAGTCAAGTGGTTAAGAGATTTAACCCGCTTGTATTTGTCTCTATTGTCTATTTGATAGTCTTATAATAAATAGATATTAGTGGGTATAAACCAAACCTTAATCAGTCACGCATACCAAACCATTATCAAATTCTCAACGTGTAAGGTGACTCAGGCAAAGCTTAACACTAAACCTCTTAATGTAAATATGTATGTAGTTAACAACTACTTTTCTCACTCGCATTATAACATTGTGCTTACGAATTGCACTCTTATACTTATAGTTTTGCGTCATTTACGGTTAAAAATAAAGAGTTAGTGATATTTTAATCAAAACCGATCGAATAAGGCATTTTTGACTAATTGTGTTGAAATCGACTTGTAAAAACCAGACGCTCAATAAAGCTAATTCGGAACTTACGGAACTTGACCTTCCAAGTTCAGAGGCGAGCTATACCCCGCCTCATGCCCCGTTCCGGCCTTGTCGCACCCGGCCCGCATTGCAGAGAAACAGAAGGACGGGAGAAAATGGAATGAAGCCTGCATCAAGTCATATAAACCCCTTGATCCAACTTAAATGTTGAGTACTCTAGCGACAACCTGCAGTGACGACCTTTTGCATATAGGTATGAACGTAGTACTGAACTGCACAACTAGTCATTTACTATATTGACTCTAAGACAATCCAAATTAAGAATAGTAAAGAACAAGTGCTAACGTAGGCAAATGGCTGCTTGTGTAAAGTTTTAGGAGGCAACTTGTTATTGAAAACACTGCGAGAAGGTTCAATACGGTTGATGAAACCTTGAAACAAGTAGAGGTCAAGGTGATCCTAATGCGTTTATGGCTTACAACCTTGCGCACTTTATAGTCATCGCACACTGAACGACCATTTCTTCTTAAATCCTATAATAAAACGGGTGTAAAATACTTTTATAGTCCAGATTTTGTTGTCGATGTGTAAATTATAGATTTTGTGTTTTATGGAGTATTCATTTATATTACGATAATGGGAGAATATGCATCACTTTAAACCTTTTATTTTTATTGTTGAACCTCTTATTAGGTATTCCCTCAAAGTTAAGCGGATGTGTCGCTTAACTTACTGACAGAAAAAAAATGCTACTTCATTACTCTGATTTTGCTCAACTTTAAAACTTTAAAAAGACAATATTTTAAATATATACAATTATATATATATATATATATATATATATATATATATATATATATATATATATATATATATATATATATATATATATATATACATAATAATGTAATTTATACAACCTGTACTTTAGTAAGAGAGAAAAAGAGTACCTACATAGAGTATAATACATAAGTTATGTAACATAACCAACTTAATCAAAGCTTATTAAAGTACAGGTTATTTATATATATATATATACACACACACACATATATATATATATATATATATATATCAAAAGATGGCTCTCTGTCCGTGATATTCATTAGGTGTTAGCGTAATACCAGTGCTGCTTCTTACAAGGAAAGCTTAACAAAGCTGAGCTAACAGCCATTTTTGTCTCATATATTGGTACTTGTTAGCACTGACGTTTGATGAGTTCGTTTTCCTTGTCTTGAATGAGTACAAAATAAATATATTTTCTTCCTTTCTTTCTAACTTCATAATCACAACATTTAGAATATGAGTAAATAAGCTCCAAGCTTCTAGAAACACTTCGTTAAGGCTATGCGAGATGAGTCACCGTCGTCCTTCACCCCGGGCGGCGGCCGAAATGTACTGCCTGACATCCGCATTCACAACTTTGCTACTAAAAGCGTATTTCGAAAGTGATGAGGTGTATTCCAGTCACTTTTGAATTCATTCATAGCTCTGACGTTAACAACGTCATTAAGAGCCATTTAAGGCGCTTCGCAAGAATATAAAGTTTCGTGTGTTGCCAAAAAGATATCAACGATAGAAACAACTTTATATTGTGGACCTTTTCTAATACCCATAAGTACATACTAAAAATTATAATTCCAGACAACGGAAAAATGTTGAGATTAGAATTCAAGAATACAAACAGCCGTTATCAAGGCTAATGATGTGGCAAATCATTGCGATTACGTCAGAGCCGCAACACCACCACACTTTCTCTGCAGAACAAATCGCGAAAATACTTTAGTCATGTGTACACCGCGAGAACAGAAGTTTTAAAATCTAAAGTCACAAACATAAATATATAGGAGGACTTACGAGCAGACGGATCACCTGATAGATAAAACATTTAGACGAAGCTGCAATGTTTTTAGTTATAATGTAAAAAATAATTGTCAATAACATCTTAATGTCGTAGGATCATTGTATTGACGAATTGTTAAAACCACGTATAATATTCCTGATGATTTCTATTTAATAAAGAGAAATTACTGCAATATACCTTCAAAATTGAGTTGTCACAAACATCAAGTTCATTTGCTAATAATCAGAACCCCTTGATTCACAACTTGAAAACGATGGCACCTTTCATAACACCCGTCGCGAATTTGTTTACACACATTAACTTAGGCAATTTTCGTACCTCGTGCGTTGTTTCTTGTAAATGATGAAAGCGAAATTACGCTATAAATATATATCGCAATAATGAATCCTAAGATTAGAGATAATTTTTATATAGATATATTGCAGATTTATGTACATACCACTGACGCAGGCATTGCATCGTATTTTGCAAGGCACGCATAACAACATTATTCGAAAGTGTGTCAAGATTGAAATAGTACTGAGTAGTCGACGCGAAGCGCCAAACGAGAAACGCAACACATCAAATACATTGACTAACAATAATCCTGCCGCTTAAGTGTAAATTAAGTACTTGTTGTACACTACCATTTAACAAATCTAAAAATCTTATGACATTTTGAAGCCTGATTTAATTAGGTCTCTACATAAGAGAGTAAATATCATCCGCCGGCTTAACAGCAGATTACATAACTTTTATAAATACCTAATAATAAAACCCCAACGGGTCGATTTGTATAGTTTGGGATTTGCTTCTATGTATTATTTGATTAATCCACATAAACGTGTCAATAAAAGGATATTAAGTGTGGAACAATAAAATGCAAATGTCGATCATAACAGACAGATCACACAATTGCCAGACATTATTGTATGCGCTGGCGGGATGCCTGCCATTCTATCCAAGGTTTATAGGGGTTTACGACACGGGATATTCCGAATAACAATATTGATTCGTCTCTTGTTTACGTCTATAAAGGTGTGCCACAACGAAAATTAAATGATCTCGAAAGGTAAAATGTATTTAAATGTTATCTTTGAACCATGAAATGTGAAATAGGGAGAGCCAAATTTCTATGCATATTTGCAGTCAACTAGTCATTGTTTCAATATGTAATGACTTACTCACCACATTTCACTCAAGGCGAATGAAAATATAAAGTTAATCAATTGACACTGCCATTTGAAATCATAAGGTAAACGACACAGTGTCATTGACACTTCACTTCATGTAAGGACAACAACAAAACACAATGTTACTACAACAAATTATTTCAAAAATTCTAAATTCAAAACCACGGCTTGTTCAGATTTATTTGTTAAGATTATAAACGTATTATATTGTGATTAAATACTTACATGCAGCAGGAATCAAAATATATTGAACAATAAAAAAATAAACCACCTAGACAAAACTGAGACAGGAAACTTCAAAATCTGGCAGAAGAAAGCATGGCTCTGTAATTATGATCTGATAAGATATTTCAAACCCTATATTGGTAAATTATTAAAATATTTATTAATGAACATAATTCTGTCGAATCACCTTTTCTATTTTTCTGTCTCATGACAAACATGTGTTTTTTTTTTTATTGTTGTATAAAGCCCATCCGGGGAACTTCTCGAGTGGGACTTTAATATTATATTATTCAACCTGTTTTGTGTCATCATAATACAACAGAACTTTTCGGGCCGGATATCGCTGCACAGTACGAAACGGTATAGCACGCGAACACGCTCGGGTGAATGTTCTATAGTACTTTTGTAACCAATTTCGTGACATTCCACCGCCCACGTTAGCCAATCCCTAAGATCGAACTACCAGAATCATACTAGCTTAACATTTTCAAAGTAAAACGCTTATTTATTACCAGACCAATCTTATTTTGCCTAGTCACGACTATCAATGTCCTATTATTTAAACCTGTACGTAATACCACGGGTGTGCAATTACAAAAGAAATAACAGTTACTCCGCAGAATAGTCGGTAATAACAACTATCCAGGTTTTTCATGTCAGCGCGCCCGAGCACTTTCTGTTATATTATCTGGGTAAGCGGCAACAATACCACTAGACTAACACCACAGAACTTGTCACGCCATTTAAACAACGAATGGAAAATAAGCACGTTGCTATAGCATTCAAAAGTATATTAGTATCCGAACGAGTATATCTGATATTGGGATAAGAGATAAATTAAAGGAATTGGCGATTATAAAGACTCGGGTAATCAGACGAAGTCACAGTTCCTTATACAACGATTGATGTCGAGTGTGTCGAGACCGACAAGGTAAGACGTAGTATTATATTTCACTAGTTTTATCTCAGTCTGCGGATCAATATGAATACCCACAAAGATTATCAGTCGTTATGGTATGAAGTCAAATGTCTAGTTAACGTGGCTGTTTCAAATTAAATATAGTGTTCAGCACGGAATTAAAATCATGGTATAAAAATGAAAATAATAAAAAGACTTACCTTCAAGTATGATCCGTAATATTTAGTGACATATGGGCTATCACATTGCGACAGCACCATAATCTCCTGCTGGATGTCTTCAATTTCATCTTCAGCTTCTTCTAAATCAATTATCTTAATGGCGACTACTTGTTGGGTCCTATTATCGACACCCTTAAACACTTCCCCAAAAGAGCCTTTGCCGATCTTCTCCTGTTTTGTGAAGATCAGCTCGGGGTCGACCTTCTGTAATAAAGAAAAAAAAAATTAACATAAAAAACAATGGGACGCCAGTAGACACTTATAATACAGATTTAACGTAAAGCTGTTGTTTTCCTATTCCCGGGACACTCCTTTTTAAAACTGAATAACTTTGACTTCATGCAAGTGGGTTTTGTTGGTATAGTATAGCTTTCCCTTAAGTGTAATGTAGTTAATATTATATTTATGAATTGTTAAGTCTATCTATACATGTTATATTTTTATACAGATAATTAATAATTTATTCAAAAATATGAAGTAATAATAATTTTATTTATTTATACGACAATTATATATAATATTTATTCATACATCTAATATTATAGTCGCTAAATAAAATGAAATATGTTGTTTTGGATCTTGGAAGCTGACCTTTCTACGTGAGATAATAATATGAAAGTATGATATCATATCATACTTTCATTGACGTGACAAGCGTGATTTTATTAATAAGTTAAGTAGGACGTGTCAGCGCATAATTTCACAGTAAGCTACAAATAACAAGTTCAAAGCAATGATTGATAATTCATTAAGCGTTATAAAATATTCATACGCATGAGCTCAGAATATAATTGTATTCTTTTTTCACATATTTGAACTCTAAATCTTTGTTTTTACTTTTAATTTCTATATGTTCGTTATGATTAACGTTAAAACAAATAACGGCATTTTAAACACATCTACCTATATCAAATATTTATAATTTTCAGTATATACCAGTTTTGATAATATATGCGATTGATGCGAGGACATCGTAATAAGAAAGGAATGCGATAAGGTATATGATTAATTGAAGATTGTTGTAAATGTGTTGAGATACGTGCTATGTGAAATTGTCACCACGAAGGACATACGTCACATCGAACATTAACTTATTGCACATTATTATTAATCTAAAAATATATGTGATACATAATCTATAGTAATATCATCATCATCGGCCTTCACAAAAAAAAATCAGAAGTAACATCAAAGAGCACACACACATGCAGACATGCATAAAAAAAATAAAAAAGTGTCTACTTATACAGAGTCATTTGTTAAACGAATCATTTAAAAAAAAAAACAACTAATTAGTTGGTCCTCCTTAAAAACCATGAATACACAACGACAGACTTTCCTCATTATTCAGTGGAGGATTTGTTAGTTAATTTTTTATTGTTATGTTTATTATATTTATTGACAGCTAAATATAGTTACCGGAAATTTTAAAGCATGAGACATTAAACTATATATGTATATTAATATAGTCGGAGATTATATCTTGACGAAACCATCTTAGTTTCCAGGTTAAGATAAGTACAGCACGTGGCACGCGACAGATTCTAAGGAGTACGTGACTGGACTACCAATGAGGTAGCCACAGAGAATATTGAGACGTAAATCTTCAGCTTCTTAATCTAGCGGCGGTAAATAAAAGTACTAGATCTAGTTACAAGCTTTTCTCTAATTTATCGAAATTCAATCAAATTTCTTGACGTTATAAAAATAGATGATTCGAGGAGCAGTTTTCGCTATTGCAATATTGCTATTATTACATTATGAAAAATGCTTCCTGTTAAAACGACACCAGCAAAAAAGATTCAAAATGTGTATGATACACTGAAACCCAAATATACAATATTTTAACATTAGCGAGAAAAGTTATAATGTCGGGTTTCAATTGAGGAAACACAGCTTACCGTCCCGCTTTTAATTAAAAACAAATGTTGAGAGCCAACGATGTACTGGACGATAATGAAATACATTCTGTATTAAAATAGAGGAAGAATTTCCGTTGTACACAAAATGAGCTTACATTAACTTTAGCTTATAATATTTGTACACAATCTTCCTCTAATAAAACATAATATTTTGTTGTATCTACCTACAAACTTTTAATGGTCAAACGTTTAACAGTTTGTTTGCTGAACTAAAGACGAGGTTTAGCTGTTTAGAAAATAAATGCAGTTTATCTAAGGTATAGGTATAAAACATGAACAGTTGAACCAAGTAGAAAGATAGAAAAATTTATTAATATATTCAAAAAGTTTAGGAATATGTAAAAGGTTAGAGGCCACAAAGACATAATTTTAAGATAAAAAAGAAACACGATAAAAGTTTGCACTTATACTTAATTCCAAGTGAAGCAATTAAAGAAAAAGCGTCGTCATTATTATCATTTTATAATAAAATGGTATTACAGGACACATTGTAGTACATATATAAGTATATTGCAGTATACTTATTTAAAGGTCAAACATACATGCGTGCCCCGTGGTTTACTTAGTTACTAAGTTTTATAGAGTTCCAGAGTAAAAGCGAAAGTTAAGCACTTAAATAACATACTCGTCTGTCCATGTTAATCTGTCCAGGCGGACTGAAATAGCAAAAGTCCTTGATAAGTAAAAGAAAACGATTGACCATTTTATATTTTATATGCACTTTTAGCCTATTTAAATACTAGACACCATTGAACAAGAAAGTGTAATCCTGTTGAATTGAATTGTAATTAAACACCTTTATAGCATTTTCAAAATATCAATCAATAACATAGATTGTTGATATAAGTTTTATCATCTCTTATCTCAAGTATTGCCCCCCCCCCCCCCCTCTCCATTAAGTAACAGAATTAGATATTTTACGTGTCATGCGATACTTATTTAATAGGTAACGCTTCCAAATAAACTTAACCTGATACTATACCCATATATAATACACTCATTAACTCATACATACATACATGACATAACCTCATTTAAATAGGTATAAATGTACAAGTATAGTATTATAGTTACATTTCTTAATGTATTATATTCATATGCTTCTATAAGCTGTTTAGTTTGCCGATATGTCTGTCGACGATTGTGAAGGTTTGTACTTTGGATGGATAGATGAAGGCGAATAATGAAGACGGCGAAGAAAGGATGAATAAAATCTATTCGTATACCTATAATAATAGTAATAAATAGAAATATTCACGCGTGCGTTACAAGTCAATAATTACTAAACTTTCATGACAAAAATGTTTTGCAATTAAGTCACGACACTTTCTGCTTACAGTAACGCAATATCGACCTTGTTGCTCAAGAAAAGAGTTATTGTAATGATACAATAACAACACTAAACACCAACGACAGCAATCAATCGACTAAAATCAGATGTCAGAATCTCTGCATACCGGACAATATATTATGTATGCTTTCGCGATTCTGCTTGTGCTGGTACAAAATAAAAGTGATATTATAATAGACATAAATAAACAAATATTTTCAGATATTTATAATGTGACCTTATTTTCTTCCTATTGGTATACAAATTTATTAAAGATACTTAACCCTGAAATTATTGGTTTTCTTCCGATTTTTTGACATTTAACTGTAAATTAAAATGTACATGCTTCACGGACGACAACAAGGTGATGAGGCGACCCTAGACATCCATTTTCTAGAGAAACTAAAGTAAAGCAAAGAAATATATTTTTGTGGTGTAAAAGCAAAAAGTGGATAAGTGTACCTCACTTAACAGCCGCCCTTCATACAGTATGGTATTAACAATTTCTATTACAATGTCAATCAAATCCTACTACAATGCATTTTCAAAAACCATTTTTAGCAAAGCATTAGCACATGCCATATATTCTGGTGAGAGTTAGACACATAAGAGCTAATGCCGCCTTTACAAATTATTGAGCGTAATCATAAAAAAACTGTAAGCGACTTCTTCAGTATACGGCCGTTAGTTCCTTTGATGCAAATAAGAATGGAGGCAGGTTTGAGCATTATAACGATACCGGGTCTACTTAACTTAATATAAAAAAATATTAAATTATCTTAATAAACTAAACAATTAAACCCATCTTGACACACCTGCATGTATACTGAAAACACTCGCCTTTATTTAAGTGCCCTCGAACCATAAACAGTGCAACCACACATGTGGGCTCCATTCGCTATTCATTAGATACTACCCTATATAGACAATCGTCTTACACCGCCTACTCTAAAAGGGCGTAACGACATGCGTTCGTTGAACACATTTTTTGTTGGACCTTTGTAAGTATGTATTACGTAAACAAGTAAACGGACGTTTTCGGAGACATCGATGAAATGGTACTCATTTCATCTAGAGAAGCTATTTTATATATGTATATACATATATATATTGCAATTTTATAAGCGTAATCATGGAAGTAGCTATTAAAATTCTTCCTTTAGCAAGTGTAATATGTGAGTGAAATGCCAATTCGTGTCGAATGACGCATCCGTCACGCATTGCCGCAAAAAGACAAGGAAATAACTTACTACAGGTGTATGAAACGAACAAAATGGCTCACACACATTACACCAGTAGTACATAAAAGTCTAGTAAATATCTTCAACTACAATGGCATTATTACTTTCGATATTAAACTTACATTGGTTCCAGCGTACCGACTTTGCGAAGGTCGAACGGGAGCAGGGCGTGCGGGCTGTGGAGGCACCTTCAGCTGTCGTCGATCGAAGGACGAAACATGATTGCCTGACCAACCCCAACGACCCGGCCCATTACTACCATGGGGTAGAGAATAAGATGACTGTGGTCTTAAATGTCTCGTATTTGGACCGGCCAATATCGGCCCACTTGGACCAACTTGTGGCATTGGACCGGTAGGTCCTTGAACATAATGGTAACGTGGTGGATTTGACACTGTCGCCCCCCACATGTTCAAAGCACTTGCTTAGTTACTCACAAACACAACACAACATAGGAATCACCTCATCACATTAACACTGCCAAAACACTGACATCGAACGACATTTCGGGGGTCACACCTGATGCCTTATCTAACGGAACAACGATAATTACAAGCAGCCAATCGTTTCACTTCATAATTATAATGTTGATAACGCGCACACTGCCAATCGGATACCAGTCAGTAGCGAGTGATCCAGGCCACTGTTCGCGATTGAAAGACAGCTTGAAAACATGAATGCCTCGAAAGCAACCGTCACCGGACGCAACCGAGACGCGTGGAGAATTAATTTAAGTTTGATGGACAATTGTTTCTTAAACAAAGGTAACGATCTAAAAACTGCTTTGATGGCCTATTGCGGCAATAGTGTATAAACAGTGAAGTTGGTCACTAAGGTAAAAACAGAAATAATCAAGATCACTGGCACAAATCACATTTGCCATGTAAGCTGTCTGACAGGTCGACACATACTTAAAACTTTCTGAAGATGTAGCGAAAATTATATGAATATATTAGTATTTTGCGCAGTAAACAGTAACAGACAGACAAAATCAAAACAGTTGAATGATAAAGTTCACATCACTGAATAACAACATTCAATGGCAACTTTTATTCCAACGCACGATAGTCCTGGTGAAAAATAGTTTCTAAACCAGCGGCTGCTAGAGAAATCTGTTTCCCGACACAACTAATCCATCATGATGGATGGCGTGTGAGTTTTAACGCATTTGAATGTAGACTGATTGCGGGCTGGAAGCGGTTGTCGAGCGTTCAACGCCGGCCGTCCTGGCGATTGCATTATGATTTTTTCGCAAGGGTCCGCGGGGGTGAAGCTAGTGTGCGGGCGGCAAGCAACGCCAGCGAAGCGTGTAGCAGCGGCTGCTACGGCGGCTCAACGCAGCGAATCTCGCGGGCACACTTTATGTATCAGTGCATATGTACTTACAGCTATTCAATGCTTTTGCCATATCATTTACTAGTTGACAGACATGATAGCTATCTGTAATTATGCAAATGAGGGCGAAACCTGTGATGAAGTGTTGACCCACATCAGTGAAAATTCAAGTTTGTAATATGTAACAATTAATACCAAAAAAATCTTGACTTACAATTGACATTCATCAATCATGATACTAAAAATCAAATAGCTCTAGGCGATTCGACAAAAGAGCGGTCCAGTTAGGGAGTGCGAAAGTCGGCAAGACAAAGGGTTACAAAACTTTCGATGGACAGTAACGTTTGGCTGAATTTGGTAGCACAATAGAGACATTAGTATTCTGTGTGATGACGGGTGGAGCATGGTATCGCGTGGACTGAGTCGCGAGGAGTCACCGCCCGAACGGCCGTGCAGTGAATACTGACCGCAATGAACTAGAAAGAATTCCATGCGTTTACAGCAATGCGTAGCACACGCATTGCCATGAACGTCCGACATAGACAATGCGGCCTAGATACATTATTTGGTTTGCGGTCCGTTAGAACCTATTGTAGGTTCTTCTATAATTTCGGTGACATTTTTTTGGTAATACAATATACTGATTTTATCCAAATTTCATGTCGACTTTAGTCTTTTCACAAGGTGCTTAATAAATAACGTTTTATTCATAGGAGACACATGACTTTTATAAGCGTTGACAATACAGTATAGAGCCAGAATAAGCTTTTAAAAAGAATTCTGATTTGATTTTGACAGTAAAAGTTTAAACCATAAATGACATTGCCCTAGTGCTAACCGCAGTATTTTACAGCTCAGGCGTAAATACATATTAAGATATGTGAAAGATATACAATACAACAGATTCTACAATAGGAAGGCAATAAAACAAATTATTTTTTAGATTAAAACAAAAAAATGACTAGTGATGAAATGGAGAAATTTCGTTTTACTTGGATCATTCGTTTCAAATGAGACAAAATCTAGACGTGATACAATTAAGTAATAGTAATACTACATATTTCTTGTATACCTAATTAATTATATTTATATCAGTTGGTCTCGAAGAGCAAGCAAAGCGAATGATAAGAAATTTTATCGTAAAGTTTAAAGTCGCCATGGAGATCGGGAATAAATTTGAAGAGCAGGTTCTTCTTGGTAGAATAGAGAATAGTGAAGCCTAAACTTCTAAAACAAGGGTCTCTTTTTTTATCATGTTTACAAGAACCGGTTATCGAAACCTAAAAGCGGGCGTAAAAGAAAAAAAGACAACACAATGATTGACCAAGACATTGAGAAGACATTCTTATCTATTTTTTTTTTTCTATACTATAGGGGGACAGACGAACAGACGGGTCACCTGATGGTAAGTGACACCGCCGTCAATGGACACTTGCAACTCAAGAGTCGCAAGTGCGCTGCCCGCCTTTGAAGGTGATGAGGGATGGGGGATGCAGGGAACGGAAAGAAGAGAGGAGGGATGAGGAGATGGAAAAAAGGAGAAAGGAGATTGGGGGAGAGAAAAGGGGAGAGGGGGAATTGGGCCTCCGGAAACCTCACTCAATTCGGGGAAATGCAACGGAGGCGTTACTTCACAACCGGTTTTCTGTGAGCCGGCCCATTCGTGCCTAAGCATGGCTCTACCACTATAATTTCTCATTTCAATTATATCATCTCATTTCATTTCAATTATACGTTTTTATACGAAAAATTTACTAGTTATCGCGTTGATCGATAGACGTGTAAAATCTACGATGGACAACTAAATACACGATGTGGTAAGTACTGTAAGACATTAGATAGATAGATAGAAAATTCTTTATTGTACATCACATTATAAAAAAAACATCACTACAATCAGTCGATGAGAGGCAGTATGTACACTGGGCGGTCTTATCGCTAACAGTAATGTCTTCTCATGTCTTGTTGAGTAATTCTCTAAGACAACTTCTTTAGGAAAGATAGGAGAGAAAAAGCGGTAGATGATTTAAGCTATAATAAAACAAATATAGAGGTACGTAGAATATCTATATACATATAAATAAACACTATAATATATACATATAGATAGATATCAGACATTATTAGCAAATAGGTTATGAGTCCATTGGTTCTATCACAATACTATGTATCAGTGCATTTAATCGTTACTGAGCCAAGTTATTTACATAAAAGCAAATGCGATTTTAATTTCCTGTTTCTAGCACATACACCAAAAGCATTTTTTTATATTGTCGAATTTGTAAATACAGATTCAGTCAACGATAAAAAGATTAGACATAAATCACTAATAATTACGAACATTATAAAAAAAACAACTTGAGAATATAAACTTAGTACATAACTAATTTCTGAATAAATATGTAATTATTAGGTTGGCAACTAATAAACCCGCCATCTTTGTACACAATTTTTTTTTTTTTTAAGTATACAAAATCAAATTATTACTCAACTATATAAGCACCGTCGTTTTCTATCACCTGTTGCCAACGAGCTAGCAGAGACATACATAATGCTTTCCTCGTAGAAGTTTTTAGGCTTTTGATCAAAAAAGGTGGTAAGGTAATTTTAAAGCTGGTCTTCATTTTTAAATTTTTAATCAGCTAAGTAGTGGGTTAGAGAACGAAATAGATGATAATCTGAGGGCATAATGCCTGGAGAGTATGGTGGGTGACGAAGGACAGCCCAGCCAGGCGAAAGTAATTGTTCACGAGTCGCTTTTGCTTTTTTTTATGCGATAAGTGGCAAACGAGCAGACGGGTCACCTGATGGTAAGTGATTACCGCCGCCCATGGACACCCGCAACTCAAGGGTCACAAGTGCGGTGCCGGCCTTTTAGGTAGGAGTACGCTCTTTTCTTGAAGGTTTGAAGGTCGTATCGATCCGCTGGTTGTGCGAGGCAAAAAGCTTCTGGAGAAGCGCACAGTGGTGGAGTGCCAATCGTCCAGGTGATGGGGATGGATATTTTGTCACCTACACGAAAAAAATTATGTAAATAACCCACTTATCATCCCCCGTAATTACATCCCTCAGCCACTTATTGGTACGATGATAACTAGGTGGTTCCATGCACACGTTAGCTCTCTTCTGAAGTTGAAACTCATGTGGCAACCAAACTGAATATTTCCAGGTCTTTTCCAAAGCGTGGAGTTGTTTTTCTACTGCAGTATGAGAACACTGAAGCTGCTCTGCCAGACAACGTGAAGTGAACTTGGGATCCATTTCTATGAGTCTTTTTAACTCATCTACATCTATTGTAGGAGGTCGTCCTGGATGAGGTTTATCAGATAGCTCATAATTTCCATCCTTAAATCTTCTAAACCAATGTTCGTAAAGCAAGGCTTCGCCCATCGTTGCACATACATATATTGCGCACTGCTTCAGTCGCTTTTCGACCTAAGCGAAATTCTTGAAATATCAGTCAACTGATATGACATACAACTCTTGCTTTATTTATATACTACTCCAATAAATTCGAGATAGTTATATAACGTTTTAGAAACTGATCGAAAAAAGTGGCGGGTTTATTAGTTGCCAATCTAATATATTAGTTACGACCACTATAGAAAGTTGAGTATAGAATCATTACGGATATAAATCAACAAAACATATTATTTGCATTTCTGTAAATTACTTTTACCCAAAAATGTGTATATTATCCTAAAAATCCCAGCCTACACAAGATATTGACGAATCACAAATAAAAATAAAGCAAATACATAGATTATCCAGGTTTAATTCAATATAATTAAGATTTTAAGTCCATTCTGAGGGAATCCCTACGTTCAACACTGAAATGTCTGAAATTGTTATGGTTTGTTTATTACATTACATCAGCCGTAAGAGAATATTATTATCGTGTTTGAAGTCCCGTTACGATTTACTTCGTAAATGCACGATGAGCAATATTATCGTAGATGTGAAGGTGCAAAACATCCCATTTGCATCACATCGGAAACGCATTAAGTGAACCAATGACGCTGTAAGAGCGCAATATCCGACCGGTAGTACCACTATGCCAGTATTACAGCACAAATTCAAGTTCGAAATGAAAAAAGTATCGTATTTAAATTAGACACATATCCTAATCAAATAATGAGAGAAGAATAAATACATATACTCTTAGGTTACCAATGGGTAATATTAAAAATAAATGTTTATTTTTCAATAAAAAATAATTGACTGTCCTTACTGGCATTCAAAGCAATAACTACGACGAATTAGACAGACATTACACCTTATATGATAACTTCCATAATCCAATCGCTGATTATAGACGTGAGATTTTATATCTAAAATATAATATAGGTGATAAACCCATATTATATTTTTGATATAAAATCTCAACAGAACAATGTTGGTTTTTTTTTTTATGCGATAGGGGGCAAACGAGCAGACGACGCCGCAGCCCAGTGACTACACCCGCAACTCAAGAGTTACAAGTGCATTGCCGGCCTTTTAGGTAGGAGTACGCTCTTTTCTTGAAGGTTTGAAGGTTGTATCGGTTCGGAAATACGGCAGGCGACATTTTGTTCCATAAGCTGGTTGTGCGAGGCAAAAAGCTTGGAGGTGAGAGCTTGCAGGCGGTGGAGTGCCAATCGTCCAGGTGATGGGGATGGATATTGTAGGTTAGGATGGATATTTAGGTTAGGTTTAATTATCAATATACAAAATTGTAGTATATTTATATTGTATATAGTATATTCTCGAGTGTACCAAACAAACTGTTTATAGTTTGAATATTATCGTTTTCTGTCGTAGTGCGAACTCGATGTGATATATTATGTCCTCGTTTTATGTTCCCCGACAGTACGTTAAAACTAAAATAGTGTCAGTGTTTATTAAAGCTTTATTGCCCTGTTAACGCCGTCCAATACAGTTAACTATTTAATTAACTAAGCTTAAGTTAATGTCTAAAGAAAAAAAATATCCGGTTTTAGCGTCAGTTATCAAAATGGTTTTGTTGATTAAAAAACAAAAGTTACAAACATGTTTCGTTTAAACTGCTGGGCCATGCACATTAATTTATAGTCGACTTAACCTAGTCCAGTTTAACTCCACGAAGACACAGGTTTGCACGTTCACCGCTAAAAAGATGCCATTGGTCGTATCACCTCAATTCGAGAGCACTTCCCTAACTGCATCAGCCAGTATCGGAATCCTTGGCGTCGATATATCAAGCGAAGTCCAGTTTCGAGGTCACTTAGAGGGTAAGGCCATATTAGCCTCGAAGAAGCTTGGTGTGCTAAACAGATCGAGACAGTATTTTACTCCGGCCCACCGCCTGCAACTTTATAAGGCGCAGGTTCGGCCGCACACGGAATACTGTTCTCATCTGTATGCAGGTGCACCCCAGTACCAGCTTCTCACTCTTGCATACGCATTCAACGGAGAGCGACTCGCATCATCGACTGCCAAGATATTTCTGATCGGCTTGACACCTTGGCGTTGCGTAGAGATGTAGCTTCACTCTGCATCCTCTATCGCTTGTATCATGGGGAGTGTTCAGAGGAATTGTTCGGACTTATACCGGCTGTAGGTTTCCACCTGGACGATTGGCACTCCACCACTGTGCGCTTCTCCAGAAGCTTTTTGCCTCGCACAACCAGTCTATGGAACAAATTGTCGCCTGCCGTATTTCCGAACCGATACGACCTTCAAACCTTCAAGAAAAGAGCCTACCTAAAAGGCCGGCAACGCACTTGTGACTCTTGAGTTGCGGGTGTCCATGGGCGGCGGCAGTCACTTACCATCAGGTGACCCGTCTGCTCGTTTGCCCAATATCGCATAAAAAAATGTGTATTTTCTTAATAGTTTTGTGTGTTACTTTTTTGTTAGTTAAGGGAATATATCTCTTTGAGTAGTAGGTAGTGCGCAAACATCACGTTTTTATAGTAAAACATTACGTCTTTACAATGAAACCCGACGCCCTGTTCCACGTAACAGTGTGAGTAGCATTGTGTGCATGTATGTGGCCACATATATGTATATGTATGTATATGGGTTGAAATTGTAGTCCTACATATAACAATGTAGTCGTTATTGTGTGTCGTCGGTTGTAAGCTCTTTTCCAGTACTGCGTATACCGTTAGAAAAGTTAGGGATTATACATATGTATAAACAATATCTTTATAACGGATTTCTTAACTTACGTTCCTTTAACATAAAGAAGTCCGTGGCGCGTATAAGCTTGACTGTGCAAATGGGTATTAGTTAACATAATAAAGTAATATATTTAGTGTCAATTATTCTTACAAAGTTTATCAATTTCATCACATTACATTTCTTTTTTTATGTCCGAGGTCAACCTATATATAACACAACTAAGTATAACGGCAGTTTTATATAAGTAATATTAAAAGGTTTGTTGCCGAGATGTAGGCTGTGATAGTTGTTAGCGCCGCCTTTGAATTGTTTAAGATTTGTAACAATACGACGACACTATCCAATGAAATTGCGATGAACTAAGTAAGAATATAGGTAGATACTTAGTTTAGTAAGGTTACGTATTTAAACCAAGTAGTATTTAAAAACTGCTATATAGTTTATTATTTCAATTGAGATTCCTATTCCCTTCATCAGTATTCCATACAATGAAAAGAACGACGAGTAGTCAACAAATATTTAAAAATACTGTTAAGAAATATTTGAAAATACTGTTAAGAAATAATGATCTGTCTGAGAGTTTATCCTGAAGAAATGCCTACATACTAATTTTGTAGGAGTCCATTCCTACAAAATTAGTATGTAGGCATTTCTTCAGGATAAACTCTCAGACAGATCATTATTAATCGCTTACATTGTGCAGTCAACTTTAAAAAACATATTTTTTGTTACAGTAAAGAACAAGCATGCGAATAGCAGTAAACGATTAAATCGTTATATCACCTGTTTTAATTTGTCGTAACATATTTTTAATACAGGGTAATTGTCTTATTATCACGGTTAGGTAACTAGTTTTTAATTACTTTAACAAATTTCATAACATTAATAAAAATGGAAAAGTAAAATTATAATTGATTAATTACATATAATTATTGATAACTACAGGAATCTAGGCATAGAAGATATAGAAGGGGGTAGAATATGTTTATCTATTAATAATATCCATTAATATTGAACCTTTTAGCAACGGTATCTCACTTGGTAACGGTAATGGCATCAACTCGATTATATTGGAATGTCGTCGACCAACATGATTGTATTAAAATCTTGTCTTGTATACAATTATAGGCCGGCTTTTTTACGGTCAATTCAATTACCTTATTACACTACGATTTTATTAGACTTAGAAGTTTATATTTAACAGTGAGTTATTATGAATGGAAGGGATCATTTAATATAGGAAATATAAACATTGCTTTCAACAGAATTATAGAATAAAATACAAACAGCCGTCCGTTTTGTCGAAATATAATGACGTACATTTCTACTACAGAATGCAGTTTCATAATTCTACGTTACACATTATATTCATGGTAACTTGACGCTATTTGGTTAACCAATTCTAAATTCAGAAATTACCCATTGCGCGGGTAACAAGTTTCGAGTGTTTTTTTTTTACTGCGATAACTTTTTTACACGATATCGCTACCTCTATTCCAAGATACCATACGTACCTGAATGAACGCGATTTTGGAAAGTGCCTTGAACACGACTAGAACTAACGGTCACGCAACATTAAACTGACGATTAGAATGAGCTCAATCGGAATTAATGAATAATAAATATGTCAACACTATGTTGTTACTTTGCTGGTATCGAATAATTTCACTTCGGCAACATAATGTATTTTGAATGTGGCCGAGAAAAAATATTTCAATTCCCAAGTTACTACTTCGTAAGAAAGAGGAGCATAATTAATTAAATAGCTTATATAAGATTTACTTTTTATATTACCGATAATTTTTACTTACCTATATGATGTTGAAATCAGTAATATAATGTTACTTCAAGGCCGCACTGACAGTGTACGCACGCACGTCTCACTAAGATGGTAATTAGCATTAATTTACAGTCGTATTGTGCATACGTAGTACACTGTAGTGACAGATACACGCCTACAACTATGTTACGAAATACTTAACAGATTCGAGAGAATTATGTGTCTAGTGTCTATGGTAAATATTTACGGCATATATGTCATATACAGTCGTGGTCAACTAATTAGGGACACTCTCTAGTTAATCCAAATTGTGAATTTATTTTTTATTTTCCAACGAGTCTAAACAATATTCCACATCTTTTACATGTAAGTATAATTAGTCATTTATGTGCCTAATTATACAAACAATAACAACTTCTTAAACATTAAACCTCTTTACAGTATAGCTGATAGATGATCACAGTGCTATTTGTTCAAAGAATGCTGGCTGGCCATTTAATTAGGGACACTGAGATATTGCGTTCTAGTTTCAAAATCTGAATCTCAATTATTATTTTCTTTCTTCTCCTATTCTTTGTGGTAGTTTTGGCGGCAATCTAGATTTGCAATTTCAAGTTTTGAGAGTTATTTTGAAGAACAATGGGCAAAAATAAAAGTTGCGATGCAACACTACGAAAAATTATCATGAAGTTTGTCGAGCGTGGTTGGTCATACCGAAGGATAGCAGGATATTTAAATTGTTCAAAAACTATGGTATGCAATGCAGTGCAACATTTCAGGCGAAATAACACAACTTTAAATGTGCCCAGAAAAAAAAGATCGAGAAAAACAACTCCGCAAGAAGATAGAATGATAACCAGGTTAGCTAAGAAAGATCCGTTTCTAGGCTCTATTTTAATTAAACATGAAGTGTTTGGGGGAGACGAAAGAGTCAGTGTATCAGCGAGGACAGTTCGACGACGTCTGGTAGAAGCAGGGTTGTTCGGAAGAGTGGCTCGCAAAGTACTGTTGTTAAAGAAAGAGCATAGAAATGCACGTTTGGCGTTTGCACGTAAATATGGACGTTGGACCTACGACCAATGGCAACATGTATTATTCTCTGACGAGACCAAGGTTAATTTGATTTCTTCAGATGGAAGGCAATACGTACGGCGTCCTGTAAAAGCGGAAATGAATCCAAGATTCACAAAAAAGCAGGTGAAACATGGCGGAGGAAACATTAAAATGTGGGGATCATTTTCTGGACGTGGAGTGGGACCTGTGAGGAAAGTTCAGGGTAACTTAGACCAACATCAATACAAGGCAATATTAGAAGAAACTATGCTTCCCTATGCTGAGGAACATCTTCCTATTATATGGACTTTTCAGCATGATAACGACCCAAAACATACAGCCCGTTCAGTCAAGTCGTTTCTTAACAGACAGTCGGTATCAGTGCTAGATTGGCCAGCAAATAGCCCCGACCTCAACTCAATCGAGCACCTTTGGCACGAAATTAAGAAAAAAGTTGCCATTTATCGTACCACAACTTTAGATGAACTTAATGAAGCTTTTTGTGAGGCATGGGCAAACATTCCTGTTGAAATATGTCAGAAACTGATAATGTCTATGCCACATCGGTGTCAAGCGGTAATTACTAACAAAGCTTTTGCTACTGGGTACTGATTTTACCCGTAATAAAATGAAGTTGTTAAAGAAATTAAAATACTGCAGATTATTAGTTCTGTTTAACTCTATTTTCCATTTTACTTTACTGTTCTTAATTAAATGTCCAGCTACAGAATTGTACCTTAAATTGAATACGTGGTTAACCTTTGATATTAAACACTTTTTTATATTTATTTAATCTTTTATTTACAGCCATTTATAGTATAATAATCGGATCAAATTATGCAAATAATAGTTACTGAGAAATCAACAGGGTTTTATATTTATATGTACATAGCCGGTTATTGCTGTCCACTATCTTGAATGTCCTTAATTAGTTGACCACGACTGTATGTCGCTCGTATTTAATTATCTTGGTTACTGAAAAAATACTATTGCCTATATATTAAAATCAATTTTGGACGACTTAACTAACTTTTCTTCAACGCCTGCAATTATTTCGCAGAGACTTTTAGAGTGACTACTATCTTCACAGTGTACTTCAAGAGTGTGGTTGAATTTTACAGTCTTAAAGTACCTGTTTTTAGATAAGGCGTTAACATTTTTGTCGATCTCTAGAGTGACTAAAATACTTATTGATCATAATTATAACAGAGACTTGATGGTAAGCATTTTAAAGACAGGTACTTATATTTAACTATTTCAATCATTGCTTACGTGAATTGCATTTCAGTCTTAGTAGATAGATACGTATTTGCATCAATAATAGCTATTTCGTAGACCAGTAATTGGTTAGGTATTGCGTGTAGGACACAAAACTAATGATATCTAAGGCCATGGTCGGATAGGCACGGAAATATTAATGCTGATAGTTACTCTTGCGATGTCTGGAAATCAATTAGAACTAAGACAACCGGGCGTTTTCAATGTCAGTAATTTTTTATAAGAAGATATATTATATATAAGAAAATGATGTTTTTATCGGAGCTTTTAAAGTCTATTAATAGTATTTAAATTGTTACATTATATTAACATACCTAACAGAAAAGTAGTTATTGCTAAGCACAGTACAGTACAGCTTTTTTATACTATAAGGGGATAGACGAACAGACGGGTCCCCTGATGGTAAGTAACAACCGTCGTCCATGGACACCTGCAACTCGAGAGTCGTAAGTGCGTTGCCCCCCTTTGAGGGTGATGGGGGATGCAGGGAGGGGATGAGGAGAGGGGATGGGGAGATGGGAAAGAGAAGAGGGAAGAGGAAAGGGGAGTCGAGCCTCCGGAAACCTCATTAATTTTGGGGACATGCAACGCAAGCATTGCTTCATAACTGGTTTTCTGTGAGGCCATGGTACCGATTGAGTAGGCCCATTCGTGCCTAAGCATGGCTCTACTACCTACATTTTACCTGTACATTTAACCAAACAACGATTTTTTTATAATAATATTAAATACAGTAACGAGATATCCCTATGGTTCTTTAACAAGTAGTTGTTTTGAATCTTAATTTCTGAAATGTGTATACATAATAAGTAACTAGTATTTTAAAAATCAGTTTCCTTATGTCTTTCCAGTAGTTATACAAACTTTTTAGTATTTATAATATAAATTATAGGATGAATATAGATATCGAATGTATCTAATTATACCAAGATACTTTCATTAACCGCAGTTTTTACATGTATTATCAACTAAAAAAAAGTAATACCAATCCAATCAAACCCGGCCAAGTGCGAGTCGGACTCGCGCACGAATTGTTCCGTACCATTACCTATAAAAACGGCAAAAAAATCACGTTTGTTATATGGGAGCTTCGCTTAAATATTTGTTTTATTGTAATTTCATCATTTATTTTTAATATTCTGTGAATATATCAAGGGTCGAAAAAAACGAGCCAAAAAAAAAAACGTTTGCTGTATGTGAGCCCCCTTAAATATTTTTTTATTCTGTTTTATAGTACTTATTTGTTGTTTTAGCGGCAACAGAAATGCATCATTTGTGAAAATTTCAGCTGTCTAACTATCACGGTTCATGAGATACAGCCCGGTGATAGACAGACAGATAGACAGACGGACAGTGGAGTCTCAGTAATAGGGTCCTGTTTTACACTCTGGGTATGGAACCCTAAAAAAGAATTATTTGACACAAAAGACGAAGATTGCCCGTTCTACTGTTTTTCATCCAGTAATTTACCACCTTTGTGGTACATTTTTTGTCTATCAATTTAAGGGGGGAGCCTGCTTTAGAGGTTTCTAAAAATCGTTTTATTTTTTTGCATAAATGTGTTCCCAAACTATCCAAGAATATGTCCCTAAAATTTGAGGCTTTTGGGTGTCGCACGAGAAGGCATTAACATTTTTTGTGGCCTTATGGATATATCTCAGGGTTTAGCAAAATCGACGTATGACCAAATCGTGCAACACCTGTATACAGCGTCGAAAACAATGTTTGAGATCGTCTGCAAAAAAACCCTCGAAGAGGAAAAAGAACTCAACGTACAAACCAGGAATCGCAGATTAGCATATTATTGCGGTAAGTTCAAGAAATTTACGATTTTTTATATACGAAAACTTTGACGCGCGATTTCTCGGTTTTTCATTTTTACGATTTTTCCTAATTGGCGGGAAAGATAGGGAAAAAACTAAACGTTCTATCGAAACGAGACAAAATTGATTGTATTCGGGATTAAATTCTCTTATAGTTGAACCTAAAAAACCTTAGAAAGTTATGATTAACCCACTTATTAAACAATCTAAAGTGATTTTTTTTTTTATTTTTTTTTTTAATTTTCGAATTTTTTTAAAATTTCTCACTTTTTGTTGAACTTTCTTGGTTTAACTAGAAGCTATACTATTGAAATTTTCTTTTTTTGGGTTTTTTGTTTTAAGATGGAAATTGCGACCTGCATCTTTCCCGCCGCACGACACATGCACACTCGAGGCCCCTCGGCGAAATGCTTGTACCAGGGATAATATGACATATATTTTAATGAAAAAATTTGGGAAGACTGTTGAAATATATAACAATAAAACCTGAATGTTTCGTTCCAATCGAATATTTCTTTCCTTCCCAAAAAAGTCCTCGAAAAATCGATTTTTAAATGGCAATTTAAAAGCCTTAAATATATATTTTTTTTTAAATCTGTTTACAACTGGCGGTGATATCGAGGAACATACACAAAAAAATACAATAGAAATTCGATGAAATTAAGGAGCAGTTAAAAAATAATACTCATTCAAATACTTTCGAAACTTCTCATGATAGAAACTTATTGGGTTTGTTTATCAGAAATACCAAAAGATATTGCCTAATAGGGTATCGTATGAAATCGTTAGCTATTTACATAATGTGCACCGCAAAGGCCTCGTCGAAACCTGACTTGTAACGGTTTTGACCTCCAAATATCGTGTGCTACTTGCTTACATTTTGGTTTCTAAGGAATTTGTAGTGCTAATGATTTAAAGATAAGTAAACACTTTTGCATTGCAAACATCGAATTGAATATACATAGTCAGGCTAGGTAATAAAATTAAAAACATTGGAATAAACACCTAAAAACAGTGTGGTAATGTATTTGACTCCTTAACCAAGCTAAAAGGGATTTAAAATTAACCATCATCAAAACAAAGATCTACTATTTACATTCTGATTACATTATCAGATCAGGTCAATAGAACAATTTTTTGTGTTGTCATCGGTATAACATACTTAAATGCATTGTAAAATTAAAAAAACATCGGGACGATAATTAGAAAATTCGTTTAATTCGACTTTCATGATTTGTTTACATAGTTAAGTACAGGTAAAGCAAGCGAAACTTTTATAGTTAAATACTAAGAAATTGACATATTAAAAAATACTTTTAATTTGTGAAGACACACTTGTGTTAGATCTACCCCATAAATACTTACAGCGATGTTTGCAAGTTCTTCTAGCTTACTATGATTTTGTGAAATCACGAATTTGAAAGTCTACGTAGGTACGTAGTCTCATCATGAATTCTACGACTTTTAAAAAAATGGCTGGATTATCGGCACGTCGACGCAAAAACATGAGGCATATCGGCATTAGTACGCTAGAACCGAAAAGGAACTCTAGACAGTCGATTAGAATTGATATTTACTGCATTCTAGCTGCATTTTAGGTCACGGCGTCCAATCTGCCGCTACTTTATTAAATATCGTCATTAAACATTAAAGATGACCTCAGCACGCAGTACCCATATCCTCCTTGTATTCCGACACAGATAAAGAGATAGTTTCACCGTACCTTACAATAGCAATTTTTTTTTAAACGGTTTTATTTAGCTCACCCCGTTTGTTTTTTGTCATTTAAATCGTCTTAATAGTGGGAGAATATATTTGTATATATCAAACCGTTTTTAATTTAAACGATTCCTTACATAATGTATAGCCTGAAGAAAGGTAAATCAATTAAGAAAACTCTTTGTAATAAAAATAGGCAGACAAAAATGTTGCAATCTGAGGGCTCAGAGTATGAAAACTTAAAATCAATAGCCCAATTATCTAAATAAAAAAACGCTAGTGTAACAAGTGTAAAGAAAGACCTTTTTTTTATAATTTTAACAGCAAGTATCAAAACTATTTGGTTCCGAACTTGAACAAAATTATATAACAGTACCAAATAATTCACTGGTGAACTCGCTATTCTATCACCAAGACAGCAGGTTATTAATATTGATGAACCGGCGTCGATGGCCTCGATAGTTTTTAAAATTTTCGTCGATATTATGCCATAGTGCACTTCATAGACAACTTCTACAAGGGTGAAGGGGAAAAATTAAATATTACAAAGGAAAAACGGCAAGCGTGATGTCGCATTTGCTGTCTACATTTTATAGAAACGAATAAGTAAATTGCGGCCTAGATCTGCAACGTAATGGTCCTTAGTCAATCTAGTCTTGTTGCCTATTTACCGTCTACCAGCAATAGTTAGACTTCAACCATAACTAATACCTCGTGCCCTTGGCAAGGTGGTATCTACCCAAAGTAATAAAGTTTAGATACCGAGAAAAACTTTGCGCCAAAAAAATACTCATAACTGTGTTTAACATTGCTGGCAGTCCGATGAGGCTGGAGACGTGATGATAGACAGCATACTAAAATGTTTTTACATTAAAACAATATTTGAATAAGTATTTCAAATATTGCGTTGTTAAATATTACAAGGCTCATAACATCAGTAACAACACGATACCTTCCAATTTCACCCCACATTCCTTCACGCGTGTTTATTTTATTATAAAACATCTTGCCGGCTTCCATCGCGTATCAAATGTTAAAGTGCGACATTTAAATATACTATGTTTTAGTGTATTCAGGTCAACACGTCGAGTATCATCACAAAGTTTCGATAAATATAACATGTAGCTATCTGACGAAACTTTATAATATTTCAATATTTTTAATTAACAAATTGCATCAGAATAGAAGAAGGTTTACATAGGGAGCAGAGACGTCCACTTTTTGTATGAACTTTATGAGAAATGTTCTTATGTTTGAGCAGATTATTAATCTATACTTATTAATTAAATATGGATATTTAAGTTTTAATTGCTGTCATTTAGGAACCTAATAAAAATTAAGTAATTTACAAGCAAACAAAAGGTGAATAAAATTGCAACAACCAGGAAAGTAATATTATTTGTGTATAAAAACTACTTCCTAATAAATTAATCATGTATTGAAATGGAAGTGAGGCAAATACATACATACAGCACATGCAATTATGGTACCTCAAGGAGGCGAAAGGTAGCAAGTTGTACCGCATGGTACGACGACAAAGGTACGAACACGTTCCTTTCACCTATCGAAGCCGAGTTCAAGTGAATCACGATGTTGGTCAACATTAATTAAGTTATACATCAATAGATTGGTAAACTATTGGATGAAGAGGTCATGTAGATAATTTGATAGAGACAATGTCCATAACAATTTTTTTTTATGCGATAGTGGGCAAACGAGCAGACGGGTCACCTGATGGTAAGTGACTACCGCCGCCCATATACACCTGCAACTCTAGTTGCGTTGCCGGCCTTTTAGGTAAGAGTACGCCCTTTTCTTGAAGGTTTGAAGGTCGTACGCTCCAGAAATACGGCAAGCGAAAATTAGGAATATGTTGGTTTAATAATAAGTACTAAAATAATTTTAAAGATGTAAGAAATTGTATTTATTTAGGGTAATAACTGTGGGGTACGCCACAATTGTGGCGGTAAGACCCATCATGGAGGATTGGTTGGAGATGCGACATGGTCATGGCGCTCTCTAATACCAGCCAGTGCAGGTACTCACCGGATACGGATGTTTCGGTAAGTACCTGTATCGCATAGGGCGGGAGTCAACGCCTGTGTGCCACTACTGCGGGAGCTGTCACGAGGATACCGCACTGCACACATTAATGAAGTGCTATGCGTGGGTGCAGCAGCGTGGCAACTATTGGTGTAGGTAGCCTCTCACTAGAGACAATGGTTATTGCTATGGTCCAGAGCGAGAATGCAATGGATTCCGCCGCTTCGTATTGCGATGCAGTGATGCTTGCAAAAGAAACGGCGGAAAGGAAGCGGAAGAGAGTTAGTACTCTTCCATCCCGCAGAAGACGCACAAGGCACAGGAGAATGCAAAATGACCTCCGGCCTCCATGAGCGCTGGCCTTAGGGCGACAGACTGGGCTATCTATCGTCATAGCAGAAGCAGGCCCGAGACAGCAGGCACGACGTGTTCCACGCGCGCCTTATTAAATATGAGAAGGGGGCGGGACTCCCCACACACCATATTGGGGTCGCCTTGCTCAAAAGGCGGCCAGGTCTGCCGGGGTAAATAGGGCTTCCTTTCTAGGGTACACCTGAGGCCCCGGCCATAAGACCCGTTGACGGAACACTGTGTGGTTTTAGTCGGTTCGAGTCTGACATACCACCTTCCCCCATTAGCCCCGGTACGGCGATGAACCTCCACGGGGTTTCCACACAACCAAAAAGTAATAACTCTATAAATCATGTTTCGTAATTCCTTACCACTTTCGAAATTAAACATGAGTAGTATACCGGTACAGTTTGGTGTAAACTGGTGGTTCTAATGGACGGTATACATATTTCATACACTCAAAAATCCATTTAACAATTAGAAAAGAGCATCAGATCTTCGACAGGATAAACAGATGTTCTGAACTGTCGATCTTTTTCTAAACTATAGCTCATAAAACTCATAACGTAACAAAAAAAAAAAAAACAGTTCATCCGTTTATGAACTACGATGCCACAGACAGACACACAGATAAACCTGTTAACACCACACTGGTGCTAGCCATGGTACAAAACGAGCGCGCGTGGGATTCCGCCGCCTCATATTGCGAGGAGGTGATGTACGCCAGAGGCGGCGGAAAGGGGACGGGAGGGTGCTAGCCCTCTCCCGTCTCGAAGAGGGCGCTGCAGACCCCGTAGAGACGATCTACGGCCTCCATGAACGCCTGAAGAAGACGGTGGCCTGACTCAATCCGCGCACGCCCTTCGAGCTCGGATTGGGAAGCACACTCCCAACCAGTTTCGAGACCACCTGTTTTATACGCGTGGTCACGCCGGTGGGGGTCGAGGGAGATCCATCCTAGGCTATACCTTAACCCCCGGAAACAGACAGCCGTGTCAGAACACCGTGTGGTTTTAGTCGATTCGATTCCGACATAGCCACTTGTCGAGTTTACTCGATGAGGTACCCGGGAGGGTTTCCACACGTTAAAAAAAAAGGTCTAACTGTGTCTTCTGCGTTGCTGGTTAACAGGAAAGAAATATGAAATATTAAACATTGATATTGAATGAATTTGGCATTCAGAAATTGTAGATACCGAAATATTAAAATATTTCAAAATATTCTCCATCGTATAACTAGAACCCACCACCACCTACACTACCGTCCAAAAGTTTGGAAGCACACCTGATTTCAAACAAAACAAAAGATTGCGGACTCCCTGCGGTAAATAATAGCAATAAAATAAAGTTTTATGACCTTTTGTGATTTTTTAACACAAAACAAAAGGATTACTAGTGCATATTCCTTGAGTTTTAACAAATTCCTGGATTTTGACGAAACACGTGTTTTATTACTTCATCCGCCGGGGACTTTCTTTCATGCATTGATGCGGTTTTATTGAAAATATTTTGTAGTTTTATCTTTTTTGGACCTTATTTAGTCACACTTGAGCATTAGAACGCGAAGGTTGTGATATTAACATCGTCTGTATTCAAAAGATTTCGACTACTTCCTTGACCGTCTTTTTTTATTGAAAATGGCAAAACGCAAGCAAATCACACTTGAACAGCGAAGCGCTATTTGTACTCTGCGTGAGGAAGGCTACAGTGAACGCCAAATCGCAAAAAAACTCGGAATTTCTTGTAAAGGTGTCCACTACACCCTCGCTAGAAAAAAAGAAACTGGCAAAAATGAAGATAGAAAAAGGTCTGGTAGGCCCAAATCCACTACAAGTCAAGAGGATAACTTCATCAGAGTTCTTTCTAAACGGAATCGTCGCTTAACTGCACCACAAATTACCGCATCTCTGAATGAAACGCGAGGAACACCCGTGTCAATAACAACAGTTAAAAGACGACTACTGTCTGCGGGGCTAAGAGGTTGTGTTGCAGTTAAAAAACCAAAACTAACAATTCGGCATAAGAAAAACAGACTAGAATGGGCAAAGGAACATAAAAACTGGACAATAAACCAATGGAAAAAAGTTCTTTGGAGTGACGAATCGAAGTTTCAGATTTTCGGGTCCAATAGACGTGTTTTTGTGCGCCGATCTAAAGGAGAGAGAGCTTCAGAAGCTTGTACAGTGCCTACTATCAAACATGGTGGTGGTAATGTCATGGTTTGGGGGTGTTTCGGCAACAATAAACTCGGAAGTCTTGTGAGGATAACCGAAAAACTAAACAAGGAACGCTATTTGAAAATTCTTAAGGATTTCGCCATACCCAGTGGACTGAATCTTATTGGTCCTGGGTTCGTTTTTCAGCAAGATAACGACCCGAAACATTCGTCCAAACTGTGCCAGAACTTTTTAAGGAAGAAAAAAGATGTGAAAATCATGCAGTGGCCGTCTCAATCACCTGACCTTTCTCCCATTGAACTTGTTTGGGATGAACTAGATAGAAGGGTGAAAAATCAATCTCCTACGAGCTCAGAACATTTGTGGCAACTATTACAGAGCGAATGGAAGAAGTTAGATGAACAGTATTTTATGAAATTAATTAGTAGGATGCCTAGAATATGCGAGAAGGTAATTAAAGAGAGGGGTGGACACTTCGATGAAGCTAAAATTTAATTTAATTTTTATATTACTTATTTAATTTCATTGTTGTAGAAGTGTGTTTTGTCTATTTTTTTAATTCTGTATCAATAAAAAAAATTTAAGATGGCTTACTTTTATTTTATTTGATTTTATCTTGTTGCTTCCAAACTTTTGGACGGTAGTGTATTTACGATATAATATATAAAAAATTGTAATAAAAGTTTGTATATATAAGTTAGTAATAAATAAAAGTATAATGTATAAGTAGTATGTTTATAAATAACTCTTATCTCATTTTATTAATATTAAAAACTTTAATAATATTAAAAAATAATTGAATATGCTTTAAAATCAAACTCAAGTGACAGTGGTGGTATTCAGGGAAGGCTAACACAGAAATGAATATCAGACTAAAGCGTTTATTTACACACACCTACAACAGCAAATTTTATTTTGCTTTAAAATTATCCGAGTTGACTCTACGTCGCTGTCAGGCTGTACTACGCAGAATAATGTTTATATCTTCTTTGTAGACAGTGAGTGGTATGAGTAAACGAGTACGTAAATACTCGTGTTGAAACGGGAACTACGGATGATGGGTCTAAGGGCTCGAGATGTTTGTTTGTAGAAGATAAAGTCAGGTTAATGACCTTTGCTGCTTTAGAAGTCCAATTCGATCAACATCATGATGACAGCCTCGTCAATTGGTGTTGAAATAGCGACAAAACCTTGAATTCGATTTTTATTTGGTACCCAAACAAACCAGAGAGAACCCAAACAAAGCATAGATGTGACCGAGTTTGCAGAGATGAGTTAAGGTATAGATTAATAGCAAATGATGATTAGATACGGATAAGAAGCTAGCTGTAGAAAATAAGTAAAGGATTCGTGTCGTTTAAGTGATAGATTTGTAACATTTTACGAACTAAGCCCACCCGTGCAGACGGGGGCCGAATGAGGAAACTACGACCCATATAGATAACGTTTACTACGATTCAAACCCCTATATTTACCTGCCTTACTTACCAAACTAGAGAACTTTGTTTCTTGTTGATTTTTCAATAAAAAAAATCATGATTCCTGTGATCTGCAGTTACGTATACCTCTTTTAATGTACTAATATAATGATACAGGTACAAAATAGATAACAGTATACATAAATACTACAGGGTAGGAACGGTATACTGCTAGGGTATGCTACAGGGTAATTTCACAGGAAAAATTCACGTAGACATTTTTAGAGGGAGAAATCAATAAGCGATAAGGGATATAATATTATGTAGTATGAGTATACCCAGTGCTGTTTTTTCAAAGATTACAAACTGTGCCAAAATGGCTAGGCTTATGTTTTATCGTGAGTGAGGAACGTTATAAATGATTGAAAGAAATTCGAAACGAAGCCTACTTGTGATGGGTCTGTTTCCGAAAAAATAACAATGAAGTCTCACAAAGCCGTATCAGTCACCTCAACTGCTACGCACGACTCTCGCTCACCATAGAGTAAAGAATAATCAAACCGTGGGAAACAGCCGCTAAACGCCACAATTATGAAACGCCAACAACCAATCCAACTGAGGATGTTTCATCTAAAGCTAAATGACTTTACTAGGTTGTAGCTGTTGTAGACCCCGAGGAATAACAGAGTATAAACCCGTCGTGTGAATTGGTAACGGTTGTTGCGTCACAAGCGCCGAGTCAGACTCACTGTACGCTGACATTTTAAAGCTCTCAAATTAGAGATGTAACTGTTGTGTAAGTAGAGAATGTATTATTTTTGGGACAATAGATGTATTTCAGACTAATGCACAAAGAATAAATAAGTAATAAGTCCTCAAATAGCATAATACATCGAAACAGGGGGTTTTGTTAAACTGGTGACAGTCATATTGAGAACAATTGACATAATCTTGTAGTGTATAATAAGGAGTAAATATAAATTCCTGATTAAAATATGTGCTTAGCTTTTATCCTCCTACATCAAGTAACATATAAAAAAACCCATCTGATTGGCTTCAGAGAAATTTGTGCAGATTGTGTAGTAAAACAATAAATTAATAGGTAAATCAAAATAACTGTAGTGTAAAAGCATAAAAAAATAAATATAGCAAATGACTTCCCCGTTTTTCATAGGTTGAAAAGTATATTATAATAATCACATATTATGATGTTAATTATTGGACTTTTAAAACTTCCAGTAAAAATTTATGCAATCATGGTTATTTGAAAATGACAATAAAGTGGTTTATAAGATGTTAAGCCTTTAGACAATAAAAACATATTCTTTATTGCATATAAAAATGTAGGTAGTTTTTAAAATACATCATGTTTAATAGCAATAGTTTTAATTGCTTAATTTAATACACAGACATTAAAGCCAACTAGTAAAATAATTAATTAATCAATGTTCTGGATCTCATAGGAATTTAAGAATATTTGCTGCAGGTAAGTAAATGATAAGTTTGACACACATTGGTAAAATCAGTATTTAGTTTTAGTGCCTACTATGAAATCAATATAAAGATTCAGCTGGGATGAGATTTGTGTCCTACTTGAAATAACTTACATTGGACATACACTGAAGTTGGCCCGCAATCTCAAAGTCACTCAAAGAACTAAGGAGAAAGCTATGCTTGCTACCAGCACACATGTTTAACAAAGACCCAAGATAATAAACATAGCCCAAAGAATAAGCAAGCTGAAGTTGCAGTAGGCTGGTCATATAGCCAGCTGAACTTGAAGCACTAGAATAGACGAGTTCTGGAGTAAAGTGCAAATCTAGGGAAACTTATTATAGGAAGTCCTGGCTGTGAATACTGAGTGTAATTAATACATTAACTAATTATAATTTAATAGCATTAACTAATAATGCAACAGAAGTTTACACATCACTTCTTCATACCCGTCATTACCTATTAATTATGTAATACTACTATAACTTTTTGAAACGGTTAAAAAAGACTAACTAAAGGTAAATCAGGCTAAAGGTTTCATTTTTTTTTTCTTGAGTCAAATTTGGAAATCTTGTTATTTGTACTTGCCAACAATTTACCAGATTAGTAAATTAATCTGATATAGTGAATATGCTATTTTTGCTAAGAAATAGTATAGTAATAAAAACTTTTTTAATTGAAATGGTAAATCCTATTATAAGCACATTTAAACATACTATTTATCCTTGGTTCTCTGGCTACCTCAGATTTATCAACATTTAAATTAATGTTACTAATCTATTATCATAAACTTTTAAGGCTGAATAAATCTGCAAATCTGGAGATTTGAATAACATGATTAAAATTTAAATTCCACCAAGAGACCAATGTTTGTTAGCTAATAAACATAGTTTTATTCCAAAAGACAACAAAATGCACTTGCTTAAAAGTATGCAATATAAGTAAAGTTATGATTTTGAAAACTTGTGCCATGCATTATTGTGTCTAGAAAATAAAATATTTAGACAAGCTACTTAAATACAAACAATTAAGGGCTACACAACACAAGTTTAAAGATCAAGGGATGCATAAGTTGCTTTGAAACAAATTATCATAAATTAAACTATACCTCATTATGGACTACTCACTCCATTTTAAATAAATATATTAGTACCTGAATAAAGGGATATAACAGGTAGGATTATCAGTTGAAGCTAATCTATTGTAATATACCTTCACATATCTGATAAGGAAATTTTATATACTTATACTATCATATTTTTATGACAAAGTAAGATTTTGGGGAGTTATTATTGTTAGTGTTAAGTAAATTAAGGTCCCTACAAAAAGTTTTATAACAAAAAAGGACTAAATGAGCAAAGTATAATCTAATATCTGCATACTGGTCACCTAGTATCCTTGTCTCATGTTAAGTATCAAATGACAAAGAAAATTTTTGTTGCACAAAACATTATTTTCAAGACACTCACCTCACTGAAGGCCATAACTCCGGTCGGAGCTCTTTCTCCGTCCAACCTTCTCAATTTATTTTATCACGGTCTATCAAAACAAATAGTTCACGCTTTTGTTTCCCAACATTGGAAACAGTCCCGACATCTAGCATTCCCACGACACAAATACATCTGAACTATGTAACTTCACTCACTGCGCAAGAACAAAATCTTAATTTTGAGTAAAACGAAAACACCTGACCGAATCACAAATCACTGAAAAAACCAACATTCCTCAGGTGGGTTAGATGCACATCTAACTAAAATAAGAACACCTTTACAGTACTCTAAACACCTTAACACAACTTAACGAATTTTTCACAAACGTTTGATTAGCCAGATCATTACGAAATAAGTTCGAAAAATGACATCCACTGTGTGAATTATCGCAGAGAACCATCAAACGGAGATGAACTCGCCATGTTGCTTTCATGTCATAATCAGTGATGCCAAACTTCAGAATCAATAGAATTGTACAGTGCAGGCAACATAAAAGACGGAGATTTATTTATTAAGAAAATCAAAGCATAAGTTTTTCATACATGAAACTAAGGTAAACACAAATAATATTTGAAGCTAAAATCAGCAACACTTTTATTTTTGACAATATTTGAACGATAATGAAATGAATTTGACGCGGGTGGCATCTAGTGCAACTTTTAAGAACTATCATACACAGAAGTCCTGTTGTGATGTTGTGGATGTTGTAGTTAGTTCTATAGTTCAGTCACTTTCACTTTATTACCATGGGTAACATTAAGTTGTTAGTAACTTTCCGTGACATTGTTACCCAAAAAACGGAAGTCGATATCTTAGTAAACTTCAGCACTCATCAAAATACCACCTTTTATACATTTAACGGTCTGATTAAATACGATACATTCGCTTAAGTTTATCTATATGGCAACGTGATTATGTCTGAATTCACTAAATCATTCAGATAACAAGCGCCCTCTTTGCTGGACCTACTGCTGACGAATCACCCATCGCAGTACAGCGTATCGGTTCTCGCCCCTCTGGGATCCTCCGACCACTGCCTGGTGTCGAACTCAGTGCCTCTTGTTACCCCTCCACGACCTGTGGTAACAAGGCGGCGGTTATGGCACTACTCGTCAGCAGACTGGGATGGAATGCGGGAATATTTTGCATCCATCCCTTGGGCTCAACGCTGCTTTAAAGACAGGGATCTGTCGCAAAGTGCGTCTGCCGTGACTGACGAAATAACTGTCGGTATGGAGTATTATATCCCCTACAGTGAAGTCGGGGACACGAACCCCCCCCCCCCCTCCCGTTTCAATCGCGAGTGCACCCGTGCCGTTGCTCAAAAGCAGTCGGCCTACCGCGCATGGATCTGGGCTCGCGCTCATTGTGACCCAGACATTGATCGCCTAAAAGCAGCACTAAACAGAGCCACTAGGGAATGCAAGAGGGCTTACATCAGAGCAGATGCCCAGCACACGGTTTGGTCAAGAACTCGTCGCATACCCTACGGGTAGCCGTAAGTTTTGGCGATTGGCCAAAGCCGTGCAGTCCAACTACTGCCAACCTTCGCTGCCGCCGTTGACCTACCCTGACGGATCACTGGCCCTCGAGCCGTAAGAGAAAGCGAAACTACTAGCTGACCTCTTTGCGGCTAACTCCCGAATCGATGACCGTTGCGCGCACACGCCCACCATTGCGTCCTGCGACTCCGCAATGCATGATATTCGCATTACATCGAGAGTGTCACTAAGGCGGCCTCGCGAAAGCTCGGCGTTTTGAACAAGGTGAGACGGTTCTTCTCGCTCGAGCAACTGTTTCTTTTATACAAGACCCAGGTTTGATCCTGCGTGGAGTACTGCTCTCATCTCTGGGACGGCTATGCGCAGTATTTGCTAGACGCTCTCGATCAGTTGCAACGGCGCGTAGTCCGCATTATCAACTGTCCTGAGATCATCCAGTCTCTTGAGCCTCTGCAGTTGCGAAGAGATGTCGTCTCTATGGCAGTCCTCTATCGCCTACATCACGGGGAGTGTTCTGATGAGCTCTTCCAATTGGTCCCACCTTCTCCCTTCCTCTACAGCAGGGGTGCTCAAACGGTCGATCGCGAGTGCTTTTTGAGTAGATCTTGAGAAGAAAAAATTTTTTAATAAGTAGGTAACTAAACTACAAAAATTTATTACGTAATAACACTGCTTGCGGCAAAAGGCGGCTTTATCAAAGGAATGCGCGGTACTTGTCAAAGAAAAGCCGCGTTGTTTCTAGACTAGACTGTACTAGACCATTTCGGGCGGCGCGTTTGACGGGAACATTCGAGACTTTCGTTCACGCCGATATAAATGTTGCGCCTGCAGGAATTGGAGTCATTCTGAATTGTAACTTTAAGGCGATACTACGTCGATACAAAGTTTATTATTAAATAGTGCGAAATGAGTGCAGTGAAGAAATCTAAAACGTATTATTTTAATAACGATTGGGAGGAAGAATTTTTCTTTTGTATGGTGAAGGATAAGTGCATTTGTGTTATTTGTCGTGCGTCAGTTGCAATACCTAAGCGTGGTAACTTAGAGAGGCATCATAAAACGGTTCATAAAAACTATGAAAAGGATTTTCCGCCACAGAGTGAATTAAGAAAACGAAAAGAAAGTAATTTGATATCTTGTTTGAAAAAAGAACAAACCATGTTCACAAGACCAGCCAAACAATCAAAAGCTGCTACGATCGCGTCATTTAAAATATCTCATATATTGGCGAAACACAAGAAACCATTCGAAGATGGATCGGTTGTGAAGGAAGCATTTATTGAAGCGGGTGAGACTTTATTTGGAGATTTTAAAAATAAAACAGAAATCATGTCTGCTATTAGAGAACTTCAGTTATCTCGTCCGACTGTCACAAGGCGTATTGAAGTCATGAGTCAGGACATCGCAGATAAACTAAAACATGATATCATGGAATGTACATACTTTTCTTTACAGTTCGACGAATCCACCGATATGACAGACACTGCCCAGCTGTGTATTTTTATTCGGATGGTATTCAATGACATGTTGGCTAAGGAAGAATTTTTGACAATCATTCCTCTGAAGGGGAAGACCCGTGGCGAAGATATATATGACGTTTTCATCAATTTTGTAAAAAACTACAAGCTACCAATATATAAATTAGTGTGCATTACAACCGATGGAGCACTAGCAATGACTGGAAACAAGAACGGTTTTGTGGCATTGTGTCGAGCTAATGAAGAATTCCCTTCATTTTTTTCATTCCATTGCATTATACATCAACAAGTTTTGTGTTCAAAAGTTTTAAACTCGGAGGAAATTATGGGCATTGCAACAAAAATTGTGAATTCCATCCGTGCACGTAGCTTGCAACGGCGGCTCTTTAAGTTGCAGTTGGAAGATAGGGAGTCAGCTGAACACACTGATTTAGTTCTTCATACGGACGTCAGGTGGTTGAGTCGCGGAAAATTCCTAGAAAGGTTTCAAGAATTATTGCCCGAAATAACAGCTTTTCTAGACGAAAGAGGACGAAAGAGGTGGCTGACTGATTTGGCATTTTTGACTGACATCACACTGCACTTAAACACCATTAACTTGGAGCTTCAAGGTAAAGGAAAAACTATTATTGAGATGATTAGCGCAGTAAACGCATTCAATAGTAAATTGCAACTTATGATAGATCAACTGAAAAGAAAGGATCTGAAACATTTTCCGTCTTTGAAAGCAAGGATTCCTCAGTTGAATTATGATACGTATGAGGCTGAATTATCAAATATTTTGGGACAATTTGAAATGCGTTTTTATGATTGCAGTAAATTGGCAAATATAGCATCATTTATGAGTTATCCTTTTTCATGTAAAAACATTGAGGAATTAACCACTGAAGTAGCAAGTCAGTTTAATATGAACTCATGTTCTGTTGAAAATGAGTTGGTGCAGATTATATCAGATATACATCTCAAAGCTACAGCATCTGATACAAATTTCTGGTGTTTTATATCTGAAGATAAATATCCGAATCTAAGGCAAATCGCCCTTCAACTGACGGCAATGTTTGGGTCAACTTACTTGTGCAAGTCTGCATTTTCTGAAATGAAGATAATTAAGTCAAAATATCGCAATCGACTAACTGACGATCATATGTCATCATGCTTGCGATTGGCACTCAGTGGTTACGCACCATCTTATGAAAAGTATGCTGAGGACATGCAGTGCCACGCTTCAAGATCCAGTCACTCCTTAGTTGAGTTTAACACGATATGTAACTCTTTTGTTTTGTAACAACGAATAAACTCGCAATTTTGAATAACTAGGAGTTTTTTCATTGATATTGTAGAGAAGAACTTAAGTAAACCTAACCCAAACCTTGACTAAGATAATGTAAATTGTGCGGAAAGCTAATATCTATATATGCTACGGTACACCCTTCCTAGGTAGGTAGGGTGTATCGTGTATGTACGACAACCCTGCATCACACATACTTGCAGCCTCTCAAGTCGATCGTAAGTAGTCTAAAAATATTGAGGTAGATCGCCAGCAGTTCAAGTTTGAGCACCCCTGCTCTACAGGACTACACGTGCTGGCCTGAGGAGTCACCGTTTGTGCGTCGAAAATATACGTACCCGAACTAAACAGTTTGGCTCTTCTTTCCTGTGCCGATCGGTAAAAGCCTGGAATTCTCTACCAGCGCACGTGTTTCCTTCCCACTTTGATCCCGGGTCTTTTAAGCGGGGCGTGAATAAGCATCTCACCAGGCCGCCATAGTGTGGGTCACCATGCTGCATTGACTAGACATGCAATGAGGATGGTGACCACCACTCTTTGACTCCACCTATTGCTTTCCATCAGGCAAAGTGGAGTCACTATGGTAGGCTAATTTAAAAAAAAACTCAATTATAAGTTTACAAAGAAAATATAGGATCTCGAACTAAACGGTTCGGCTCTTCCTTTCTGGGCCGATCGGTTAAATCCAGGAATTCACTACCAGCGTTCGTGTATCCCTCCCACTTTGATCCCGGGTCTTTTAAGCGCGGCGTGAGAAAGCATCTCACCAGGCCGCCACAGTGTGGGTCACCATGCTGCATTGACTACACTTGCAATGAGGATGGCGACCACCACTCTCAGACTCTTCTTTTTGCTTTCCATCAGGCAGAGTGAAGTCATTATGGTAGGCTAATATAAAAAAAAACATAGTATACTACATGTATATGTTGATCGTGTTGTCTTTAGTTTAACGTAGGAACTTATTTGATACGGTGTTGTAACATTTTCCTATTAGTCAATTTTATATAGCGTTCTTAAGAAGCTGTTTCCTTAGTTTCGACCACGCTGTTTATTACTTCTACGTCCCTTAAAAGAGTTATGCCTGCGGGTTGTAACGTGATGTTACAAGTAAATAGCCTGAAACCTTCATCCTAAACTGGTTCATCATATGCAAATCCTTACTCTTATCTCTTTATCGTACTACTACGAGTATATGAAACAAAGTGGAGTTTTTTAGTGGGTGGCTAAGAGGTCTACAGTCTCTAAACAATGATGTTATTATATTAAAATTAACTAAAAATAAATTAAATCAAAATTTTTGTGCTCCGTCCAATTTAATACATTACAAAACCTTGCATCTCTTTCTACTCTCGATTGTACTCTATTCTGGTTCTCTCAATTCACTAGTTGTGTTGTTAAGAAAGCATAATTTCGATCAGTGCACTTACGACCCTTGAGTTGCAGGTGTTCATGGACGGCGGTTGTCACATAACATCAGGTGACCCGTCTGTTCACTGTCCCCATATATTATAAAAAAGAAGACTGGTCGCAAAATGTTGGTTACAACTTGGTTCCCTGAGTTGGCTACAATTTTCCATCTCTACTGGTATGCAAATAGCACTTGCACAATGCTCCCATTCTCGATTCCGTGTAATCCAGATCTGACCTTGAGAGAGAGAACCTGACAAAACTTGAGAGACTCCAGTTTTTTTGGATAAGATTCATATGTGGACTTCGCAGATATGATCATGTTTCTGAGTATCGTATGAAGCTCATGTGGTTACCAATATACATACATATATGTATTATAAAACACACATACTCCATCGTACCTAAAATTGCGTTTTGCTTTCGTTCATAAAACACACTTAAAATCCTTGTGATCATCTTACAACTTGAGGTTGAACATAAGCTCATACGACAAACTTTTTGGAAAAATCTTTTTCCATTCAAGCTTATTAAGTATTGGAATTTATTACCGGTTTCTATCAGACATGCTCAGTTGTTGCCCGTTTTCAAACAGTGAAAGAACACTATCTGCAGGAACACTAGCCACATTTCCATTATACATATAAATCCTATCTCCCTCTCCAGTAATTTGTGTTTTGCAGTATAGATATGATGTGCATGCATTTTTACATGTACATCCCATTCGTTTCATTCTTATCTCAATTCATCAGAGACTGCCACCTACTCCTCCTTATTACGTATTCTCTGCATCCTATGGTTGTATTGACATTTAAGTTATTTTTATTGTATTTAATAACTGGTGTACAATAGAGAGTGTTATTATTATTATTAAAAAGTTGGTGACTGCTTTTTTTGTGTGTATGTTTTGGGATATCTTCGCCGTGTGTAAACTAACTTTTAAAATTTTTACAACCTGAAAGGCGGAAAATTAAGAGATGAAAAATACCTCTTATGCAAACTTATCACGATAGGAGCATTGAAGTCATTTATAAACTTTTTTCAAAAGCTATTGCAGTTTACGACCACATCGACGTAGGCATTTTACGAAACCTTTTATCATATAACCTCTTTGTTGTATATACTCATTTTGTATTACCAATTCTTTAATTTATAAACTGTGACATTGTTACCTTACAGAAAATACTCGTGTTTATTTTAAAATCAACAGTCTAAAATCTAACAGCAACAATTTTTAGATATTCTTTTCTGACTAAATTCATGTTTGAGTAATATTTATGGTTGTGTCTTAAGTATTTTAACCTAGTTTACTGAACACTGTCCTCATAATACAAGGTAGGAGCAATTTGGGTTTATTAATTTCCCTGTAAATACATTATGCACGAGTTCCACAGGAGGCTCGTTTATGACGTCATTCGTACAGGTGCCAGGCGGGGATGTGAACGGATGCTTCTGATAGCCAAGGACCCCGATGTAGGTTAAAATAAACTAGGTTATTGCACTGCCAGGCTGCTTTTATTTGGGCCAGTCTATGTTAGACTTTTGTACTGAACACACGTCCTATGAATTAATAAATAAAAATGATCGTGCAACGTGACCAACTTTTTCATTACAGCATTTTGGTGAGTTTTAAACAAAGCACATGGCTGTAACAATGGAACTAGAGGAGAGTGTGTCAGATTCCAAATTAAACAAAGATAACATCTCAAAGAAAGAATTACGTCCTTTGAGTGCTGTATCATTAACGAAATTAGATCATGGACCAGGTTTGTGAAGTTTTAAACAATGTACCCAGTATGATTCTGCATTTGGGAATATAAATATTCATAATGTCATGTTCAAGTTTGTGAAGCTGCATCGTCTGCTGAGCAATTAAAACAATACAAATCTTGGGTATCTGTGGAAAGGTGGACTGAGTTAAAGCGGATCGCGGAGAACGCTATGAAAGAAGGCAAAGTTTTTATGATAAAAGGCGGAGGATACTTTGCGGTCCGGAGGGCACTGATCGAACGAGGGTGGCTTGAAAAATATGACTCCACTAAGGTAATACTGATTTTAAGAGAAATATAACCAAATTACCTTATGACCACTTTTTATGTACAATATCTACATATATGTCAAAAAACATCTAATAATAATACGTTTAATGCTTTTAATTTACCTAGCCCCTAAAACCAATATTTTTAGATTTTAAGTAATCATATTACATTTTCGAAGGCTCGCCATCTTCCACCAAACAACATAGATCCGAGAAAACTAAACGGCAAAGAGCTCTCGAGGGTAGAACGAATGATTTTGTATAAATTCATGGAGCAACATTCAGTTGATTTTCTGTGGACAACAAAAAGGGATAAGTATGACTGGTTGCTTAGTAATAAGGAGGTTGTTATAAGCAGGTAAGGTATAAGTATTGTAGTTTCTTATTCAATTTTCGGCAATGCACTAATATCCTTGATATTTGTTCAGGTTTTGCAGATCTATTTTCACTACAAAAGAAGGTTTAACCAATTCCCTTACTCAAATGCACTGGTATACTGAGCCAGGAGTGGCATTAACAAAGTTCCCACGTTCTTATAACATCCAAAACTCGGAAAACCTTGAGGAGTTTATAGAAGATTTTAGAATAACAGCATGCATAAGCATCCTAAAATGGCTATCAAGCACTATACACAAGAATGGTGAGGAGAACCTCAGTTCGAACCATGGAAGAGTTCCCTTCAGTGCAATAGACTTTGCTATAAGCAGACTGAACGAATATATTTTGTTTTTGACTCACAAAGATATTGATGTGGTTGAGGATGAAACACATATTTGGGAACATGAATGGGACTTGTTCCTTACGCATCATTATCTCCTTGTACACGAAAAGGCTAAATTTACAGAGGACAAAAATGTGAACATACGGTATATTGCATTTCAACTCGTATTGTACTTGAGTGTAAACATTTAATGTCATCATAACAGTAATTAGGTCATTGTTTATTTATGGACTCGTTTAAACAATTAACAAATAATATATTATCTTTAGTGATCCCAATATCAACAAATGACTCACGTCCATGACCGTTTCATTTGAAATTTAATATAAGTGTAAATTTTAGGCATTTGGAAAGAAAAGGAACCAGGGTGTTGGCAACAATGACCAAGTATTGGCCGCAAATAGACATCGACGGGGTCCTGAATATATGGATTGTAAAGCCCGGGAACAAGTGTCGCGGACGAGGAATCCATCTAATGAACAACATAAAGGATATAATAACTCTTGTCAACGCACCGTGTCAGAAAACTAGATACGTCGTACAAAAATATATAGGTATTGTCGCTAAAAGTTTTATATACTTACATATTTATATATTTCTTCAAATACATACGTAATCTCCTTTTCTTAACATAAAACCGACTTATAAATCATTTTAATGTATGCTTTCTCATACTCACCAGCTTTTAGATATTCTTTGAGCTTAAATATCTATAGGGTTCCGTGCCTCATTCGGAGCTCGTGGAGGTATCAAGTTGATATTTACATCAAATACAAAACTTCTCTCCCTTGAAGCTTAAAAAAATGAGAGTTATGTATTTCAGATGCATGTTCGAATGTACAGACATATGTATATATTATGCATATGTGTGTATGTAAGTATGTACGTACATATATATATGATGTTTCGCTGTCATTTCGACATTTTAAGATGTTCAATAACATAAAAGGGTATAAAAATTCGAGATGACGTCGTTGAAATAAAAAAGTAGGGAAATTTAAAACAGTCGAAGTTTATATTTCATTAAAAAATTTACTTATTTAATTGAATCGATTGTAACCAAAGGTCAGGTCAGATTAAATGAAATGAGAATATTTCAACTCTAAAAATGCAGCAAAACAATTTTCGATTTTAAGCTGTCAGAGAAGTCATACTATTTTTGTATTTTATATCTTTAATTTATTAAGCGCATAGAAGTTCGTTTGCTTACGGAACTTACTCGGTGCGCGAGTCGGATTTGTACCTGACCATTTTTTTAAACAACGTATATGTTTTACGCTGAATATAAAAAAATCACGAAATATAAACACAATAAATGCAATCTTCTTTAGAGCATTCTTCTATCTTGAAGTTGTTCAAAAATTAAGTACATTAACACCTAATTCCAGTCTTGTCTCTCAATTTTCAGAAAATCCTCTAATAATATATGACACAAAATTCGACATACGACAGTGGTTTCTCATAACAAATTGTCAGCCACTGACGATATGGGTTTATAAGTAAGAATTTTATTTTCACAAATCTTAAGACTTTTCATCATGATACCTATCTGAATTTTATAAAACTCTTTTTCATTTTTCCCTTGCAGAGATAGTTATCTAAGGTTTAGTTCTCAAAAATTCAGTTTATTAAATTATCATGAATCTGTTCATCTCACAAATAACGCTGTACAATCTAAATACAAAAATTACGGAGATCGTGATAAAGCCTTACCTGACGAAAATATGTGGGACTGTCATACTTTTAAAGCCTATCTTAGGTAAGCATGAAGATAATTACAATACACACAAAGTATTTTTTTTTTTGTGTGGTAGCCCCCACGGGTCGCCACCTCAACGGAGCTAACGGAGAGGTATGTCGGACTCGAACCGACTAAAACCACACGGTGTTCCGTCTCTATTGTAAGGGACCCGGGAAAGCCCTAACAAGGAAGCCTCCAGGAACCTGCAGACCTTGGCCACCTCAACAAGTAGCCACACCGTGTAGGGGGGCCTGGCCCCCTCTTCAGTTTAGAGAGGCATGCACGGAACACATCGCGCCACCGTCTCAGGCCTAAGGTAACGAACAGCTGCTAAGGTAACGAACAGCTCCCCCGTTACCGCCGGGCCAGTGCTCATGGAGGTCGGAGATCGTTCGGCGCTCTTCGGTGCCTGATGCGTCTTCTGCGGGATGAGAGAGTACTTTTACTCTCCCGTACCTTTTCTGCCGCTTCTTTAGCCAACTCCGCTTCTTTAGCGTACTCGCAAAATGAAGCGACGGCATCCCACGTGCTCTCGCTTTGAACCATGGACAGAACCCTGGTCTCAAGCGAGAAGCTACCCACACCGATAGCCACCACGAGATCGGCACGCTGCTGCACCCACGCAGAGCACTCCGTCAGAGTGTGGGGTGCGGTATTCTCGCGGCAGCCCCCGCAGTGGTGCCACACAGGCGTTGGCTCCTAGCCTATACGGCACAGGTTCTACTCGGAAAAGCCGTGGCCGATCAGTACCTGCGTTAGCTGGTAAGAGAGACACCTGTGTTTCCTCTCCAACCAATCCTCCAAGATGGGCCTTACCGCCATAATTGTGGCGTGACTTATTTTATGGTAGCCTAAAGATACAAGACGTTACACGGTGTTAAAGAAGTTGGCTGTTTGAGGTAACAGTCAGGCACATTAAAGAAGCAGGTAATAAACTTTAAGGTGCAGCTGTAGCAGAGCATGTGTGTGTGTGTGTGTATGTTTGTAGAAATTTAACAAATCCATAAAATGCGTTCATACAGATTTTTTATGTTTTTAGTAGCTATCTAATCAGTATAATATAATAGCTTAAAATATGTTCCATATTTCAAGACAGATCGGCAAATATGAGTTATGGGATGCAAAAATTTACCCCGAGATAAAACAGTGTTTAATAGGCGCTATGTTAGCGTGTCAGGAAACAATGGACAAAAGACAAAATAGCTTTGAGCTATACGGAGCTGATTTCATGCTCACTGAAGATTTTACGCCGTGGCTTATAGAAATTAATTCCAGTCCTGATCTAGCACCTACCACTTCTGTGACGGCGCGATTATGCCCTCAGTGTTTGGAAGATGTTGTAAAAGGTAACAATTTCCCGTTGTCATAACCGCTTTCTTTATTTAATGGTAATTACCTACACGCTCTGATCTCAAATCCATTCGCTCTGGTACCCTACCCCTTAATCTGGAAAAGTTCTATTCGGTGTGTGTATCGCGTAAGAATATATTTGGCGGGAACGTTCGAAACATTCCGTTGACTTGTATTCGTTTTCGTTGACTAATGGTTTTCGGGCTACGGTACATTCAAGTTCTCAAAGCACCAACAGGGAGCCTGAGTGTTAGATTAAAAATTATAAAGGCTAGATTAAATCCTTTTTTTTATTTACAGTTGTTCTCGACCGACGAAATAATCCTGAAGCTGATACGGGAACCTTCGAATTGGCTTATAGACAAGTAGTGCCAAAGGCGCCAGCATACCTAGGCCTTAGTCTATGTATTAATGGGAAGCGATTAGTGAAAAAAAGTACCAAGGAACGCAAACACCATGTCTGCACTGGTGCCAATCCCATATCGTTTCCAGCAACCACTGGTGACTGTCTACCTGATACTGATCAACCAATACCACCAGAGTATAACGGCCCTATCATCACCGATTTCCTCACTTGGTTAAACCCATATGATGCTTTACCTACAAATAAGGATGGAATCTTATTAGGGGCTAAAGAATCTCTCACGGTACGTCGAGCCATTACTGTGGTTAAATCCAGCATCACGTTAAAAAGTGGTACAAAAAAACGTAAAACGTCTGGCATTTCTTCTAGGCCTCACCGAGGAAAGCGAGAAAGAAATGCAGATTGTAAACGTCGAATCGTGCCACATTCATGTTATCGCCGCGAGGACGAGCAAGCTGCTTCTCAGGCTAGTAAATACCGGACTATTTCGGCAAACAATACAGAGAAGACAAAGATCGACAGATCGGTCGGTAATAAACGTTGTTACATAGATCCTATTGAATGGGAACGCGAAACTGCCAGTATTCTTCGGTCTACGATATCTGTGCAAAATAAAGTAACCAATAGGCTGGAACCGGTACTACCCATTAGGGAGACGAAATCGAGTGGAGTTAGTACCCATCGCAAATCTAGGGAACCTTTGAATCGTCGAAAGAGTTTAGACGATTGTGATTCCATGAAATTAAGCGCTATAGGTAGAAGCATTTGTAAATTGCAAAATGAAAATAAAAGCGAGCAGAAATCGATATCGTTCTCCAAGAGTTGCTCTTCCATATACACGCCTTATAGAGTAGTCATTACTCCTCTAAAAGAAGAACCTTCCAAGTCTTTCTTAAAAAAAAAAAAGAATTGAGTTCAAATATCCACGTAAAGTATAAAAAAGGATAGTATATAATATTTGTGAACTATATAAGACTATTATGTCGAATTTCCATGTTTGAAATTGTTAAAAATATAGTATTTTTCTCTCTACTAAACGTTGACATCTTCAAATTCTACAATATGAAATAAAATAATGTTAGTTGATGAATAATAATTATTGTTACTTCCAGATGGATCCTTTTCCCGTCCACCTCCATGATCCTGTCTACCTTGACATAAATGGCGTCTCAGTTTTCTATAAAAACATTTTAAACTGTCATTGTTACGTAATCTGTCAGCGTAATGTAGCGTGTCAAATTTGTAGTTGTACAACATGTAAAAAAATTAAAAAATCTACAAATCCATTAAATATCAGGATAAATTAACAGAACAAAATATTTACACTATGCGAAAAGGTAATCGTTTTATTTTATCGCGTGTACCCGATGAACCAAACTTGGGGCTAGTCGACACTAATCCGGTACTTACTCTTTTTTCACTTCTTTGTAGTCTGTAGATATTACCATTTTTTTTAACTATTAAGTGAGCAAACAATAACATAAACCATGTGTAAAACAGTGGTGTTGTTCTCGTTTCAACCTCCAACCAAAAAGCTCTATTATTTAACAGCAGCAAAAATGTTATTTTAATTAACTTATGACTGGTCTAGTGGTTAGTGGGTCACTACTGCTACTAGTGGCTGCTGAACTGGAGGTCGTGGGTTCGATTCCCAAACGGGACAAAAAATTGTATGGTCTACAATTCCGGGTCTGGGTTTTATTTTTGTCCGTTATATGAATGTTTATAAAGTGCCGCGCGATACAGGAATTAATCCTAATGCGGGAGTTGCAATTTTAAAAGTTAAATAAAAATCATCAATCAATCATTTGGTATTTAAAAAGGTAGGATAAGACTACTGCTAAACCTTATTTGCAATAGTTATTTGAACTTGTACCGACTACCGACATATTATTCTCTGTGATTCTTCTATATAAACTAACACCTATAATAAAGCCCAAGAGTTTTTAATGTTTTATTCAAAATTGCCATAGATCTCTTTGTAGTAGTACAGAGTACTTATTAAGAAAGGTCATAGGATACATAATATTAACTACGACTTTAAGGAGCGAAACGATGACCATAAACAAGTGAAACTGCAAAAGTCTAGTTCTTAATAAAGCACTTAAGGGTGTCGTATAAACCTTTAGCCTTTCTTCTAGTTCCCTAAATCTTTGAGTTCATTCAATATGCCGTATAGATGTATCAAGGTCAGAATAGTGAGTTTGAAGCAAAATGCCAAATAAAATAACGAAATTCTGCAAGAATAGGCCATACTGTAAGGTAAGGTATCCATAATATTTGAGCAGCATCATCTTTACTGAACGACTCTTACATCTGGCGTAGCGATAGTTCAATTAAGTGCAGTGGAAGCCGCTTGTTACATTCCCGTTTAATATATATGCATTTCTAATTTTGGGTATCCGTTTATCCGTGTTTTAAAGCCACCACCACGACCTACCAATTACCATTATCAATCAAACATGTAAATATATTTATGAATAGATAATGCACCCGTAACGTTGTGATTGTTATTTACGATGGGCTTATAAGCCCCTCTGTTTTTATTATTTTTATTATAATACTGTCTTAGAGTTTGCATAAATTAATTTCAGAAATCAGTATATAGTAAATTTAAAAGTCTGGAAAATGTTTATCCTTTTAGAAAAATCGGACACATACTAGTGTCAAATATGATGAGTAAATCTGAGAGGATTCCAGACCCAAAATGTCCATATCGAAATATTGGTCTGTCGTCTAAAGAAAGAAGCTACTTAATATGTAGATGCCAGACAAGATCGGAACGCTACATTTTATTGAAAAACTTAGCAATAAAAGCTATGAAGGAAAAAAAAGTATATACAATTTATGGTAGCTGTAAAGTCATACGAAAGGAATTAAACGAACGTGGGTGGGTTGAAAAGTATCCTTCTAATCAAATGAACTTGTCCAAAATAAAAAAAAGCACCTTTAAGACTCAAACCCAAATAGATAGTGAACTAGAAAAAATACTATTATCGAACTTAGTTAGCAAACACCCACCTAATTTTATTTGGCATGTGGGTGATAACGTCTGTACTCGCAAAATGGAGAGAGCTGCGGATGGTACGACAATTGAAAATAAATTGAGGTCTGATACTATGTGGACGACCAAACAAGGCTTATGCTCGTCTATGAAAAGAAACTACTGGTTTTATGTTGAAGATGTATCTGAAGTGACTGCGCCTCGTACCTACAATACCTATGACAGCTGTGAAGTGGATGATTTTGACAAAGACTACAAAATTACTGCATGCACTAGTCTCCTAAAGTGGATCCTGTCTATGGTGGCGAATCAGAGGCCTGTGTTCAGTGTTACGGGCAAAATTTCTACGAACATATTAGTATTCGCTTTGAATAGATGCAAAGAATATCTTTTTAGGAAACAAAATAGGGACATCGACCGAAAGTTTAATGTCGTCACTGAAGGGCAATGGAACACCTTTTTAAAAAAATATTATCAACTTATTGATAAAAAAGAAGTATTTCTAATAGATGTTGAAGAACGTAAATTGGGATTGTACTTGGGATACACAAAATTTTTGCTTAAAGAAATATTCAGATATCGACCTCAGTTGAATTGTGAAGGTTGCCACAATATTTGGATCATAAAACCGCCACACAATTGCAGAGGAAGGGGCATAAGAATAGCTTCGAAATTAGCAGAGATAACAGAAATCTTACATAAATTCAATAAAACTAAGTTTGTCGTACAAAAGTATATTGGTATGTTTCATTTATTATTTTTATAAAATTTATGTTAGCTTTATCAAGGATTATCTTATACAGTCAAGTTAATTTATTTTATATTGCCTACCTTCTTGACAGTACACACTATATAGTTGTGTACATCAAAGTACTATTATTATTAATACAACTAATATTATTATTCCAGAAGAACCATTGCTGATACACGAAACAAAATTCGACATAAGGCAATATTATTTAGTCACAAGTACTTATCCTTTGGTAATATGGATGTATGAAGAGTGTTATTTAAAATTCAGTTCACAAAAATACAACATAAATGACTATCACGAATCCATCCACTTGACAAACAACGCGGTTCAGAGGAAATACAAGAATTGTGCTGCAAGGCATCCCCAGCTCCCAGTAGACAACATGTGGGATTTAAACACGTACAAAGCATATTTAAACAGCATTGGCCAGAATAAAACGTGGAACAACATTATATATCCTGGCATGAGAAAGGCAATTATTAGTATCATGCTCAGTTGTCAAGATTCCATACCAGTATCCAAAAACCGATTCGAGCTGTATGGTTGCGACTTTATACTTGATAAAAATTATACGCCGTATCTTATAGAAATTAACTCTTGCCCTGATCTGAATCACACCACGCCCGTTACAGCAAAGATTTGCCCTGCCGTTATAGCTGATATCGTTAAAGGTTAGAACTATAAATTTGTTAGGGTTGTTGTTGCTAGTCAATTTAAGTTGGTATTTTCTTATTTTAATTTAATTTAGGCCCTTGGATTTTACTTACAGGGCTGGGCAAAATAGCTTAGCTTTAATTAAAATACAAACTATTATCTCGCATGTATTTAAAATACAATATATTTTTATTACATACATTTAAATTTTTATCACAAGCTTTATTGATCTTGCAATGTTTGTATTAACTGTGTATGTATGTACATACATATATTTGGGTCACATCTTGCAACTAGATTTTAAGGAGGTTTTGAGTACTTAACATACTTTACTTTAATTAAGGGTTTTACAAGTACTCAGCGATAACTTAAGTTGCCAACTCTGAATACTACCGAAAGCTATTTTCTGCAGAACGCACCTGTTAATAAGATCGCTAAATTTATTTATGTTAAAATGTAAACTAGTTACACAATACTTTAGTGCAAGGTATTTGCAAGTATTTGAAATACCAATTACAAATGACATTTTAGGAGTCAAATGGAAGACAAACTCCTAATACGTATTGGTATCTCAATTTCATATTTTAATTACATGTAATGGTGTTTCTAGTTTGAAAATCTATTCTTATTTTATGATACAGTTTTAATAACTCTTCCTCCTGAAAGGGCAGTTAAGTAGGTAACTCTGCTTAATTCAAACATTTTTTTTTAAGCCCAGAAACACTTAAATACTGTACTTACTAACATTTTACGTAGGTGGGCATTTTTTTTTAATCTGACTCAGTAATGTTTCTTATTACAGTTATTATTGACTACGGTATTGATGAGAATGCTACAACGGGAAATTTTGAATGTATTTATCACCAACCAATGACTACACCAAGATATGGCCCAGCTGTAGACTTGTGTGTGCGGGGATTCAGCTTGCCTTATAGCTACTTCTACCGTGGCCCTGTACCGAAATCAAACTATGTGTATGATAATGATGTTGATATAGAAATAGTAAACAATGCTATAGAAGCATCACAAGAAGTAAAGGGATATTATGATGTGAATACAATAAAGGTAGAAGATGCAGATGGTGTTAAAGATTTAGATAACATAAATAATTCTTCTCATACCATTACTAAAAAGACAAGTATCACATCACAGTTAGGAGAGCTTCTGGATAAAATAACTTCAGAATATGGCAACTGTCTATCTCGAACTCAAAGTATAAATAGTGTAAAGAAAATTGAAACTGCTTTGAAAGAATCAATGACTCGGCTAGCTTCCGCAGTAGTGACGGGTTGCTTAAAACAGAAGGAATCGGATAATATGTTTCGGATTACCGAAGTTGATGATAATGTGAAGAAAGTTCGTATTCCTAGTTTCCACACAATCCAAAAAATATTAACAAACTATCAAATGGAACAAAAGAAACAATTAGAGAGTTCCACGAAATTGAAAACACGCGACTTCTCAAACCACGTTCCTGAAAGATCAGACTCAAAAAATATTATAATAGAAGCAACAACAGACATCGTTAACTTCATTCGTAAAAAGGAAAAGGAATACAACCTGAACTATGTTAACCTAACTTTAAATAATGTATTCGTTTAAAAATACATATTTTTAAAGAAATAATAATTCATAGAAGAAACAACTTAGAGCTGAGTATTAATACTACTAAAAAGAAATAACGTTTTCTATTTGTATAAGCTCAAGGCAAAACTCAATTAATGTAATCACTACATACCTATTGTCTCCGCTTGTCTGTGTAAACAAGGCTGAGTCGGTCCATGCTAATGGGGTAAATAAATGGTTGAAAAAACGGGACAAGTGCGAGACTGACCCGCGCACGGAGTACCGACCTTAAAATATATTGATCAAATAGATGTAGATATTGTAGTTTTAACATATTTTCTTGATTGCTTTTACACCTTAGGCGTGGATAATGTTCTTCAAATGTAAACTGGAACAACCTTAGCACAAAAATTCAGTAACATAAAAAAAAAAATTAACTGAAAGAATTTTAACCGAAAAAGGTCTTTAGTGAATCTATTAGATTCACTAATGACCGTTATTTTTCGGTTAAAAATTTAACATGTATTACATTGACTGTTTATCTACATTTCTTTTTCATATAAATTATGGCGCTCCCATTTTTTCTTTTTTTTTTTATATGGGATACAGGAAAAACGAGAAGACGGGTCACGTGATGTTAAGTGAACACCGCCGCCCAAGGATACCCGCAACTCAAGAGTCACAAGTGCGTTGCCGTACTTTTAGGGAGAGTACGCTCTTTTCTTGGAAATACGGCATTTGTTCCACAACAAACGACGACGACGAAAAAAAACTACCATTTGTTCCACAGTTATGGAGAAGCGCATAATGGTGGAGTGCCAATCGTCCATGGGATGGAAATATTGTCGCGCAGGACGATAACGGAAATATACGGCAGAATTTCTTTTATGTGATAAAACATCAGTGACAACATTCGGATTTATTCCTATCTTTGTGCTGTGAGAGCTGGGTTTTTACAAAATTTCATGATTTTAGATCTATAGGAACCTATAGGTTTTGATTTACCAGCGAAATATTCAATTTGTTGAAATTTAAAGGTTTAACGACCGCGTCATGAGGCTTTTCATAGCCTAGACTTAGAACCTTGATTTTTTAACAGAATCAAGGAACAGCAGGAAACATATTTGATATTAATTATATATCATATCATCATCTTCGCCTAAACTGGGTCAATTACGAATGAATTAAAAGCCTATTGCATAGACACAATGTTTTTATTTTCGTAGACATTCTTAAGCTGTTAACATATTGGCGTCTCATATTGCCGAGTTGATGGTAGAAGGTACAACCCCTTAACGTTTAGTAGTTAGGAAGTAATTCTTAGGTGCGTGAGTCATGCTCGTGAACTAGTGCCCTAGAACGGGGCTGGCTATCTCATAAACATTATTTCAGAATAATATATTGCATTTTCCCCACATCTTATTTTAGTTTTATAGGCACTTATGAACATGAAAATTGTGTAAAATATTTGAAACTATGTAAACTAAACTATGTAAATGAATTTAAAAACATTTGATAAAGAGTGTACTTGGAGTTTTTTGCCTGTACTTCTCCATAGGATCTACATATTGGAACAGGCAACTAGCTTCACTACTGACTTACAACACTGACAATTTTGCGAGAGTGAAAAGGATAGATAAGCTGAATTAAAAGAAGCATATTTACTTTAAAACAAAGTTGTCTACGATACTCATTGATTACATATTATTTTTATAATTTTGAAAGTAGAGTTTTGCTTTTTATCTATATAACATTATTAAACATAAATATTGTCAAAATATGGAAATACAAAAGACATTAACGTGATATTTGTTCTGCGATGTAATTTTGTTTAGAAATAAAACCATTCAATGAAATAATTCTTCTATTTAGTAAAAAACTCAATAGGTACCTATCTTAGATGTAAGACATGACAATCGATATTATTAGGTGCCAGGTGTTTTTGTTTTGGTACTCCGCTTTTGTTTATATACGTCATCCTCATGTTGAATAATGTCAAATGTTTTAACCAAACAATCAATCTGCATGTTTACATTTGATGTAGAAAGAACTATTATTTTATCATGTTGCAATTGGCATTAACGATCATTTGAGCACGTTCCAAAAGTGATATAAATTCATCAAAAATGTTTTTGGTTAGCTAGTTAGTTAACAAAAGCAAATGCTAAAGTATAGTATCAAAGAGAATGAAGATATTACACTTAACACTACTTCTTATTACTTGTGCAAAATAAATATTCCCCATGACACTACTGGTAGTGTGATTTGGTCAGTAGGTTAAACTTCCACTATTTTTGTGATATTATCTTAAAGGCGTACAATACCTTATGTAATTCTCACTAGTAAGGCAATCTAAATAATTACCTTACTTGCGCAGTCGGGTAAAAAATCACTTCAACAAATACTTAGACAGTGTACATATAAAGATACAGTACCTGGATGTGCTTTACTCGGTATTTTTTTTGGGAAATCGTGTAAAAGAAAGAAAAAAAAAGTAAAATAAAATAAACATCAGGGCTCGAAACCTTGGTAATCTGGTTACGGGACCGCCCTATTTCCCACCTGACCCATGACAACCTTGTAGATGGTGGCGAAATTTAACTTCGTATTATAATGATATTGTAGCAGTTTTTTTATTGCTTGAAAACACGTATAAAACGACGTTTCCTAAAAATTAAAACTAGCTAGATTGATTTATCGGCCCCGAAATCCCCTGCATACAAAATTTCAAGAATATCGTTGGAGCCGTTTCCGAGATTCAGATTATATACAGGGGCGTAGCTACCGCCGTATTTGCCGTATCAATTATACGGGGCCCCCGGGCCACGGGGGCCCCCAAAGTGTGTAAGGAAAAAGAATAAAAACTTTCTAATTTATTTTATTTTACAAATGACAAAATTCTATAAAGCAATTCCTTTTTTTCCCGCCTTAAGCGTGCGTTCAAAAGTTGGCAACACTACATCGTTATGGCGGGCTGCAGGACTTCCCCGTTTTACTTACTTCATCTTCAACTCAGCGGGGAATCCCCGGGAATCCTTCATCGATATCGCGATGTACGTGTACGTTTTTGTACTTTGCATTGGATGTTAAACCACGGAGTGCAGTGCACTGTTTATTTACGCGCTTTATATAAATGTGCATTACATTGTAATTCAGTACAAACAATATTGTTCTTCTGGTTTAGCAGTATTAGTAACGATTTGTAAAAGAAATGAGTGAAAGAAAAAGAGATTATCCCAGCGGCGCTGAGAAAAGAAAAATTAAACAGAAAAGGGACGAGGTTATAAAAAAAGTGCCCAAAATTTCTTCATTTTTTCAGAGACAAGATACTGTGAGTGATTTAGATTGGAAAGGTAAGTACTACACTACTACCCAACCCATTTATTAGGGGCCCGTAGTGATAAACAAGGAAATCTTTTAATTTCGGTCTGTCCATCTGTCCGTCACAAAAAGTTGTCTCCCCCCTCGATTTTCACAATTATACTGTTTTTAGGGTTCCGTGCCTTGATTAAAAAAAACAAAATTCTAACTTATCTATAGGATCGATTTGTTTTGTTGTTTGTTTATCAGTCCGTATCGTATCGTTAATTGCGTGTTGAGAACTTCAGATGTGCAGACTCGCTTTCGGGTTCTCGTTTTGTATGGCCACTACACTACGCGCTGCGTTTAAATAGCACGCAGGTGTATAGTAATGCACGGACGGGCTGCAGGTGATTTTGTATCTACTAATAGGTACGAGCACAATCCGCGTAGAATCTGTGTGCGTCTGAACTGAACACTCTCTAACTGTGACCCTTAGTAACGTTATTTATTTATATATAACTCTTTTTAGTTTAGTATCAAAGCATTCGTATTTATTTTTTAACAATTACTCGTTTATTTTTAGATTCTTCTGAAGCATGTTCTTCGTCACATATCCATCCGGAAATAGAAGAAAGCCAAGCACATACTTTATCGGATGTCCATCCAGAAATCGAGGAACCCCAAGTCAACGATTCTGATATATCTGCAGATAATGCAGATTGTAATATAATTTCATCAGATAGAGGAAATTTTGGTGACAATTTAACTGAATGTGAACGAAAAATAATTTTTAAATTGGGTCCATTTAAACCACAAGGACCATTTCCAAAAGTTTCAGAAAATAACCGACCTTTTTCAGCTTATTATTATTCATATTTCAATCAGGCAGGCATAAAAATTATAAGACCATGGTTATGTTATTCTAACGTTTTAAACAAACCGTACTGTCACTTCTGTTGGTTATTAGCAGATCGTCAAAACAAATCGTACTCCTCTGCTTGGGTTAACGGTGTTTCGGTTAGAAGTAATTTCACACAAACTATTCTTGACCATGAAAAGTCACAGCAGCATATTAGTGCCTCACTCTCTTATAATAATTGGTTGCAAGGAAATACCATCGATACTCTATTGAAAAGTGAAATCGATAGTAAAATTACATTCTGGAGAGATGTACTGCATCGTATAATTAATGTTATAATTACTTTAGTATCTTGTAATCTACCTTTGAGGGGGCATGATTCTGATTCTGGCAATTTTATGGCAATTTCACGTCTGCTATCTAACTATGATGCAACTTTAAAAGAACTTTTTCTAAAACCGAAAGGTGAAATAAATTATTTATGCCCTACGATTCAAAATGAAATTATTAGTTTGCTTGGTACTAACGTTAGGAACAGTATTATCTCAGAAATTAAAAAAGCTCCATTTCTGACAATAATTTTGGATACAACACAAGACTTGTCAAAAATTGACCAACTATCTGTAGTTTTTCGATATATCTCGGTTACAGAAAATGATGATAATGTGCCTAAAGAAATAAAAATCTGTGAGTCCTTTTTAGGATTCATAGCAGTAACCGATTGCAGTGCTGCAGGTCTGAAAACTGTCATTTTAAATTTGACTAAAGAATATGGAATTGATTTGACTAAATGTAGAGGACAGGGATACGATGGAGCAAATGTTATGTCGGGTGTGTATGGAGGATTACAAACCCTAATAAAAGAGCATGCTCCAAATGCCGATTATGTTCATTGTGCTGCGCACGCTTTAAACTTGGTTTTGAACGATGCTGCGAGACATGTTCGTGAAGTATCGACTTTTTTCGATAATTTAGAAAAAATATATGCTTTTTTTGGCAATATTATAAAACGCTGGGCTATGCTAAGTGACGATTCATCTGAAAAATATTTGATTACCCTTAAAAAGGTATGTCCTACCAGATGGTCTTCTAGGAACGACGCTTTATTAGCAGTAAAGAAAAATTTTTTACTAATCATGAAAACTTTGTACCAACTAAATTTAATTTCAAATAAAAAAGATGAACGTGAAGAATGTAAAAGTATAATTAATATTTTAGAGAGTTTTGATTTCTTAGTGCTCGTTACATTTTTTTCTTCACTATTTGAAATTATTAATCCTGTTTCTAAAGCTCTACAGCATGAAAATAATGACTTACAGAAATCTAGTATTTTATTAAGTAATCTTTTAAATAGACTGTGCCAATTAAGAAATCAGAATTCATTTAATAGTTTGCTAAATGAATCCAATGATTTAGCAAAAAAGTGGGGGGTTACAACTGTTTTTAAAAACAGTAGGCGAAAGATAAGGCGTTTTTTTGATGAGTTATCACAAGATGAGAGAATTTCCGACCCGGAATCCTATTTCAAAGTCAATGTATACTATTGCTGTTTAGATATATTAATTTCTCAAACTAAAGAAAGATTTCAGAGCCTTTGCAACCTGAGTAGTATATTCGAAATATTACAACCGGAGAAACTCCTATATTCTTCAAGCGAAGAGATATTAAACGCTTCCGGAAAACTGTCTGCTAAATACAGTAAAGACATCTCACTTAATCTTTGTGACCAATTAAAGGCTCTAAAAACATGCTTAAATTCTGAAATTAAAAAAAAATATTCCATTAAAGAACTCATTGAATTATTGCTAGTAAAATTCAATAGTCTTGCATCCAGTTTTCCCGAGGTAATCACAGCATGCTTTTTATTCTTGACCCTTCCAGTTACAACCGCAACGGCAGAAAGAAGTTTTTCAAAATTAAAACTAATAAAAAATTACTTAAGAACTTCGATGGGACAAGAACGGCTGTCAGACATCTCACTATTGTCCATAGAGGCAGAAACTTTAGAAAAACTAAAATCATCATTGCTGATAAAAAGGCAAGGAGAGTGAATATTTAAAATTCGATTTTTATTTGCAAAATGGGTAAATTATGTGATAAATAAATATTACTTCTCACAATATTTTTTTTCTTTTGTGAAAAATCTTTACCTCCATATAAGGGCCTCCAAAAAAATTTTTATACGGCGCCCCGACAAGGCACGCTACGCCACTGATTATATATATATATATATATATACACAAGAATTTCTCGTTTAAAGATATAAGATATGGGCGAAGATACATACATATCTACCGTATGACAGCCAAGGTTAAGGCCCATTTAGACAGTTTCTCGTCTCGAGGATATGATTATAGAAAGAATATAAAAAAGTTTCTTCGTCTACGCATTTACACGTGTGACAATTGTCGCCACAGTGGAAAAGCGCGAGGCTCTTCCACTGTGGCGACAATTGCCTCGCAATTAACAGAATTTCAAAGAAAAATCAAGATACATTTAAAATGAATAAATTTTCCCCCTGTTTGCAACATTGTTCATTGATGCTCCACTCTTCTTTTAACTCATAAGTAATGCTTGCTTTCTTTCTTTATTTTATTGTTCGTAGCCTAATGTTATATAGTCCATAGTCTTCCTTGATACCCAACACTATGGCTAACACATTTTTTTTTGCAATTTACAACAGTAGTTTCTGAGATTAGCGCAACTTTCAAGACAATCTTTCAAATATTTTAACAAACAAACCCTTTAGCTTTATAATATTAGTATAGATATAAGATTATTGTGCATTCATGGAATCGCTTAGAATGTCACCTTGCATGCTTGAACTCAACCACTATATGTTGCTACCAGTTCTAGAAAATATAGAATCAGGCATTGGAGGTTTCTTTCAAATTTTTAACTTTAAACTTTGAGACTGTTGCTTGAATTTCATCTTGAGCAAAATAACATACTTTTTATTAAGGTGGCGCAAGCTGGATGCAACATACTTCCCAAGCATATGCAAGTCGTCCAAGTCCCCAATGATGATTTTGGGGACTGAGGCGACGAAAATTAAAAATATTTCTGAAAATATTTTTAATTTTTGCAGGAAATTATCGCCTAGCGATAAGTGATTTGCAAACCTCGTATGACATAATCGTAGGTGAAAATTGAGTTCTTGTCTGTATGTAAATATTCTGATACGATAATGTTATGACGATACATTGTATTGCCGAGTTAGTGACGGTACCAGAGGCCCAGCTCCCCCTCTCCTCTTACCCATAAATTTATATCTATATTTAAGAAGCGGCAAAAACATTATGTCACGTATGGAACCATTACTTTAACCATCTGCATAATCTGTGTAAAATTATTCTAGTAAAAAGTATCTATCATTATTTCACATAGCAACAAGTCATTACTGATTAGTTTGAGAGGTATTTGGTGTTTTGTGTTAATTTGTGTATTTTTATAGGATTGGATAAACGAGTTACCTGATATTAAGTGACCGCCGCGAATGGACACCCGCATCTCAAGACACAAATTCACAAGTGCGTTGGGGTTACGATCAGTTTTAATGTGTGCAAATCCGTAAACAGTTTTGATATATTATACCAACTTTTAGTTGTTTTGAATTAATATTACATATTGACTAATAGCTTACGTCTAGCCTTACGTTCTATAAAAGGATTAAGTAAATAGACTAACGACACGTTCTATAAAAGGAGTAAGTAAATAGACTAACGACATACGTAATTCTCATAGCGTGAGTAAATCACTATTAAACTAAACCTAATTCCATAAAATTACTATTATTAATATTTCCGAACCTGTACGACATAGTACAGATAATGGGTAATTTCAAGGATAGACCTACTCAGTATATAACTTAGTTTAAAGTACATATACCTAGCTTCCTACCTACTCACATGTTATTACTTTACAGCCGAGTGTAAAGTACAAAGCTAGCGGATTAAATCAGGTAGGCAGGTTATATTTTTTGGATACCTTGGATTGGATTTATAAATAATAATACCTACTAATAAAACATCTTTGGTGTAGGAATTTTATTTAATAAATGAATAACGAAATGCTTACATTACAACACATGTTTCCATTTGTATTTGAAGTTATTCTATCAAGTCTACTCATATATATTTTGTTCAAACTTAGCACTATGACAGAACTGTAAACACGTCAATACAGTACTTTAATTTAATTGCAAGATAAGAATCTGATTCAAGGTATGCCAATAAATAAAAATATTCCTTTTTGTGCAAATTACATCCCATTCTCATTACTTTACAATAAATGAAATACTTAAGTTATCTACTTCAAAGCACTATTTGCAATTATTGTGCATACCGTTCTTCAATAGTAATAGAATAAAAATGTATTTACGAACACACAAAACGTTTACGTGGGTAAAATTAGCTTATCAATTTAATTTTTTTAGAGCTAAAGCAGTGATCAGCGAGTTGTTTAGGTATCTTAACCACGACTCCGGGATCGAGTCATATTTTGGAATGCGGCTATCCCGTTGTATATCGATGTCTCTCTGCGATTACATGAATACACGAGTACAAACTCTCACCAGGAGCTTTCATGTTGATAGATATCGGAGTTCACGATGCTGAACATCTGTCAAGTTTTCTCCTTCGTTGTACGTCTGCACAAACTCCTCGCAGGGACATTTGAGACACCTTTAAAATTGAAATTCAAGGACATGCAGCATATCTACTTTAGCCCTTGTTTCTAAATTCTAAATAACGATAAAACAAAGCCTATATTTACCTTAAATTTAATACTTATGTACATTTACAAAAGCTTAATACCTATATCTTATATCCCGTGTAAATAAAAGGTTTTTTTTTTCAAAACCATACTGAAATAAGAAGTATTTCTTTTAGGGGTGTTGGCCTAACCAAAAACATTAAATTCTATTTATACTTAAGAATGAACATCAGCGAGTAATGGAAAAGGTTATTCTGTTGTTAATATAATGCTAAATCTCTTGACTTATAACATTATAAATGTATACAAGACTCCTTTGTGTGTGTGATATTTAAAAGATAAGATTCGTTTTAAAACTATAAATTTACCTTCCTTGAATTTAATGACCATAGAACCGTAATACGAATGATGTGAGAGATATCCCTTTAATAACATAAATTTATAATAAACATGTACCACGGACGACTTCTTGCAAGATGGACACAGATACATACTGCAGAATTCAATATTTTTTCTTACCACTTGATCTTTATAGTCGACTTCAAATTTATAGCCGAATTCCTTGTAAATTCAAAGTTTTGGATGACAATTATTATTAGAAGTACTGATAATTTCAAAACGACGAATGAATTTGACAACTGCTGGAGTGTAAATATCCATTTAACTGCCTACTTAGATTTTTAATTCATTTTCCTTCATTCTAAAAAGAAAATATGTATGGTTAAAGCCAAGAAAATTTTGGATATATTACTTTTATAGAATAAATGTTCAGACATACATATGATATACATTCTTTCAACTTTTTAATTATGTAACAGTATGCTGTGACAATGCTGTGCGATATATAAACACCAAGTTAGTAACACCAATGCTAAATGATGGTCTTAAAAAACTGAATTTTACGTAATTACTATAAGATAAGCTAATTAAAGATGTCTCTTAGATAACCTGTAATATAAATACTATTGAATGGAAATATCATTTTTGGTCAATAACAAGTCATGACAGTGGGTTCAATGAAAATGATAATTTAGGTCTTGAATTGTTTTTGCCCAATATTTTTCTCTGTTCCTCTTTAATTCTCTTTTCTTGTTCCTTCTTCAACTTCTGCCTCTCTTCATCCATTTTTCTTTGTTCTTCTATCATGGCTAGCCGCTCCTCAGCCTAAAAATTTCAATACAAAAATAGTATATTATGCACACAGAATTCAGTCAAAGCAAACTCTACACCACCTTCATGTTTGTGATTTATATTTATATATAGATAGATAGATATACTCTTTATTGTACAAAAAGAATTACAATTTTTATCGTTATAAATAAGTGTACTTACAAAGTAAAGTTTAAGCTTAAAAAACAATACCTGGTAAAGTAAAATATAAGAGAACACAAACAAATATTAGTCACCAATATTTATGTTGTTCCTCAGCCTAAAAATTTCAATACAAAAATAGTATATTATGCACACAGAATTCAGTCAAAGCAAACTCTACACCACCTTCATGTTTGTGATTTATATTTATATATAGATAGATAGATATACTCTTTATTGTACAAATTGTAGTGGTAGAGCCATGCTTGCTTAAGCACGAATGGGCCGGCTCGACCGGTGCGATACCACGGCCTCACAGAAAACCGGTTGTGAAGTAACGCTTGCGTTGCATTTCCCCGAAATGAGTGAGGTCTCCGGAGGCCCAAAACCCCCCACCCCCCTAATGATAGCGCTGTTAACGAAAAGGATACCCCAGGGGGGTACCAGCGCTAGCGTTGGAGAATCCCCCCCTGGACGTCCACCCTCAGTACGGATTATGCCTGAGCGTGGACGCCCAGGCTGCCCCTCGTACTCTGGGGGGGGCTCAACTGCGCTCTCAAAATCTGCTCGGGGCAAGAGAAGGCACACCATGGCACCCCCTGTCACGTTTACCGTGGATTTTTGTAACATCAGGGGCTTACATTCGAACCTCGACACTGTCCACCACCACCTTGAGACAGCAAAGCCGGCCTTGCTCTTTTTAACCGAGACGCAGATATCATCTCCAGCGGACACATCCTACCTCTGCTACCCTGGGTACGGACTGGAACACTCCTTTGTTCCTAAGGCTGGTGTATGCGTGTACGTTAGAGATGATATCACTTCTCGCCGCCTCGGCAATCTTGAAGGTAGGGACCTCTCCATCTTATGGCTACGTGTAGACTGCGACGACCATCCCCGCATCTACCTATGCCTCTACAGGTCCCATAGCGGTGATGCCGAAACGGACCGACTCATCGACCACGTCCAAATGGCTACAGACTCAGTGCTCCAGCAGGTCCCATCCGCAGAGATCGTGATTCTTGGCGACTTTAACGCCCATCACGCCGAATGGCTTGGTTCGCGCAAAACCGATCATGCGGGAAGATCTGTTCACGATTTCGCCTTGGCATATGGCTTGACGCAGCTGGTAGCAACGCCTACGCGAATCCCAGATGCAGAAAGCCACGTGCCTTCACTGTTGGATCTTCTGCTGACCTCACATCCTGACGGCTACAAAGTATCCGTTGAGGCCCCTCTTGGCTCTTCGGACCATTGCCTGATTAGGAGTATAGTGCCACTCGTTCACTCGCTGCGGCCGCGAGTTACAGGCAGTCGCCGCGTATGGCACTATAGGTCAGCAGACTGGGATGGAATGCGAACATTCTTTGCATCCTACCCATGGAGGCAGGTTTGCTTCTCGCCGGATGATCCCAATGTCGTTGCTGACTCTGTCGCGGATGTTGTGCTTCAGGGTATGGAACTTTTCATTCCATTCTCCCTGATTCCCACAGGTGGCAAGTCCCAGCCTTGGTTTGGTCGAACCTGCAAAGCGGCGTCCCGCCGAAAGCAGGAATGTTACCAAGCATGGGCTAATGCAGCGACAGCACGGGATGAAAAGACCAGCACATTAAAGAAGCAATTTAACTTTGCCTCCAGGTCCCTCAAAAGAGTAATTGCCTCGGCGAAGTCGGCTCACATCGGCAGAATTGGCGAGAGACTAGTTAGTCTCCCCTCCGGAACTCGTGCATTCTGGTCTCTTGCCAAAGCTGTCCAGGGGAACTTTTGTAAGCCATCCCTTCCACCTCTGCGCATAGGAGATAATTCATTGGCCCACGACGCTAAAGAAAAAGCCGATCTTCTGGGCAAACTCTTTGCGTCCAACTCGACCCTGGACGACGGGGGAAACGCACCGCCGACCATACCGCAGTGCGAGACCCGCATGCCGGAAGTCCGGTTTACACAAAGGGCAGTGCGTAAAGCGCTTCTTTCCCTCGACGTTCATAAGTCGAGTGGGCCCGATAGAATCTCTCCTATCGTGCTGAAGACGTGTGCTCCAGAGTTAGCACCGGTTTTAACGCGCCTTTATCGGCTTTCTTACTCTCTTGGCGTAGTCCCGAACTCATGGAAGACAGCTCTAGTGCACCCAATCCCTAAAAAAGGAGATCGCTCGGATCCGTCCAACTACAGACCCATAGCCATCACCTCCTTGTTCTCAAAGATAATGGAATCCATTGTTAACTGCCAGCTCCTCCGGTACTTAGAAGACCACCAGCTCCTCAATGATCGACAATACGGCTTCCGTCAGGGTCGTTCAGCTGGTGATCTTCTCGTATACTTGACTCACCGGTGGGCACAGGCGATCGAGACCAAGGGGGAAGCGTTGGCCGTTAGTTTGGACGTGGCGAAGGCCTTCGATCGGGTCTGGCACAAAGCGCTCCTTGCGAAGCTTCCTTCCTATGGGCTTCCCGAGAAACTGTGCAATTGGCTCACCAGTTTTCTTACAGACAGAAGCATCAAGGTCGTTGTTGACGGTGCATGCTCCGACTCGAAGTCTGTTAATTCTGGTGTCCCACAAGGCTGTGTGCTATCACCCACGCTGTTTCTTCTGCATATCAACGACATGCTGCAGATTAGCAGCATCCATTGCTATGCAGACGATAGCACGAGTGATGCCCTTTACACCGGCCGCGCTAACATTTCTCGGGTAAACGTCATCGAAAGCCGATCCAAACTTGTGTCTGAAATCGAAACTTCTTTATCAAAAGTTTCAGATTGGGGTCGACTTAACCTAGTCCAATTTAACCCCACGAAGACACAGGTTTGCGCGTTCACCGCTAAAAAGATGCCATTGGTCGTATCACCTCAATTTGAGAGCACTTCCCTAACTGCATCAGCCAGTATCGGAATCCTTGGCGTCGATATATCAAGCGAAGTCCAGTTTCGCGGTCACTTAGAGAGTAAGGCCATATTAGCCTCGAAGAAGCTTGGTGTGCTAAACAGATCGAGACAGTATTTTACTCCGGCCCACCGCCTGCAACTTTATAAGGCGCAGGTTCGGCCGCACATGGAATACTGTTCTCATCTCTATGCAGGTGCACCCCAGTACCAACTTCTGCCTCTTGACCGCATTCAACGGAGAGCGACTCGCATCATCGACTGCCAAGATATTTCTGATCGACTTGACACCTTGGCGTTGCGTAGAGATGTATCTTCACTCTGCATCCTCTATCGCTTGTATCATGGGGAGTGTTCAGAGGAATTGTTCAGACTTATACCGGCTGCTGGTTTCCGCCATCGTTCTACGCGACAAAATATCCATCCCCATCACCTGGACGATTGGCACTCCACCACTGTGCGCTTCTCGAGAAGCTTTTTGCCTCGCACAACCAGCTTATGGAACAAATTGTCGCCTGCCGTATTTCCGAACCGATACGACCTTCAAACCTTCAAGAAGAGAGCGTACCTCTACCTAAAAGGCCGGCAACGCACTTGTGACTCTTGAGTTGCGGGTGTCCATGGGCGGCGGTAGTCACTTACCATCAGGTGACCCGTCTGCTCGTTTGCCCCCTATCGCATAAAAAAAAATAAAAAAAAAAAAAAAAAAAAAAAAACTTACCAATTTGCGCTGAGCCTCTTCAATCTTTTTATTATTTTCTGCCATGATTTCCTCCAGCTCTTTCCTTTTACGAGCTTCTTCCTCCTGCATAATAGAAATATGATATTAATATGAATCTACACCAATAAATTTGTTCTATGTCATTAAAACAAAGTTTTCGTATAGGTACTTTTTTGTATAAAATATAAACTCCTTGTAGGAGCTTGAACTTACAGTCTGCAGAATAAATGTAAAATTTTCTTAATCGTATATTGTATAAAACTGCAAAACATGGATTTCGCATTTCCTACTACCTCTTCAACTTGACAAGTTTTTTCTTTAATACAGTAAAATATATAACGATGACAGCAGATTTATGTGTACATACATCCTTTAGAAACAGAAATGTGGTTATACAAAAAATAGATTCAAAAAATACCTTCAGCGGGCACGACTGGATCCTCAAGCAGCATCTCCATAAAATTCTTAGGGCTTCTTGCTCTTGATCAGTCTTCTGACCTGACTTATAGACTACGTGACTGCCAAGGACAGTCAAGCGAACAATTTTAAAATGCTAGCCAGATGCCTTCACGGCAGACTTACATTATGGCAGGCACCAGGAAATATCTGCCTCATTGGTGCGTATGAAATATATTTTAGTTATAAAATGGAAATGTACAGTTACTTATTAGAGACAGCCAGCCTCGGTGAGTGACAATAATTATTAAAAATCAAGAAACAAATTCTTGTATGCACTCGAACTACACCTGACTGGACCTTTAACAGATATGATCGAAATAATACTTTCATTAGTTCCTCTATTTGTTATGATGCTGGTATTAAAAATTGTATTACACTTAGTAGCTGTGAAAACAACATAAGTTGCAATCGCAGGGTCTGTTTTGTCATGTGCATATGCGACAGTGTGTGTCACGTTGCTTTTACACATGACTGATATGTAATAAACTCAGTTACCTGTCTTGCAAGTTCCTCCCGACGCTGTTGCTCTCTTTGTCTCTCAAGTTCTTCCATCATTTCCTTCTCCATCTTCCTTTTAGCTTCTTCAACCCTTTTTGCAACTTCCTGTTCAATTTCATCTTTTCGTTTTTCTAATTCCTCCTCCACCCTCTTTTTCACAAGCAGTTCTATTCTCTTTGCTGCTTCTTCTTCTACCACCTATAACATTATTGTCATATAGTAAATAAAGTAATATTCAATAAAAAATAAATATGTTGAAATAGTAAATCTACCAGAGATTATTATGTTATATGTAGTATGTATAGTATTAGTATTAGTATAGTATTCAATATATAATACGTGGTAGAGCCATGCTTAGGCACGAATGGGCCGGCTCGACCGGTGCGATACCACGGCCTCACAGAAAACCGGTTGTGAAGTAACACTTGCGTTGCATTTCCCCGAAATGAGTGAGCTTTCCGCAGGCAAATTCCCCCAACCCCCTTAATGATACCGCTGTTAAAAAATAGGATACCCCAGGGTACCAGCGCTAGCGTTGGAGAATCCCCCCCCTTGACGTCCACTCTCAGTACGGAATATACCTGAGCGTTGACGCCCAGGCTGCCCTTCGTACTCTGGGGGGGGCTCAACTGCGCTCTCAAAATCTGCTCAGGGCAAGAGAAGGCATACCATGGCACCCCCTGTCACGATTACCGTGGATTTTTGTAACATCAGGGGCATACATTCTAACCTCGACACTGTCCACCGCCACCTGGAGACAGCAAAGCCGGTCTTGCTCTTTTTGACCGAGACGCAGATATCATCTCCAGCGGACACATCCTACCTCTGCTACCCTGGGTACGGACTGGAACACTCCTTTGTTCCTAAGGCTGGTGTATGCGTGTACGTTAGAGATGATATCACTTCTTGCCGCCTGGGCAATCTTGAAGGTAGGGACCTCGCCATCTTATGGCTACGTGTAGACTGCGACCACCATCCCCGCATCTACGGGCCTCTACAGGTCCCATAGCGGTGATGCCGAAACGGACCGACTCATCGTCCACGCCCAAATGGCTACAGACTCAGTGCTCCAGCAGGTCCCGTCCGCAGAGATCGTGATACTTGGCGACTTTAACGCCCATCACGCCGAATGGCTTGGTTTGCGCAAAACCGATCATGCTGGAAGATCTGTTCACGATTTCGCCTTGGCATATGGCTTGACGCAGCTGGTAGCAACGCCTACGCGAATCCCAGATGCAGAAAGCAACGTGCCCTCACTGTTGGATCTTCTGCTGACCTCACATCCTGACGGCTACAAAGTATCCGTTGAGGCCCCTCTTGGCTCTTCGGACCATTGCCTGATTAGGAGTATAGTGCCACTCGTTCACTCGCTGCGGCCGCGAGTTACAGGCAGTCGCCGCGTATGGCACTATAGGTCAGCGGACTGGGATGGAATGCGAACATTCTTTGCATCCTACCCATGGAGGCAGGTTTGCTTCTCGCCGGATGATCCCAATGTCGTTGCCGACTCTGTCGCTGATGTTGTGCTTCAGGGTATGGAACCTTTCATTCCATTCTCCCTGAATCTTACAGGTGGCAAGTCCCAGCCCTGGTTTGGTCGAACCTGCAAAGCGGCGTCCCGCCGAAAGCAGGAATGTTACCAAGCATGGGCTAATGCAGCGACAGCACGGGATGTAAAGACCAACACATTAAAGAAACAATTTAACTTTGCCTCCAGGTCCCTCAAAAGTGCTGGGGCGAAGTCAGCTCACATCGGCAGAATTGGCGAGAGACTAGTGAGTCTCCCTTCCGGAACTCGTGCATTCTGGTCTCTTGCCAAAGCTGTCCAGGGGAACTTTTGTAAGCCATCCCTCCCACCTCTGCACATAGGAGATAATTCGTTGGCCCACGACGCTAAAGAAAAAGCCGATCTTCTGGGCAAACTCTTTGCGTCCAACTCAACCCTGGACGACGGGGGAAACGCACCGCCGACCATGCCGCAGTGCGAGAGCCGCATGCCAGAAATCCGATTTACACAAAGGGCAGTGCGTAAAGCGCTTCTTTCCCTCGACGTTCTTAAGTCGAGTGGGCCCGATAGAATCTCTCCTATCGGGCCCACACATACAGGCAGAAGCATCAAGGTCGTTGTTGACGGTGCATGCTCCGACTCCAAGTCTATTAATTCTGGTGTCCCACAAGGCTGTGTGCTATCACCCACGCTGTCTTCTGCATATCAATGAAATGCTGCAGATTAGCAGCATGCATTGCTATGCGGACGATAGCACGAGTGATGCCCTTTACACCGGCCGCGCTAACATTTCTCGGGTAAACGTCATCGAAAGCCGATCCAAACTTGTATCTGAAATCGAAACTTCTTTATCAAAAGTTTCAGATTGGGGTCGACTTAACCTGGTCCAGTTTAACACGAAGACACAGGTTTGCGCGTTCACAGCTAAAAAGATGCCATTGGTCGTATCACCTCAATTTGAGAGCACTTCCCTAACTGCATCAGCCAGTATCGGAATCCTTGGCGTCGATATATCAAGCGAAGTCCAGTTTCGCGGTCACTTGGAAAGTAAGGCCATATTAGCCTCGAAGAAGCTTGGTGTGCTAAACAGATCGAGACAGTATTTTACTCCGGCCCACCGCCTGCAACTTTATAAGGCGCAGGTTCGGTCGCACATGGAATATTGTTCTCATCTCAATGCAGGTGCACCCCAGTACCAGCTTCTCCCTCTTGACCGCATTCAACGGAGAGCGACTCGCATCATCGACTGCCAAGATGTTTCTGATCGACTTGACACCTTGGCGTTGCGTAGAGATGTAGCTTCACTCTGCATCCTCTATCGCTTGTATCATGGGGAGTGTTCAGAGGAATTGTTCGGATTTATACGCGCTGCTGGTTTCCGCCATCGTCCTACGCGACAAAATATCCATCCCCATCACCTGGACGATTGGCACTCCACCACTGTGAGCTTCTCCAGAAGCTTTTTGCCTCGCACAACCAGCTTATGGAACAAATTGTCGCCTGCCGTATGTCCGAACCGATACGATCTTCAAGAAAAGAGCCTAAAGGCCGGCAACGCACTTGTGACTCTGAGTTGCGGGTGTCCATGGGCGGCGGTAGTCACTTACCATCAGGTGACCCGTCTGCTCGTTTGCCCCCTATCGCATAAAAAAACAAAAAAACTTGAGGCATTCTACTAGGTGGAAAAGCTAAAACCTTGAAATCAACCTTGGTACTTTGTATAATGGCCATTGGTACTTTGTATAGTGGTTAGTGCTCCTGACTACTAAGATAAAGCTTGATGGTTCAAATCCAACCCAGGACAAGTAAGTAGATACTCATGTATCTGTTCTGTTTTGCTGTAATTTATCTATATGTATATATTTAAAAATATATTTGTATGTATATCAATATGCTTAGTTTGGAAACATAAGGCTGTGTGTGACATGTGTAAACTTTTTTTTTATGTTATACAAACGGGTCATTATACAAACAGACGGGTCACCTGATGGTAAGTAACCACCTCCGTCCATAGACACCTGTAACCTTAGTCGTAAGTGACTGCCCCCCCTCGAAGATGACGGATGGGGGAATGTGGAGAGGGGAAAGAAGAGAGATGAAAGAGGATATGGGGAAGGTGGGCATCTGGAGACCTCACTAATTTTGAGATAACGCAAGGTTGCTTCACAACTGGATTTATGTGAGGCCCTGGTATCACCAGTCGAGGTGGAGGTCGGGATTATATTATTAATACCAATTTTCAATTATTTTTTAAGCATGTTTAAGTGCTATTAAAGTGCTTGATGAATGCTGAAATATGGTGATGCTCCAAATTTACACATACAAATATACAAAACAGCTACAAATATTTAACATTAGTGCTATAAAAAATTAATAAATAAATGAATAATATAATATATTCATATTTAAATAATTATACCAACACTATAATAAAGGTAAACTGCCAATAGCAGTAATGGGTGACAGTTAACTGTATGGTTCAACTATTGATGATAGGACAATCAATTTTATTTCTATATTAGCTATATGTAATATAAATAAGATAATTAATTTTATTGTTATTTAATGTACCTTCTGTTCGGCTTCTCGTACTCTTCTCTGTCTTTCCATTTCCGCTAATCTATCAACTTCATCCATCTTGCTACGTCCTTTGGACTTCTTCCCGTGGCTTCTGCTACCCTCATAGGAGACGTCGCTGCTACTAGAAGATGAAACTGAGTGCGATCTTTTTCTGTAAATTCCATATTTAAGGTTAATCGTTAAAATTTATGGCTGTAAATTGTAATGTACCTTATTTTATGAGTTCTTACATACCTAGATTTGGAACTCCTTTCTCTGGATTTTTCGGCATGTTTAGAGCTCCTGCTACGTGACGAAGATCGGTCCTTGGATCGGCTCTTCTTTCTCGAGTGTTTACTACTTTTATGATGACGCCTGGGCGATTTACTTCTTGATCTTGATCGACCCATATTAGTTAGAAAATTGAATGAACTATTCGGAAAAAAAGTTCATTAGAACTTTGGAGACAAAAATAAATTCCTCAAACACACTATCGGTAATGTTTGACAAACGACGCCATTTTTTGCAAACTTCAGTAAAAAAGTTACTATGCTGTTCTATGGCCAATTTAGTCTTTTGGTACGTCTGGATCCGGTGATTCTTCAATGTATAAATAAATGGATAATAGGATTAAAAACACCGTGTGGTTCTCTGTACAATAGAATAAAGCCAGCAACAAAGGACTGTTTTCTGTCAGATAGTAAGTATACAGTTCTTATAATGTGCCGATTGACGGCAATAGGCTTGCCCACTATTACGTTAATGGGACCAAATCCTAATGGCCAAATGTGGGTGTTTAATACACCTCTGCCTACACCATAGGGTATATAGGCATGAGCGGACGTATGTATGTTGTAGATTTTTTTATAGCACTTATTTTCAATAGATATGAACTAATACTGGGAAAAAAAAGAAAACATCTCAATAAAAATATTTTATTGTCAATCATGAAATCTTGTAATAATTAGTCTAAACCCTGTGGTCTAAGACTAATTTTTACAAGATTATAATATTTCCTATTAAAATATTTCCAATTTAGTACTGCAACATTGGTAGATCCATGTTCTGAACATGCATGTCTACTGTATACAAAAATTAAATATGCCCCAGACAAAGATATCCCTCAAGAATTAGAAAAGAAATTATGCTCTTCAGAAGGCTGAGAAGATTGTTTTTAAACAAACTCTCTCGTAAGATACAGATGAAAAACTTAATCTTTCATTTAATCAAAAGTTATCGTGCGTTTTATTATTATTCACAAACGTATGTGAAATTTCTTGTGTGTGTTTATAATGAATTAATAATTTTAGAATGTATTCCTTTGCATTGACACCTAAATCATCAAACACCATATCCAGTTCCGAATGAGGTGTTCCTAATTCTGAGTAATATAACAAGTATTCACAATCTTCTCGTATAGGCGGCACATAAGATGGAGCTATCTTATCCAAAAATAATTTAACAGTCTCAAGCGTCATGGGAGATGAGATAGATGGAATGTATCCTGATCTAAATCTATAGATATTTCTGCATAAATTTGTTGATAAAGTCGAAGGAGACAAAGTTGAAAAGATGTTGAACCATACCGCGCGTATAAAATTAATAAATAAAAAATGGGTATCCAGTTTTCTGTTGTACCTATCTCTATTGAGCCTCCTTCCTTTCCCTAACAGCTCTAGTACAGTCATCATCCCACCCAGGCGGTGACAGTATTTTGACCCGAGTCGATTTTTTAAAGGAAATGCAATTGATGCATATGATCAATGGCACCAGTGAAACTGCCCAAATAACTGTACATAGCAGTCACCATATAAACTTGTGTTTTCAGAATCTAAATTTGGAAAGGTATTAACTCTATCCTCCTTATATTTGGCCCAGTCTGGGTCGGTTTAGGTGAATTTTAACAGTAAAGGTGAGCTTCCCTCTAAAAATGGTTTGTTAGGAAGTGATACAAGAATTGCACTGCCCTGCCATGTGACAGGTCTATACAATTCTAATGGGCAGACGAGGTTAAGTCAGCTGAACAAAAGTTGAGGTCAACACAGCCTTTCTGCTAGCCATGCAGAATCCGGCAGGTATGCAATACCTAGCGGATACAAAAGACCATTATTAAGAACTACTAAATTTAGGCAACCAAAACCTCTACAAGGCCTTCTCCATACATATCGAGGAAGTAGTTTGGATATTACGATAATATCAATTTTCCCTTTTTTAAATCCAATTCACTCATTCATTCTTATATTTGTTTAATCACAATTAATATACAGTCACATACTGTATATTAATTGTGATCAATATTTTAACCCATTTTTGACATAAAGTTCATACACACAATCCAGGAGCGGGTGCACGCTCTTAAAGTCGATTGGAAAGTTACGTTACAGCAGCGGGCATCGTACGTCTTTTTTATTTTTAATTTAATAGCGTGTACTTACAGGTAAAAAGCTAAAATTGGTAATATTCTTCATTGTCGACATCGGCATTACTTGCCGTAGACAAAACATAGAATAGAATAGTCTATTAAGTAGACGTTGGCAGAATTGCAAGGAATGGTATGGTGTGACAACTCGTGGCATATCACACTCATAGGTCACAGTGTAACGTGTAAGTGGTGGGCGATTATGAATGATAATTATAATTGAATGAGTTGCTACTACTAATACTGATAATCGATAATAAGATTATAACTAACTATTATTTATTATTATAATCGAATGGCGTCACTAATTTTGTCTACTAATTGTTTGACAGTTTTTTTTTTTAATTAGTACATAGTATTATTTTGTTTCGATAAGATTTTTTTTGTTGTGTATCTATATGTAGATACCTAAAAATACTATTTACTTACCTATTTAAAATGAATCTTTAGTTTGATATTTATATTGTTATTGAAGGAGTAGTGTTTCACAAAAATGTCACCTTGAGTTTCTGGTTCATGTAATGATGAAATAACCCTAAAATATCCACTCAAACAATTAAAAAGCAAAGTAAGCCTTGCGAAATACAACGCAAATGACAATGGCCCTTCATTACTCACGTATCGCGAATTCAACCCCAACCTTTATCAATGTCCTTTGGCCTATTCTTTTTAATAATGGCATCTGAAATGTTGTCAAAGATGGTGTGAAAAAGTAGGTAGTAATCGTGTTTCCATTGAATTTCGTTTCGTTCCACGAATCCCGGATGACGCAAAATCCTTTTTACTTAATGCCCTCCTTCACAATTATAAATCCTCATTTAACAAGAGATTACAGAGGATATTACATAATAATGCCACACGGAAGTGGTAAAACCCTAAAAGCCAGAAGAATTAATATTAAAACTTTTAGAGATGGTGTGCTTAACTGGAAGTGTACAGAAACCCTACCTGACCTGACCTGACTGTTGCTAGACCTCCCTCTCCATACAACAATATACATATTTAACCCAACATACGGTTTAGTAAATGTTGCAGGTTTGGGTATGTTCAGTTTATCTGCAGATCCAAATTCCGATGCAGTGAATATGTCTCTTTAACCTCATATAAAAATGGTTTTCAACCAAGTGTGAGGAGCGTGTTCCATAATAAGCACAACACGACTCGACGATGATAATTTTTACTGAATAAAAAAACACTAACAATTATTCTGCTCTCCTAATTAATGATCGTGTTCCCCTTCCAACCCTTCCCATTCCATCTTTCAAAGACGATATGAACATCATTACCGCAAAAGTTAAGAGTTTGACAGCTTCCTTCCAATATTAAAAAAGACCCTGGAAAATGTACATGGCTAGTACATGGCTAGTACTGGTAATGGGTGACTTCAACTGTCACTATTATAGGTAGGCTTCCTAACGATGCGACTCCTTTAGCACAGGCCTAGTAGAAATCTTAGACTTAGACGATTTAAGCCTTTACATACTGAATGATGGATGCTGCATACGTAGACGTTTCCCCAGACTGCATGAAAGCTGTGTTGACCTTTTGCTCTGCTGACATCTTAGTGATCATTGTAATTGCCCTTCCCAGTATATACAACATTTGATTCCATAGTCTACTACTATCTAGAAACGAAATATAGAGACATCTAATTTATTTATTTATTTATTAGGATCTCCAACTAAAGTTATACACAATAAATGACAAGAATTGATAACAAGGGTATTGAGCTGATATACTTCACTATTACCAGATCACAGCAGCAACAATGTAAAAAATAAAATCAACTAAGCGAATAAGGTAAAAATAATGTTAGAACTCTTTCATCCGCGCGAAGCCGAGGTTGATTGCTATAATCTATATAACATATAAAAGGCAATGTGTGTGTATGTAATTACTTATTTCATACCGATTTTGATGATGATGATGATTCAGGGAATCTTCAGATAGCTCTAGCAGGTGATCCTGAAAAATTTGTTTATATATTGTTGTGAACCATTCTATTTATTTTAACTTATGCCTAGCGAAGCGAGTTAGGTTTGCTGGTGGTATTTATATACATGTCATAGGTAAATAAAAGGCAGGACGCTTATATATTTCTGGAAGGAGCTGGTTCAACTATTCAGCCTTTCGGAATGCATAATGGACAGTCCACGTGTCTCAATCCGGAAACCAAGCCATTTACCATTAGGTAAAATAGAATCCTTTTACTTCCATATGAAATGTGGCTACTTTGAAAAATCTAATGGTACAAAGACAGGCTTACTGTGATCTATAGTATGCCATATAGCATTCAGAGAAGCGAAATGTGGAGGATATAAGGTACTGTAGTGCGCACAATCATTAATAAACAGTCAATGTTAAAGTTTTGCATAGCTTGTAACAGGTAGTTTTCCTATAATAGGGCACGCCTCTGGCGTCCTCAAAGAGTTATGGTGGTTAGAGCCATACGCGGTTACCGGACCGTATCCACGGAGGCGGCATGCGCGTTGGCCGGAACACCCCCGTGGGATTTGGAGGCGGAAGTGCTCGCCAAGGTCTATCGGCGAACGGCTGATTTCCGGGCGTTTGGGGGCAGTCGGCCCCCGCCCGAAGAGGTACGCTAGTGGCGTGAGCCCGCACGCCGAGCCACAATGGTTTGTTGGTTGTCCCGCCTGAAGGCTCCACGTGCTGGCTTTGCCGCCGTGGAGGCGCTCCAGCCGGTCATTGTCGAATGGGCGGGGTGGCAGCACGGGACCCTTTCCTTCTGACTGACGGAACTTTCGGGAAGTACCTGCACTCAGTTGCTAGGAGGGAAATGAGCCCCGTCTGAAAACGTCACTTTGCAGAAGGAGGCGGTGGAGCGGGCCCGGGAGGATGATCTTCACTCGGACCCAAATCACCGCTGGCGAACCGGGTTAAAATATAAATAAGAAAATTATTGAAAATAGAGTCAATAATAAATCACGATTAAATCCGTTAAAGTGGTTTTATTAAATGAACATTTAAATAAATTTGTCTATGCTGCTCATCCTTAGTCTGAATCAGATAATTGCGTCACGCCTTCCATTAAGTCATCGTGCGTTACAATGGAGCTGTCGCGCCGGGGCATTTTGCTCGTTGAAGGCCTGGGCTCAGGGCTTCTTCGGTCATCGTCATCAGAATCTCCAAAGTCATCCTCTGAGCTATCTGCATCTAGGCCAATAATTAACTCTTCTGCTACCATATCCACGATATGGTTACTCTGCATATTCCTCTTCTATATCCTTCACCTTTTTGCATAAGTTTTGGCAATCCCACGCACTCAGCATTAATAATATATAAGAGATCATGTTTATATATATGTATATAAGAGTTTAAACAATAATTTCCCTATTGTCTTATAATAATTGCGACCTTATTTCATTCACATAATAGCTATTTTGAGAAAACATTTTGAGGAATAAAATCCCTTAAAATTGTTAACTATTGGCAAAACGTTGGTTCGTAACTTACCCGTACAGCATACACATACACGTACTTCGGATATCGGTTCGACATTCACTTCATCTCTTTCTCAGAGACGGGACGACGTAAACTTAAACAGAGAGGGAGGGAATGTCGAACCGATATCTAAGAAACATATACAGCACACACCTGTGTGCTGTATATGTTTCTTAGATTTTTCGACAGTCAAACCTATGACTATAATCTATGTTAGATAGTTTTTATTGATGTGATGAAAATGGATGTCTCGTAACATCCCATCCATTTCATCTGATGTTCGGACGACATCAGAATTTAAATGTGATTCGATTTATCTGACACATGCCTACTGGCTCATGTCATTTTCAGATAGTCACATCGTCATGTCAGGCAGTAAAAAATCAGGATAGGAACTTTGTTCTTCTTTAGTTTATTATCATTATTTATTATAGTCAATTGTAGTTAGTAGGCGAGATCAATACTCGTTGTAAATGTATTGAACAAACGACTCGTTAGTGTTAACGAATATATATAAGCATAATGGCCGACCTTATTAAATATTTACTGTTATCAGTTTTAACAGAGAATTGTTACACTGAATATTTCGAGAAATATAACTTTCTAGATGGTAACTTACTTCTTTTTATACATCTTCTTTTTATATGGTGCACGAAATCAGATAAACACTTTCTTGCTATCTTTCTAATTTTCAGTTCCTTGTTTTACATCAACATTAAGTAAAGGTCTTGGTATTGGCATAATAGCGGGTTCAATTCTGGTAAAAGTTCCCCAAATACTCAAAATATTAAAAAATAAAAGTGGGGAAGGTATAAATGTTTATGGAGTTTATTTGGAGTTGTTTGCTATCACAGCAAACTTTGCATACAGCTATGTTATGGGATTTCCATTTAGGTAAGTAATTTTTTTAGAATTCCGAATTTATTAAATATACAAAGAAATAATTTGTTTCTGTGATAAACAGGAGTGTTGACCTTAAAGTGGCTAAACAGCAGGTGATGTATATTGTTGTTGCTGTGCAATATCCTACTTAAAAATATGTTATTAGTGTTATCAAAATTAGTGTAAGTATAAATGTATTATAGAAAAAGGACAATACAATACTCTTTATTGTACACCATTACAGAATACAGTATTTCAAATAAACATATCATGGTACAAATGGCACTCTTTGGATTCATAGATTGGGCATTTAATATGTCTACTTAGAAGTTTAGCTTAGCAATAATTTACATAATTATAAAAGGGAAATTTAAAATAAAAAAGAAATATATATATCCATACATAACTTACCTACATACATGTATATACACATATCAATATAATAACTAAACATATATTTAAATATCCAGGATTGCAAATAAGTGAAATATTACTATGAGAAATAGTTATTAGTGACCATTCTTCTTTAAATTGGAAGTGAGTTTACTATTTTACAATAAACTACCATAGAAGAAGTGATTGCATAAAAAGAACACTAAAAAGTACTTTATAAACTACATTACATATAACCTATGGATCCTCAATTGTGCAAGATGTGCAAAGATCAATTTACTATGTAAAGATAAATAGTTGTCTAACATTAGGTAAGGATTACAGTGTGTCGTTATTGTTACTATTCATTCATACCTGGCTATCACACATATGTAAAACCATATGTATAGGACTCATTTTATTACTTACCCATATATGTATATAAAATACAAAACATGTTTCTACATATGTCCATTATAGACTTTGAAACCATCCTAACATGTGCCCATTAGGCACATTACTTGTTTTAGTGTTGAAGCACATACCAGGTATCCGCTGGTACTTTATGGATTAGTTCGAAGAGATTATAAAACTATATTTCTAGTTTTTTATTTTATATCTACAGCAATAACAGAAATGATTTTGTATGGAATATGCATTTATATCATCATGGTTTACAGTGCATGGGGAGAAGGCACATTTCTGGCAATACAGACTGCGGTAATAGCTGCCCTCGTTCTCCACTATGGAGGCAACACAGGGAGTGCAACAGTGTTCTTAGCAGTCTATGTTGGACTGGTATCTGTGTTAGTAAGCAAACTTACACCTGTTGATGTGCTGTGGTCAATGCAAGCTGTGAATGTGCCTATCATTGTCACTGCAAAGGTAATACTAATGTTAATTTAAATAATTATCTATGTATAGAAATGTGAGGGTGTATAAAGGTATTTGCAATCTTCCTATAATGTTTAGTTCCAATATCTTTATGCTTAGTGCAAAAATGCACCTATACTTTTAGTTACTGGTCTTTTGCTGTACAAATTAATTCTCTCTTTCATGGAGTTCGTGATTAGTAATACAAGGATATAGCACATACCTATAGTGTCCTCAACATTGGTTTCTCTGGGTTGAAAGCCTAAATCCAAATAAATTCCATAGACCAGTACCCAATATTTTTTTTTTTCAGTCAATTCAAGTTGTTACTAACTACAAGAATGGCAGTACAGGACAGTTGTCAGCAGTAACTCTATTGTTGCTCTTTGGAGGCAGCATAGCTAGAATATTTACATCACTGGTAGAAACAGGCGACTTCATTATTATTTTGACATACTGTGTGTCCACTGTGGCTAATGGTGCTATTGTATGCCAGTTATTCTGGTATTGGAATGCTGAAAATATCCAAAAGACAAACAAGAAAAAAAAGTAGTTGGAATCTATTGTTATTGTGGATTTGTTAAAAAGTACATATTTATTATAAGTTTTGAGAGTTCACATAATATAAAAAAATAAAATAATTTAAATCTTTTTTTTTCTTACATTCTGTTTTATATATACCATAGGGAAGCCAGTTCACAGTGAACATCACCTGGTATCACGGAATCGCATTTTTACAAGATTGCCTAAAAAGGAGTGTGTATTGTTTTAGGGTTCATGTATGTTAATTTTTTTTCCTAAGTATTTTTATTGCTGCACCATGCGTCAGGATCCCAAACAGCACAACTTTGAAAAGAGGTTCTAAAAGCAATTACATGAAAATGATTAAGTCTCAACCTGGCATAAATTAAGTCACAATTTATACAGACGGTTCCATGATGGAGTCAGGAACCGAAGTCGGAATTTTCTCACAAAACCTACACATTTGACTGCAGGGATGGCGCAGTGGTTTACGTGGTCATCTCGCCAATATGCTGTCGCGCCAAGTGTTGTGGGCTCTATCTCCACATGGGACAACACTGCGTAATCTTCAAATTGTTGTTCTGAGTCTGGGTGTTCTTTGTGTCCTTTATTTGAATGTTTCTAAAGTTCCCCGTAATACAGGAAATCGGTTAAAAATGCAAATCGGTACGCCAATCTTTGTTTTCGACGATTTGCAAATCAGATCATTTATCTGTTTTATTCTTTAAGAAATCTTGTATTTTATCTTTAAATTCCAGATCCGTTCAAATTCATACCCACAACTTGACCATCTTACTTTCGTGTGGTAAAGGTCAGAATAATCTGCGTCGACTTCAATCAGAAATTCTTGGAATTGCCGGTGTACCAAGCCAAGTTTGAAGTATTTAGGAAAATTCACTATAAATTATTTGCCCCGTCATTTTTCCTTTTAGTGATTGCATACAAGCCAGCTCTTTAGTAGTATAAAATTCGTCGTCAACCCCTCTAATAAAGATCAATAATTGAGAAGTGTGACTTCTATCCGTACTTTCACCCATCGCCACGGAAAAATATTTAAAGTTTTCTACACGTTGCATAAATTGAGTCGACAAGTTTGATGCAATGTGATGAATTTGCATTGTAACTGTTTTTCGCGATAAGCTGACAGTTTTTTTTCTGGGCAGATAATATTACTCATACTCACCATGCAATCTTTTACTGTTTGTTATTTTTTAGCAATTTTATAAGCCACAACATATCCAGCCAGTGTAGAAGCCTTATGAACATTGTTTTGCTTTATAAACATATTTCTTTGACCAGATATTGTTTTTTTAGGTTCTCCGCATTCACCTTGTTTTTGAGTCATTCATCAAAGCATACTTGGTTTTAGCATGCTTGGTGTTAAAATCTTTAAATACCGCCACTGCTTAATTACATATAAGACCCATTATGTCTAACCTTTGTATTCTGTAAAGAAGTATTTCCAAGCCCACTCTTCTTTAAACAGTAGACACTCGGAATTGACTTTTCGTTTTTTACACGCCATTACGCTCAAAAGCGGAGCCTTTTTTTAATATAATTATGAATGTAGTGCGTTACTCGAACAAGCAAGAACACGGGAACAAGATCACCTACACGAACAAGCAAAACTTAACGTGCGGATCGCTCGGTGACAGCAGGCGACTGAGTTCACTCACCCGCGTCTCTCATTTCACCACTCTTCGCACTAGCTGGTTCCTTTACCTATGCGTCTATTATTCTACAGCGATCCCTCTCTATAATTTTTGTTTCCCCACATTGTGTGGGGAATGTGTTCCCCTACTCTCACTATATTAAAATATGTGTGAAAAGAAGTGTTCTTCTTTCTTTGATAAATTGGGGTCCCTCATTAAGAAATTCTTAGGATTTTAGCCCCGAGTTGGAAATTATAGAGGGAACACTGAATTAAGTAGAATCTTAACTACACTTTATACTTCTGGACCGTCAAAATATAATTATCACGGGCCATATACTATTCATGACGAAGAACCGTCGGCGGGCCGGGGTTGGCCCGCGGGCCGTACTTTTCCCATCACTGGTCAAGACAGTATGGCCGTATTAAAAGCCCCATTATTCAACTCCTTCCTAGCTTGCTTAACGAAAGCTTGAGGCGAACTTCACAATGACGCAGGTTCTTTCCGGGCAAGGCTACGGCTAAGTACCTGCATTCGGTCGCTAGAAGGGAAATGAGTCCCGCCTGTCGCCACTGCATCACTGCAGTAGTGGGGACTCGGCCCAGCACACACTTGTGAATCTCTCTTCTTTTGCGGGGATGTCATCTCGCAGGAGGCGTGGAGAGGACCCGGGAGGACGATCTCCATTAGGGGTCACCCGCATAGTGCGGGCAGGCGCTAGGAGGGGTCCGAATGACTTACTAAAGCCGTTCCCGGACCCCTCTTACTTCAGGTGCACACCGTGTGGTTTTAGTCCCTTCGATGCCGACACACCGTTCAACCGAAAACCCCCGTGGGATAACGGCCCGAGAGGGTTTCCACACATAAAAAAAAGACGAAGTTCACAATATCAATGCGTCGATAAAAACGCAATAATTTTTTTATTAACGCTCCGACAGCTAATAACTTTTGTGGGTAACTCGTCTTCTTCAATCAGCCATTGGGTGAATTGTTGCTTCGTGAGAGGATCGAAGCTGTACATCCAAGTTTCGTAATTTTTAAGGATGTAGTATACGTTTTGTTAAGTTCTTCCTTCGCTTCTTGTGCGAGGCAAAAAGCTTTTGGAGAATGGCACAGTGGTGGAGTGCCAATCATCCAGGTGATGGGGATGGATATTTTGTCGCGTAGGACGATGGCGGAAACCTGCAACCTGCAACCGGTATAAGTCCGAACAATTCCTCTGAACACTTCCCTTTTTTTTTTTTCTCCGTGGGAAATCCCCTCGGATACCACCTTCTGGTGGCATGTCGGACTCGAACCGACTAAAACCGCAAGCCATCTTGGGTACTAGATGCCGGGGAACCAGGTACACCCTAGAAAGGAAATCCCTGGAACCCCGACGTACCTCGGACCACCTACGGTTTGTAGATGGCCCCCTCCTGTGTGGGAACCCCAATGTTCCCGTAACTATCCCCCAAGGGCGCGCACGCTACTTTGTAGCCGTGAGGATATGAGGTCAGCAGAAGGTATAACAGTGAAAGCACGTGGCTTTCTGTATCTGGGATTAGATGAGTCGGTTCGTTTCGGCATGACCGCTATGGGACCTGTAGAGGCATGCGTAGACGCGGGGATGGTCGTCGCAGTCTACACGGAGCCATAAGATGGAGAGGTCTCTACCTTCAAGATTGCCGAGGCGGCGAGGAGTGATATCATCTTCAACGTACACGCATTCACCAGCCTTAGGAACATGAAGTGTTCCAGTTCGTACCCAGGGTAACAGAGGTAAAATGTGTCCGCTAGAGATGATATCTGCGTCTCGGTTAAAAAGAGCAAGGCCGGCTTTGCTTTGTCTCCAGGTGGTGATGGACAGTGTCGAAGTTAGAATGTGGGCCCCTGATGTTACAAAAATCTATGGTAAACGTGACAGGGGGTGCCATGGTACGCCTTCTTTGCCCCGAGCAGATTTTATGAGCACAGTTGAGCCCATTAGAGTACGAGGGGCAGCCTGGGCGTCCATGCTCAGGTAAATTGCGTACTGAGGGTGGCTGTCCAGGGGGGGATTATCTAAAACGCTAGCGCCTGGTACCCCCCTGGGGTATCATCTTTGTTAACAGCGCTATTATTAGGGGGGGTTTGGGATTTTGGCCTCGAAATGCAACGCAAGCGTTACTTCACAACTGGTTTTCTGTGAGGCACTGATATCGCACCAGTCGAGCCGACTCATTCGTGCCTAATATGCAATGCACTGATTCACGAAATTCCATTCCACGTATCGCATCTTATATAATATCATAAAATTTAAATTGCGAGAATAAGGCATTTAAAATTAATGCTACACATTATTATTATTAATTGTTTAGGGACTCTAACGTGTAGATTCAATGCAGAGATTCGGAGTCCAATGTCGAGTGTATCGAGAGAAAAATTGTCTATAAAAGGGCGTGAGGTGTCTATAGACCACCGGTCTAATCGAAGTTCTATAGCGAGAAGTGTCGGAAAAAGCCTGAGCGTGACGCGTCATAAGGAACTTCGTCCGAAAAATATAATCGCCATGTTTGATTAACGCTTTTTTTTTGCTAAGTTAACGTGAAGATTGTATGAAGTCAGGGATTAGTTGTCACTGTCCAAAACCCATACTGAAGTAGTAAGCAAGATAGCAGTAAGACTTGACTTCCAAGTTACATAAAGAATCTACAGCAGAATAGGCCATGATTTACAAATAATTAAACATGTTGAAATATTATTATTTTTATTGAATTAGTATCACCAATCGTAAAATAAAGGAACAAGATTACTGTTGTTTGAAAATTATACATTTAAGTTTGGAATGAATCAGTATGAAGAAATTGTTCATATCAATCAAGCCTAGTTAAACATTTTTATTAATATGGTTAAAATAAATGTTTTAGACGCGGAATATCTTTTCTAACTTATGCAACAGTTCATTCACAGCAATAAAACCATTCTTATAGTAGGCTATACCTATATTTACAACTAGCTAATTCTAATGAATACATTCATAAAACTAAAACAAACCATGAATAACTGTCATTTGTTTTTGCTAGTTTCATATAACAACTATTGACCAGTAAATCATAGCTCATGTAAACTATTGAATCAGAACCTAACCCAAATTGTACCACACGACTTAAAAGCTAGCACACAGTGGTAAATTACAATTTGTAATATTTATTCTTTGGGAGGTGGTTCAACTGGTTTCTCTTCAGTATGTGTATTTCTTTCCGGTTCATTACCATCTGCCCACTTGCCGTCATACTCCTTTCTGTCAACATATCTTTCTTCTTCATATTCACCCTCGCTGCGGTGACTATCGCGTTCAGAGTAACGTGAGTAGCTGAAATTAATAATAAGTTAATTTTTTTACTATTTTTATAGTATTTTAATGACATAAAACCAAATATGCATCAACAATTATTGTACCATAAACAATTATAATCAACAAAGAAGCTAAGGTTATTGACATTGTGTTGATTTTGGAATAATTTATATTTCATTCAGGGCTCGGATCTTCTAAGCATTAGCCAGTTAGTTACATGGTACACTCCCTTTCCGTTTATATTCTCTCTCCTTTTCTATATATTTAAAAAAATAAAATAAAAACCATTTATTGCAGTTACACCAATCATAGGTACTTTTGAATTGTAAGTCAGTAGTGAAGCTAGTTGCCTGTTCCAATATGTAGATCCTATGGAGAAGAACAGGCAAGAAACTCAAAGGACACTCTTTATCAAATGTTTATAAATTCATTTACATACTTTAGGAACGATAGGTTGCCTAGAGCTATTACGTAAGTGTGACTAGTCAATTAGTGCCGAAATAAATATTAAAATATTGTGTTTCTACTAACCTGTCCCTGTCTTTATCACGCCTTTCAGGACTATATGATCTAGATCTACGAGTCCTCTCGGGACTCCTAGATCGTGAATAACGACCGACTCGTCGATCACGGAAGTCTCGAAAGCCGCCTCTGTAGATAGCATTTCCATTTTTAGTTCTATTCATTTATCAGATCAGAAACAAATGAAGTTATTTATATCTTATATCTATATTCTCTTATTCCGGCCAGCCAATCCCTTAAGATATGGAGAACAGGGGATCGGACAGGTTGCAGAAGATAATCTAGCGTAATATTTTTGTCAAAATTTTAAATCAAGAAATAAAATAAAATTAAGATATTTGTCATCTGTTCTGCAACTCAAATGAACTACAAATCACAACGCGTTATGTTGTTTGGAGTCAAGGAGTATAAAAATACTATGTTAAAAGCTCCAAGTTAGTAAATAATATCATGCATGTGTCATTGACGCTTCAACAAGTAACTGTTGGTTTAGGATCACAGGACAATATCTCCTTTTTATAAATTTGTAATTATATGCTGGAGCAATGTAATATGGAGGAGGCACAATTGTCTCACTGTTAGGACCTTGCAGTTATCATATTAATTGTGGTAGGATATCATTGGGTTTAAATGTAATAATGACTTTGAGGGTTGATCTTTGGAACTTTTCAAGTTGTAAAATTACTGTTTTACAAGCTGGTTTACTCTCCATACCGAGACACAGTAACTCAAAAGTGACTGTGAAATTGAAAATTGTAGTCAGCGACAAATCGAAGGTTTTTAAAGCACTCTTTAAGAAAAAAGAGTCCTTTGAGGTATTTTATGGTAGGTGATTTAGAAACAGGTATATTTGAGGAGTGTATTGTAATTTGTATTATTGCATGAGAAAACTAAGTGTTATTTTCAGATGCTTGATTTAGCAAAGGAGAATTGAAGATAGGTAGTCTTGTTAGGTTAAGGGTGAGTAATTTACACTCTATCCAGTCACTTGTTAAGGAAATCTAGTTCAGCATTTTGGTGTGCCTCTTCCCATGTACAGTAGCATCCCGATTATCCGTACTCATTCGTCTCAGGTCTAATTGTCAATTCAAAAATGTTTTGACAGCGCAACGAGACGTGTATCTAATTCTTCAATTAAATCCCACGACATTTTAAACAAATAACATAAACAATGAAAATTCTTAGCATGGGTGAAGGGTGCGATGAGGAGAATATTAAGGAGTGGCTGAACTGCCATAGTGTGCAGACCCTGTGTTAAGATTGTGTTGTATCAAAACGTACCCTTGCTGCTTTATGTTGGCAATACTTATAAATTGTCTGTCATTTTTGTAACCGCCCGATGAGTTTTTGAATTTTAGATTATGGGCCCAGGTAATCGCTTTAGATTGTAAAAATTAATCAGTTATTTGGTCTAAAACTGTGTATTTAGAGTCAGTGTGTCGTTCTACAGTAAAAACATTTAATGAAAATGAGTGGAAACTATTTTATCAACGTGCCTAAGTTGAGGACGTGAAAATTATACAGAATGGACGTTCGCCGCGGAAAATTTCCTCGTGCTCGAGGGCACGAAGCATTACATCGAGCCAGTAGTAGGAACTGCAGAAACAGCCGAAGAAAACGAAAGCAAAACTGATTATGACAATTGACTCATCGTTATATGTGCATATCAAAAACGTGACTGCGACAAAAGAATTGTGGCAGAAACTCAAACAGTTATTTGATGATTCCGGCTTTTCTAGAAGAATCAGTTAATTGCGCCATTTAATATCAATTCGTTTAGAGAGTACCAGCTCGATGACGTCGTATGTAACAGAAATTATTGAATCTGGACAAAAACTAAGCGGCACTGGTTTCAATATTGATGACTGTTGGATTGGATGTTTACTACTAGCTGGATTGACAGAAAAATATTCGCCCATGATTATGGCGATTGAGTATTCTGGCATTCCCATCACATCGGACGCCATTAAGGTAAAATTGTTAGACATGGAAACCGACACCGGAAATCATGAAGTTAGCGGTGCTTTTGCAAGTTCATACTCGTAGAAGGGGCAACCTAAAAACAAAAAGTCTATGCAGTCTATGACCGGAAATCAAGGTGGCGCATAAACAACCGGGACATTACAAGAACCAATGCACGAATAATGATAAAAATCTGTCGAGTTATAACAAAATTGCAAGAAAACAAACAAATGCATTCAGTGCTGTTTTCCTAAATAGTAATTTTAATAAAACTGAGTGGTATATTGACTCAGGAGCTAGTACTCATTTAACAGCCATGGAAAGTCGGGTTATCCAATCGATAAAGTGTAAAAGAAAAGGAAATTTCAACTTATTGCTATTTGCAACGATGCAAATAGCAATAAATTGAAAGTTTCTTGCATAGGAGATGTTAATATTGTTACAAAGACTGATGACTGTGAATATGATGTACCTGAAGTATGTGCTCTGTGTTCTGTTTTTGACAACAAAATTGTTGTCTGTCAGCCAATTGATTAAAAACAATAATCAAGTTTCATTTATTGAAAATGGTTGCAGTGTTTACAAGAAGGATGGAAAGTTGGTAGCTCAAGCTGTTTTAACCAATGGAGTGTACAAGTTGATAATGCCTGACAATGTTTTATCAGCATGTGCACTGTCAAGTGAGTTATGGCACCGCAGATTGGGTCATGTTAATAGCAAATATTTGAACCAAATGACATCTGCTGTGGAAGGCATCAAACTATCAGAAAAGAGTGACATCTAAGTCTTCATGTTCAGTATGTTGCCAAGGTAAGCAGAGCATATTACCATTTAATCATGTTGGTACTAGAAGTACAGAAAAACTAGCATTGGTGCACACAGACATCTGTGGACCCATGGAGGTTATGTCAATGGGTGGATCAAGATATTTACTACTTTTTGTTGATGATTATACAAGATACATTTTTGTCTATTTTCTTCAAAAATAAAAATCAAGCATTAAAGTGTTTTAAGAACTTCAAAGCTCTGGTAGAGAACCAGACAAATAAAAAAATAAAAAACTTAAGAAGTGATAATGGGCTTGAATTTTGTAACAGAGAATTTGATATATATTTATAGAATGAGGGTATTAATCATCAGAAAACCAATCCCTACACCCCGAGCCAAATGGTTTATGCGAAAGGACAAACCGAACTGTCGTAGAAAAGGCAAGATGTTTATTATTTGATTCAGGTCTTGGAAAGGAGTTCTGGGGCGAAGCAACAAATACAGCAGTATATCTTCAGAACCACACAGTGGCATCGGGATTGTCAGGAAAAACAACGTTTGAAATGTGGATGGGAATAAAACCAGATCTAAGCCATTTGAGAGTATTTGGCAGTAAAGTTATGGTTCACATCCCAAAAGAAAAAAAGGGGACAGGAAGTCTGAGAAACATATTTTGGTTGGATACCCAGATAACGTTAAAGGCTATAGGATTTATAATCCAAGGAATAAAACTGTGACAATTAGCAGGGATGTTATAATTATGGAACATGAACAAAACACTGAAGTTACTATTCCTGTTCAAGAATCATTTCAAAGACAGTAAGATACTGAGGAGGATACTAAACGATGCCTATACAACATTAGTACCAAGTGAGTATGAAGAGTGTGAAGATGAGACGGTTTTGAAAAACAGATCTCCCAAACCTGTTAGAAAGACAAAGAAGCCAGGTATGGGTACTCGAACATGTGTATTACTGAAGAAATCCTAGGTGATGCCAGTGGACTGAGTTTAGAAGAAGCTTTGAAAAGACCTGAAAAGGACCTGTGGTTGAAGGCTGTGAGTGAGGAAATTCAGTGTTTTGAAGATAGTAATGCATGGGAATTAGTTGACATCACAGTGAGTGATACAGTAGTGAAGTATAAATGGGTATTAAAAAAGAAATTTGACAGTGACAATAATGTGCGTTACCGTGCAAGGCTCGTTGCCAAAGGGTTTATGCAAAAAAAAGGGTGTAGATTACGATGAAACGTTTTCACCAGTAGTGCATCATGCTACAGTTAGACTTTTGTTTGGGTTGGCTGTTAAATTAAATTTAGATATCACAACTGCTTTTTTGAATGGGGACCTCGAGGAAACTATATTTTTGCAAAAACCAGAAACTTTCCCGATTCTCAAGCAAATGGTAAAGTTTTAAAGCTTAAAAAGGCAATTTATGGCCTCAAGCAATCCTCAAGGGCCTGGGTACAAGAGGGTTGATGACTGTTTATTAGGTATGGGTTATTAACGTTCTAAAAATGAGTCTTGTTTATATACAAAAAATAATAATGGATGTAAAACAATTGTTACATTATATGTTGATGATTTTCTTGTTTTTTCAAAAGATGACTTAGAAACAGAAAATTTAAAACAGGTTTTATCTTCTAATTTCAAACTCAAAGACATGGGAGTTGTAAAGCAATGTCTAGGTATGAGTGTAAATGTAGATAAAAATAAGGGTGTTATCACACTAAGTCAGGAAATTATATGAACCAGTTGTTAATAAAGTTTAATATGACTGAGAGTAAAACATTTGATACTCTAATGGAAGATAAGCTTCATATTACTAAAGAAGAAAATTGTAACTTCCAAGTTCCTTATCAACAGTTAATTGGTAGTCTTATGTATCTAGCTGTGTTAACAAGACCTGATATTATGTATTCTGTGAGTTTCCTTAGTCAGTTTAACAATAGTTTTAATAATAAACACTGGATGTATGCCAAAAGAATTTTAAAATATTTAAAAAGACAAAAAGCTTTGGTTTAACATACACTAGGGAAGGTAACTCTGAACTTGTGGGATATGTTGATGCTGACTGGGGAAACAACATTGTTGACAGAAGGTCATACTCAGGCATGTGCTTTGTACTCTGTGGTGATGCCATTTCATGGTCTTCCAGAAAACAAAAATCTGTTGCTTTATCAAGCACAGAAGCGGAGTACATGGCCATCACAGTGGCATGTACTGAAGCAATTTACTTGTGTAATATTTTATTAGAAATATCTGATAATGTATGTAGTGTTAAAATTTTTAATGATAATCAGGGAGCACTGAAATTGTCTGCGAATAATGTTGTTCACAACCGCACTAAACACATTGATGTGCGCTATAATTTCTGTCGTGACTGTGTGAACAATAAAATTGTAAACTTAAAGTATTTGGAGACAGCCAGAATGCCAGCTGATTTGTTAACAAAAAGTTTAGGATGTGTTAAGCATTACAGGTTTATGGAAATGTTAGGTGTAAAAATTGTAATTTAAAATTATACTTAGAACATCTTCTATAATCTTCAATTATGTAAGAAAAACGTTTGTATCATTTCATTACATATGATGGTTAGTTTGTAACTTTGTTTTGGTAAGTCGGGGTGTTACCCTGGTTTCCAAATATTAACAGATGAAAAATAATTGAAGATTTGAACAGTAACGAGAGAGAAGATGAAGAGACTGAAACTTGGGATGTATGTCAAATAGCATCTCATGCAGCTTTGGAAGCTAGATGTTGCTTTTAAGTTGTTTGAAAGACAGGACCATTCGGATCCCATACAGTTGTGACTGAAGCGCATCAGGGATGTGGCCGTAATGAAAAGATGAGATTAATTTTACGTCAAAAATCAATAAGTTATTTTCAACCAAAATTTTAAATTACATAGGCATAATGTAATTCATGTGTTTTTTTATATATAGTATTATCTAAAGACGCATGTAAAATCCATAACATAATAAAAATTTATTAAAATTTAAATATTGTTTGATTTGCTTTGAAATCTATTATCCGGATTTTCGTTTTATTTGATCCGGGTAATTGGGATTCCACTGTAAATCCGTCAAGTATATGCATAGCTAAATAGTATTTTTTTATAATATAAGGGGACAGACGGGTCATTTGACGGTAAGTGACAACCGCTGGACACCTGCAAAATAAATGCGGGAAACCGTAAACTATCTGTGCCTCATTGCTAAGTATCCTCTGTATGCGACTATAAAGAAAATCTTCAAACAAACTTAGGGCTTTACATTTTATACGAATGTGTTCCGGCTTGTTCACAAGTGTGTAGTAAATACAGTGTCAAAAGCTTTGGTATTTGACTACATAAGTATAAATATCCTATATCACCTGCCGAGAAGTGACAAGATCGCTGTTGCATTAGCATTTTTTAAATTAGTAATTTATAAAACATATTTTAATGTGCTTAGCTTTCTTTATAGTTATGAACTCGACCAATAAAGTAACTCTCGTTATAGCAACTTTTTTTTTAAAATGTGTATAATTTAACAGTGGTAGAGCCATGCTTAGGCACGAATGGGCCGGCTCGACCGGTGCGATACCACGGCCTCATAGAAAATCGGTTGTGAAGTAACGCTTGCGTTGCATTTCCCCGAAATGAGTGAGGTTTCCGGAGGCCAAAATCCCCCTCTCCCCTCATCTCCTTTCTCCTCATCCCCCCTCTCTTCTTTCCGCTCCCTGCATCCCCCATCCCTCATCACCCTCAAAGACGGGCAACGCACTTGCGACCCTTGAGAAGCGAGTGTCCCTGGACGGCGGTTTTCACTTACCATCAGGTGACCTGTCTGTTCGTCTGTCCTCCTATAGCATAAAAAAAAAAATATACACATTAAAAAAACTGTCCGATACTCTATTGTCCTGAATGAGAGTTACTTTATTAGTCGTCTTTTTCAAATTGAGATTTCTATTACTTGAATTAGAACCCACCACAAACATATGATATTGTGTAACAAAAAATGCAGACAAAATATCTTAAGATGTGTAACGTCTTGCTAAACCATATTGTATTTTACTAGCCGAAAGCAGTAAGTTCATTTTCAATGACTAGCATCGACGTCATGGTCAAAGTTTCTGCGTGCGGCTAGTAGAATGTATATTACCGGAAAGGCCTGCCGCGTCCGCCGCCACCGCGGCGCGGTCGGAAGGGTCGTCCGCCGCGCGAGCGGTTGTCACGCCACTCGTGCTGGAAGCGTCGTCCGTCATCGCGCCGAAAGTCTCCTCCGCCACGCCCTCGACCTCGCCCCCCGCCGTTGTATGTGTGGAAGCGTGGCCGGTAGTACGTGCCGCGCTCGTAGCCGCCGCGGCCGCGCCACGCGCCACGCCGCGGGGCGCGTCGGTACCTGTGAGGGACGCCGCACGTAGCAATTATTATTTACTCCAAAAGTTAGTAATGGTACATTTTGTAATTTAAGTTACTCAACATTATTATAAGTAGTACTCTTAATTTTCTACATAAAATGACATGCTAGATAATATGATTTCTAAATCATGCTTTTTTCTATTCACATTCAAATTAAAAAAAATAAACATAATAAATTACGTAAAAACTTAGGGGTTTTAAACATTCTCAAATATTAATAATAAAAGCGTCTAACCCATAGCAGTAGCATAGCTGGAGAAATAGAATGCATTAAAATCCTGAAAGTCAAGTCAATAATAATAATAAAAAAAAAAGCTTTCGAAATGGGTCGTCCGCACAAAATTAAAACATTGCACACAACAACCAAAAATACCTTGAACCCGACCGTGATCGTGATCTGCTGCGCGAGTAGTAGGAGCGCGACGCGTCGGAGCGGGAGCGCGAGCGTGGCGAGGCCGATCGGCGCCGGCGTGACGTCACCGACCCGCTGCCACTCGAGCCCGAGCGGGAGCGAGAGCGCGAGCGGGACCGGTACTTGCGTGGCCGCGATCTGTCCACATATTTAAAAATCACTAATCGCTCTTTTCTGCTTTACACACACTTGATATTTGAGCGACCCAAACATTTAACCTATTATTATAAGCATTAATAATAGTAATATGTGCCAATCGGAATTAAAAAATATAAGAAATGATTAATAATCTTTAAACAATTAATAGGTTGGGTAATCGTTGGTACTGTACTGTTTGTCTCTGGCTAGTTTTAATATCAATAAATGTAGGACATTCAAGAAAATAAATGAAGTAAAAACACTTTCCCGCCATTATTCTGTCAAAATGAGTCAATGTAACGAACAAATTAGATACATACGTTCACGCCTATATTATAATAGGGGGCAAGTCTATTGCCGTTAACCGAGCACTATATAACTGTATAACATACTGTCTGATCATAGAGTCGCCTTTTACGACACCTAGAACCGTACACCACAAATTAGATACATACTGAAGTTTTATTACAAAAAAGATAAAAATGTGTCTCAAGATGCGAAAACTGTTTGTGACGTTTATGGACCTACTGCGGTATCAGGAAGTCTAGCACAAAGTTGGTTTCAGTGTTTTCAGTCCTGGAATTTTGATATCAAAGATGCAGCTAGCTCTGGTCGCCCTCATAGGTATAAAATCCATGCCATCCATGAAACATAATGAATGGTGTACTCCTTTGCGATTTTCTATCTGAACGTTCACCTAAGACATGAACGTGCGAAAAAGATGTACGATTTACAATACGCTACCAGAACATATAGGAAAATAACTGCAGGTTAAACTAAAGCCACAAATTGTGGATCGGAAAAAATGAGTCAGCGAACCTACATTGAAAGTAATTAATACAGGAGAACAAACCTACAGATTGTGCTACTATATTGACTCACACATGATTCTAACTTCTTGTAAAGTGGGTTAGTGGGTTTAATCCATTTAATAATCCTAAATTAATTTAATACAAAAGCACTTTACTCATATTATAATTATATCAGTCTATCTGTAGACTGAAATTTATAAATGTGCATTATAAATTTTATACTACTGGACTTTGAAACTACTGAGGACATATAATATGTACTAAGTTTTGTATATTTTTTGAGAAATTATGACCTTACTGGACCAATTTGATGAATTTTTTAAAATTATTGATTGTTTGATCAACTAACTAACCTGCTCCGAGAACGTTTAGATCTTCTATCGTCTTCTGACGAATTAGAAGAATGTCGTCTCGGTGAAGGCGGTGAGCGCGGTCGGCGACCAGACGGTGAAGGTGGCTTGATACGCGTGACGAACTGTTCTGGTCGACCGTCACCCACCGACACTGGGGTCTCGCCCTCTTGCGCCAACCGGAAGGAGCCGAATTTATCCAGCACGATGTTGCCTTTACGAACCTGTCATTTCATTAGAAATTGTTTAGAATTCAGTTTGTAAGCTAATAACTGTTATTGTTGACAGTTAACATTGGCCAACAATGTTCATTTGTGTAGTCACATTTTTTTTGTTTTCTTTACCCGTTTTTTTTTTCAATTTAGTGGCCAGAATAATACGATTTGTAATTGTTAAATTTCTTATTGCCAATGTAAAGTAGTGATGTATTGCAAAGTTCTTATCAAGTTGTGTGTGGCCTAGAGGTTGCGTGTTATGTGTATGAAAGGAATTCGGTCTGACTGTTCACTGAGTTGCAAGGATAAATAATTTGGAGCAGAATGAAACTTGTTATGTCAAAGACAAGGTCTATTTTTAACTATGGTTCTTAAGCTAACACGTTATTTCAGTTAGGAGACTATGGGCGATCGGTGTAGGAGACATATAAAATATGTTGGCAGCAAAATGTACACAGCCACTATGCTTAAGAACTTTACTACTTTACTTAAGCGCAAAAGAGTGTTGTCATGACATTGTTAAGATATACATTTTGCATATGGGTTTATATAGATAGTCTTTACAAGTTCAATTTAATGCTTAAAGAAAAAAATAATGTTTGTATGTGAAAAAAAAAGCTTTCCATACTTTTTTCAACTAAATTTGTATATCGATTTCTGTTAGGTACGTACCGGGTGTGCAGGCTCGGTGCCGGGTGGGTCGGGCTCGCGCTTGCCGGGCGGCGGCGCGGCGGGCAATGGCGGCGGCTCCTTCATGGCCATGGCGCGCCGCACCGACACGTTCTTGTCGCCCGCCGCCGGGGACGGCTAACAATACAACAATAAAAACATTTTATCCTTTTAAACTTCAAATTCAATTATACGAGACAAGTATATTCACACATCATTGATGGAAATCGTAGGTTACGTTAGTGTCTGTAAGTTGTAACATGCTTGCCAGCACATGTCTCTTTATTTAAAGCCTTTTGCCAATCTTTTTACACATTCAGTCTATGGACAAGGTATGGTCGACGTACAAACAGCGATTTAGTAGCGTGTTCAGTATAATAAAACACCGAGGATATTACTTGGGCTGCGGATGGTATTGCGGCCAACATAAGAAAAATATGTGCCTCGGTACTCACTCGCCTCCGCGATTGTGGCTTAGCTTACGATTCAAGTATCAACACAATATATAAATAATGAAAACCACAACATGCGACCAGATTGTTTTTCCGTCAAATTTAACCTAAAAAATGAGCAAATTATTCGTTTACCTTTCTAGGATCCTGTGAGTCATCGGAGCTATCTTCAAATGCATAATGTTCTTTGTATCCCTTTGGTACTGGAGTTTCTTTCTTCTTCACACTGGGTGAAACAATTGACACAATTAATTTTTACATAATATTTACCTTGATTATATTATAGGTATTTTACATGGATTAAGACACAGCAAGACTAAATAAAATAAGGAACTAATATTACGTCAATTAAGTGACAAGGTATGCCCAAAAGTGAAGATTCTACAACTACACAGAAAAACAATATTGGATAAAAGAGGGAAAGCATATAAGCATAGAAAGCATTTCCTTAATAAATAATTGAACTACTACTAAAGCGGAATTGTTATTTCAATATCTGGATATAGTTAGTATTGTACTCATGGAAGGCGGTAATGGCTATTCCTGGTTAAAACATACGAAAACAGTTAAACAGGAGTAGATGATATGTGCGTCGGCGAAATAAGCGGTGATGAAGATAAGCGGTTTGATATATCGCCTATAAAATGACGATGCGCTCGGCCCTGTCTCATTGGGACCTAATACTGTCATTGGCGATTCTTTTCACGCTTTAAAAGGTATATCAAATAATTTATTTAAAATAGCATAATTTATATTATACAAGTAAAATAGCTTGTTAACAATCAGTATTATTTATACCTACAATTTAGCTATACCGTGTTAGCATATGCTAGCACCCGTATTCACAAGCATTACTATTAACTCAGTGCTGAAATACAGGGTAACAACATCTTCAAGAGTCAAAAATATATTTTATACACAAGATAGGATTCTGGGACCAAACAATCAACATTAGTGCAACGCAAAAGAGATCATTGTGAATTTCCCAGTATTCTATCATGCGAGGTCGGCAGAGACGAGTAGTGCTGGTGAATAGGGTAGCGCGTCAACTAACGTGTCCTTGACGGCGCTCATGGACATTTTCCACTTGGGCTTCTCTAGCGGCGGCGGCGGCGCCTGGTCGAGCGGGCTGAGCGAGCCGCGCCCCTCGCGCTTGTGCAGCACCTCCTTGTCCACCATCACGTGGTACGCGCTCAGCTTCGACTCCAGCTCCTCGAGACCGTGCATCTCCTCTAACATCCTATTGTATATGTTCACACTTTAATACACATACACTACTTCCATCTGCGCCCTTACTCTTATACAAAATGTTTGTAATCTATTTTGCCAAACAATTTTTTACTACCTTTAAATTTTAATAATAGTCATAATAATATATGAAATCCTTGAATATTAATAAATTATCTTCATATATTGGCAATCAGTAAAGAAACCAAATTTTTGGAAAACCAGTATGTACGTTAATTAATATTTTAATTTTATTTAATCACTGCCAACCGTAAAAAGAAAGTAAACTAAAAAAAAAGTAATGATTATCCAAATTATAATTCATTAATCAGTGTTTATAAAAAAATCGCCGATGAAAATGTTAGATCCCAATGCCATACACAGGACTAGAGCTCATCGCCATTGGGGGATTTCAAGTCCCAAGAAACAGAAGATAAAAATTATTACCAAAAACAGATGAAAATGCAATATTCCAAAATAGAAGCACCATTATGTTATCACATTTAAAAAGATATCATATGTTTTCCAAAATACTGACTGGAATATGAAATATAAACCCATTGACCGCCAAGGAAGCATTATAACGCCTTTCAATAAATAGCTTGATCGAGACGCCAACGATGTCCTAAAACGCCTTACAGCACTTCATTTTCAACAGACTTCCAAAAAGGAGGAGGTTCTCAATTAGACTGTATTTTTTTTCATGTTTGTTATCTCAGAACTTTCGACTGGGTGAACGGATTTTAATATTTTTTTTTATTGAAAGCTGGTGCTTCCCTTTTCAAATTGGTCCAGTTCTGACAATGGCATCTACGAGAAAACCTTATAAGTCTTAAATTTTATGATAGACGCATTAAAGTCGGTTGTCTACTTTTTTAAAGTGAATTATTACTGTTAGTTTGGTGAATTATTGTGTACCGGTAATTAGGTACATTTATAACAGCTACTATAATTGTGCATTAAAACAATGAGATGTGTAATTGGGTTAATATTTTAATTATTTGATCAAAAGACACTTGTAATGTTTTATCTTTGGCCATTAGCCATTGACGGCTTAAAACGTCGAATGGAAAATCTATATATATATATAGATTTATGCGATAGGGGGCAAACGAGCAGACGGGTCACCTGATGGTAAGTGACTACCGCCGCCCATGGACACCCGCAACTCAAGATGCACAAGTGCGTTGCCGGCCTTTTAGGTAGGAGTACGCTCTTTTATATATATAAGAGATTTCCACCGATATATTGACTCATCGCGATATCTTTCGCCGAGTCCGCCGAGAGGTCAGCGGATTTTACGAAATTCCACACACAAGGGGTGTTGCGGGGGTGTCAACAGGTGTATTAGTAACTAATAAAATAGGAATGTCGCGAAGGCCGTTGACGACTTAGTTTTAGTGTTGGTATTTGACGGTAGATAAATAATCTTTTTTAAATTACCCTCGCAACTTAAATTACTATATCTGCAATAAGTGTTTTGCTAGCAGATAATTTTGCGTTACACGTCTTTATACAATTTTATAACGTTAAATTGAATAAAGACGAGCTGCTTCGTATTTTGGAAGGCGTCGATGACGTTGAAAACACATTTGAGTTTGCAAAATTCAATGAAAATGACAACAAGCTACGACAAATAAAAAAGTTTAAATGAGTAATTTCTAAGTTCACGAACCTACTTGTAATCTCGTAAGTTGATGTTATGGGAGTATTATTAAGTAAATATAACTTGCTCTGTGCCTCAGAAAACATTTAAAGCTGTTGTCCCTGCGCCTGATGTCTCCCCGGTCGTGTCGAAATTCTGTCCCATTGACAGTGAGGGAAGAGTGAATACACTAGTGTTCGCACGCAAACTTGTTTACAGTAAATATCTCCTGAGCAGCTAGCCTTCGTTGAGATTGAGCAGCATGAGAAAAATTTCTTTAGACATTACTTGTAATAATTTGTTGTAATTTTAATATTCATTTATCCTTGTATTATTGATTTTAGTCTGTTCTTCAAACTCCTCGAAATGTTTTGGGTTCAAGTGATGTAACTGAGAACATCTCTGGATCAAACCCTCTACAATGGACAAGGCAACCATTCACAATTGAAACTCCTACTTTTGATAACTTTGGTAGTGGTATTTCACCCTCATCTAACTTAACATCATCATCGTCAAACGGATTACAAATTTTTGAAAAGCTTGTAGACGAGGAGTTAATAAAAACAATGCTCTATTATGCTAACCGATATAATCTCTACTTCATACTAACCACTGACTTGAGGAACTACTCTAGACTGCAAACTTTGAAAGATGTAACCGTTCCCGAAATGAATATATTTTTGGGTGTTGGTGTGTTTTTATAGACGAAAATAATCGATTCGGCATAAAGATTTTTGTAATTATGTGATAATGAAACGAGAGTTATATTGGATTTCATTATTTATACTGGTTTTGAAACTGATGAGCGAACTAATACACGATGTAGACTGAGGTGGATCCCTAGTTATTACCTTTTTAAAAAACTATTTTCGCATAGACAAATTTATATTGAAAATTGTTATAGCAGCCAATGTTATTTAATTTCTTATTAAATGGAAATATAGGTACATGTGGAACTGTAAAAAGAAATCGCAAAGAAATGCACCAATTTAGGAAACTGAAGAAAGGTGAAAGGGATGTGAATTTTGCTTATAATATAATGTGTACATGATCACTACCATACATAAAGATGAAATATGACCAGCTCAAAAGATCTAAGGGTTTACCAATAATGAAACCAGAATGTGTGACTACAAAAAACACATGGGAATCATTGTTATAAATGATAATAATATGATGTTAAGTTCGTTACACAGTATACAAAGAGTGACAAAATGGAACAAGAAGTTATTTTTGGACATAATCGACTTTTATTTACTAAATGCTTAATACTGCTACTTAGTACTACGTACGTTTGCAAAGTACAAATTTGCAATTATAGCACAAATTATCCAAAAGTATGAGGAAGACAAGGCTTTGGAAATGACTTCGCGAAATATTGATCAAAAAATCATTGCACTAACACTAACTTAACATGTAATAATTTTATTATAATAAAAATATCGGTAACTATTAATAAAGCTATTAACGTCACTATTTCACGTTTTTATAACTAATTTTCCCCTCTCCTACGCCATTGAGGATTAAAATGTCAACTAATTACAGTAAAATATGGTAATCAGTTCACTGTCTATTGTTACAGTACTTAAGCAGTGCTTTTTTGGTATACCTTTTTTCGGGGTACTGAACTTAATTGCAGTAGAATCTGTTTCAGTACTGACTTCCTTTAATATATTGTTCAAAGTTATACGTCTTTAACTTAATGATTTTTAAATTTGTCGGCTTCAGTTAAAAAATATTTAAACACTGTAGACAATTTCGCGTGACTGACCATGTAAAGGTTTCCCTCTTTTTCCTAAAGATGCCATAGTACAATTCTAAATCATTTAAATTTGGTGGTGTTAACAACTCTCTATATATATTCTAAACTGAACCGACCGTTCTCGACCGCATTTGTCGAACGACTTACAAAACGTAACACATGTAGTGATCAAAATGCTCTACATAGCCGAAATTATCCGAATGTCTCTTTCAAGAGGTCGATGTGCATTATTTTTTGCCCAGTACAGTACGATATTTATGGAGGCATATAAATTTAATAATGATTAATTAATGTTTATCATTTGATTCTAAGTCCCTTACTATATCAACAAATCCTCTTATCAGTCGAAAATGTATCTGTTTTTTTTAATAATGTCACATCACTACTGAATAGTCTAATTTTTGGTGATGTAATATGCTCTGGCACCTCATTGCAATTTCTTAGGCGACTTGTGGCGGTCAACGGGTTAAACATAAAACAAACTGTTTGCAGTTTCTTACCCATAACTTATGTTATCTGCTAATAGCATTCAAGTAAAATAATTCAAATTAATATTAAATCTGAAGAACAAAATGAAAGTAAAAGAAAACACCATGTGTTGAATCTAGTCTTTACTAAAAGTACATTTTTAGAAATTTAATTTTAAATTATTTTTAATGAATGTATTTCTTGCTAAACTAAAAATAAAAACGAACTAGAAGACTAATTTTAGAAAGCTACACCTTTTACAGATTTTTTAAATAACATATAGTTGGACAGTAAGTATGATTTTTTTAATTTAAGATCAAAAATAATGCATTGTATTTTATTATAACGCAATATAAAGTAATTAATTATTATGTATAAAGATAATAGAAATAATATAGTACCTTTTATCACTATGCTTTCTCTCCCTCTCGTATTCGCCATCAGAACTGAGATCTCTCTTTTTGCCCTTCAGCTCTTTTCTGTAACATTAAAAAGAAACAGATAATGCCCTGCCTAATATTCATTTGAAATTTCTAATCTCTCTTATAGATTGACGATTGACTAATAATTTGCATTATTTAACACTTCATTTGTGTGCGTGCATGTTGTATTTGTTCTGCATTACTAAGTGACTTGACACTAGACAGATAAAACATGGTATTAGTTCTCTATATCTGCAGAGTAAGCGGCTTTAAAATAGGTTTAGAAAACTGTAGAAGAACATAATTTAAAGTTTAGCGCAGCCTCACTCGTTTGTAAACTACGTTTTTTTTATACTTAACATAGTTTGGGGGACAGACCAACAGACGGGTCACATGACGGTAAGTGACACCCCCGTCCATGTACACTTGCAACTCTTGTCGTAAGTGCGCTGCCCGCTTTTGAGGGTGATGAGGGATGGGGGATGTGGGATGTGGGGAGGGGAAAGAAGAGAGAGGAGATGAGAGGATGTGGAAAGAGGAGAGAAGAGGGGGGATGGGGAGATGAGAGGATGTGGAAAGAGTTTCCGGAGGATGTTTCTGTGAGGCCGTGGTATTGCACGGGTCGAGCCGGCCCATTCGTGCCTAAACATGGCTCTACCACTGTCAAAACTACGTAACCATATTTAGTTATGATATTCCTCGTCAAGACCTATAATTTCATACTGAACATGACACTATTATCTTAAATCCAACATATTAAATTTAATGAGATATTATACAGCCAATGTCAGCTAGACCAATATTCTGGATCTACTAGTACCTTAACCATCAGGTGCAGGTTAGGTGTCAGTAGTTTAGTACATTTCTTTTTCTTTTTTTGGCTTTGCCTTAGCAGTATAAATATTCTAATTAGCGAAAAAAGTATTTACCTAATTGCATCTCTAAGTTTTTTGTCCCCAATGCTATCTAAGTCACGTAGATGGTACTCAGAGTTATTAGCCGCTGCGCGCGCCAGCTTCGCTTTACGTTTCTCTTCCCTTTCCAGTTCCTTGCGCTTTCTTTTCGATTCTTTCTTCTTTTTCCTAATTTAAAAAGTGACATTAATTATTGTGGAATTTGAACATATGTAGATTAAACTAATGTTTCCCTGGATTTGTTTTACAACACTTATTTACAGATTGCTTAGCAGAGAGGAATAGTGCGATTTTAGCTTGGTATCTTTTAGATGCTATTAATGGGTTGCCATGCGAAAGAAGAAAGGAAAAGCAACAACAATGCGAAACTGTCGATATATATGTACAACTAGTGTAGCATTTACAAACTTACTTATCTTTCTTCTTCTTTTTCTTCTTGTCCCTATCTGCACCAGGTTGAGGCTGCTGGCCTAATTCCTGCATCTTGCGGTTGCGTTTGTATTGAGCAGTTTCTTCGAGGAAACTGCGAACTTTTTCCTCATAATCAGAGTCTTCTTTCGTTGTATCCAGAAATTTACGCACCTATGTAGAAAAAATAGTAAAATGTTAACCGACAATAAGGGTTTCAGTGACTTTTGAGTTTATTAGATTTGAAATGAAGAAGAATGTTACCATTACCTTTAGTTCATAATCAATATCAGCCTGTGACCTGACTGGCTCGGGGTTGACCTCCTCGGTGGGAGGCGGTGGCGGCTGATACCCGTAGGGATGGTTGAATGAAGAGTTGTGTGTCCGCGAGCCTGCCTCAGGCGCTCCGAGCATTTCCATCCGTTTACTCAACGGAGACAAAGATCGCTGACGCTTGTTGTTCGATTGTGAGCGACGTTTTTTCTTCCTATTAGGCCCTTCAGAATCTAATACATAGAAATGTTTAAAATGAGTTTATTTTTCTAAGTCACTCTTACACTCTTACTGACTGACTGTAAATTTTATATTTATTTACCGCTTGAATCTGATGAAGATGACGAAGAATCCGATGATGAACTGGAACTTGAAGAATCGCTAGATGAAGATGAAGAGCTACTCGACCGCTTCTTTTTACCTTTGCCTCTTTTCTTCTTCTTTTTCTTATCCTTTTTTTCTGTCAAGTTCAGTAACTGTTTTAGTGTTTCTTTCATCTCATAAGATTTAGCTCCAGTCAACCCTGGTAATAATAGTTCTGCTGGTTCAATAAGGGGTTTAGTTGTTGATGTTTTGCTCTTCAAAAAGTCAAGGGAGTTTTGCGCCTCCTCGTGAAAGGGAATTATAGCCAGGCAATCTTCATATGCTTTCTGTGCTTCAGTGATCTTATTCTCATCCTCATAACTACGCCCCAGTGCAACTAAAGTCTCTCCTAAATATTTCCTAGCATTGGCATGGTTAGGATTCAATTTCAATGAAGTCTCAAAGTCCTCAATAGCTTTCTTAAATGTTCCACTGTTGGCATAGAGTGCTCCTCTCGCAACTAAACCTTCAACATTTCGGGGGTCAATGCTAAGTGCCTTATTGAGGCATTGGAAAGCTTCAGAATGTCTGCCTGCTTTGAAATGTTCTATCCCTTCAGCAACAGACCGGAACGCCCACTTGCTGGCCTGCGCTTGCCGAAGTTCGTCAGCATACTCTGTCGACGTGAATCCACCCCTATATGAAAAAAATATACACTTTAGCTTTAGAAACTGATAGAAATTTGTATCTTTTTTTGAATTTTTGTCATAATTACCTTAATGACGAAAAATTAGTGCAATGCATGTTAGCAATGCCTAGCATTTCAGAGAGATATTGGACGCAGTTGGGGTTATTGAAGCCAGGGCTCTTCTCCAATATAGCTTCATAACTCTCTCCCTTCATTTCCATAGTTTTCCTATAGGAAATAAAAACAAATCACTACACGTGAAAAGTTGCTAAAATAAATAATTTTCCTATTGTAATGGATGAAGTATTTTCACTGAGATGATAATAACATCTTCAAATAATGTATTAATTGAATAGTTCAAGCATTTAATTCCTAACTGTTTTGCTTAGTGTCACACATACGTATATCCTCACCTGTTCCCATGTAGCTGTTCAAAAAATGTTATTTTACTTGGATTTTATTTCTTTCACACATAAATATTTATAGATTAGGTGATGTCGCCTCAACAATGTGACATTAATATTACCGTGACATTCGCTACAGTCACAACATAGTGGAGGTGTGACACTGGTTCTTGGAAACTCTGTTGCTAGACCTAGAAAAGAACACCCTAGAATAATAGAGAGAACTGCGTACGTCCACTGGCCGTGGCGACACAGCTGACACAACGCTGAGAATTGCCGCGCTATCTTGTTAAACTATTGAGCCATCTCAGGGAATCATATCTGCTAAATTGATAATCGTCGGTAGCAAGTCCTTTATTATTATAATAATAAATTACTCCAACATCCAATAAATGCTCATTATAAAAGTCCAATCAATACGTCTCAGATAATGCTGGAATGTTAAACATTAGCTTTAATACAGAATTACATGTTTCTCGTTATACATATCAAGATTGTAGTGACCCTAATATAGTGTACTGACCTTTTCCATTTTATGAAAACAAAAAAATGTGTAAGTGATTTGAATAATTTGCTAACATCCACAACAAAAAGGTGCAGACGAGTCTTCTCTAATATATGTTAGCACATTCTTCAGAATCCATTTACTTTTCTTCAGACCTGATTAAATTTAACAATATCATGCAATCATTTTCACAAGTAGGTGAATAATGTGATTCTATACTGAAAAGTGATCATAAACCAGTGTAAACATACATCCAAAATTCTTCCTTTGATGTTATATTATGTATACCTACCAAAAAGTAGACGCAAACCCTTATGTGAGAGTCAACCAGACTTTGTACTTATACTGAGCATCTAAAAAGCAGGGGTATTCTTCTAATGTTCAGAGACACATCAAATAATGTATTACAGCATATGCAAGCCATGTATCAATTATCTTCATTAGTAATGTATTATTAGCTACTATTTGTACATGGGCCTTCATTAATTTCTTATAATCTCAATAATTGTGTTTCTTCAAATCCCATGTAAATCCTCCAGCTTCCATGAATTGTCTTCACGTAAGTAATCCTTTTTTTTTCAAATAAAAAATACCACTGATTTTGTAGTCTTAATATACAGCATTACAAAATAAAACAAGAAATACATGGCAACAACACTTTGTGTTTAGCAAAACAGTAACACCTGTAAAATAGTGTAAAGACAATGTGATTACTTAGAAATGTGGGTAATTGTGTTGTTACATACTTGTATATGAGAGGGAAGTCGTCGGTGCTGAGGAGACCTAGCGGCGGCTTAGGCGGGGGATCATCAGGACCTCGCGTCACGCCCTTCATGCCGCACACCATTTTGTCGGTGTCAGGGATAACTTCTATTACTTCACAGCAGACAGTGTCATTCATCAGGTAGTTTCTTGACAAGTTTTTCTTGTCCACAGCTGGTATGATATTAGTAACGGGTAAAAATGCCTGTAGAACAAAAACATTGCTATTTATTTAAGGTTATGCTTACGCGGAAACGCAAGAAAATATAGGTTGCACCTTGTGACATCTGCCTAAAACCAATTTGTTACGCACATTCCGATTAGCTACGAGTAATATTTTGATAAAAACAAACTCAAATTAGGTATCTTGTTTGTTTTTATCAAAATTATTACTCGATTCAGAGAAACGAAGGCTGAGATTTTTTTTATTGCTTGGTTGCAGGGACTATACAAATATTCAAACAACAGATAACAAAGAAGTACTGGACTTGGAAGAACTATTTATGGATCACATATATTTTTGTTCCGTTTGAGAATAGAACCTACGACCCCAGTCCGCAGTCAGGATTGCTAACTACTAGAGCTGCTAAAAACAGATGTAATAATAATAAGTGTAATGTTTTTTTAGGTCGCTGTATCCTTGCCATTTCCCTTGGGTTTACAATGTGACCATAAGTAGTTTTTTTTTTTGCCAGGACCTCTAATTATTTTTTTTAAAAGAACCCTAAATGTTTCCTTAAAAGATCAGTTGTCCGCTAGCAAAAGTTCCGTGATTTAAAAAAAAAAAAAAATGCTGTTATTTTGTTATCACAAACAGGCACATCCAATTTTATTGGTTTTTGTGCAAATCAAGTCATTTTATGTTGATTACAATATTGTAGTACAATCAAGTTTTTTTTTAATTTAGGCAATCTCAAAGCAAATTTCTTAGGGTTAAGAAAATCTTTGGTTTAGGCCGATCGTATCGACTACTGCTAATAATCGAACTCGCGTCAGACACTAATTACATGAAAAGTGATCGTAAACCAGTGTAAACATACATCCAGAATTCTTCCTTTTATGTTATATTATGTATACCTACCAAAAAGTAGACAAACTCTTGTGTGAGAGTCAACCAGACTTTGTACTTATACACCAATGGAAAAAAGTTCTTTGGAGTGACGAATCGAAGTTTCAGATTTTCGGGTCCAATAGACGTGTTTTTGTGCGCCGATCTAAAGGAGAGAGAGCACAGAAGCTTGTACAGTGCCTACTATCAAACATGGTGGTGGTAATGTCATGGTTTGGGGGTGTTTCGGCAACAATAAACTCGGAAGTCTTGTGAGGATAACCGAAAAACTAAACAAGGAACGCTATTTGAAAATTCTTAAGGATTTCGCCATACCCAGTGGACTGAATCTTATTGGTCCTGGGTTCGTTTTTCAGCAAGATAACGACCCGAAACATTCGTCCAAACTGTGCCAGAACTTTTTAAGGAAGAAAAAAGATGTGAAAATCATGCAGTGGCCGTCTCAATCACCTGACCTTTCTCCCATTGAACTTGTTTGGGATGAACTAGATAGAAGGGTGAAAAATCAATCTCCTACGAGCTCAGAACATTTGTGGCAACTATTACAGAGCGAATGGAAGAAGTTAGATGAACAGTATTTTATGAAATTAATTAGTAGGATGCCTAGAATATGCGAGAAGGTAATTAAAGAGAGGGGTGGACACTTCGATGAAGCTAAAATTTAATTTAATTTTTATATTACTTATTTAATTTCATTGTTGTAGAAGTGTGTTTTGTCTATTTTTTTAATTCTGTATCAATAAAAAAAAATTAAGATGGCTTACTTTTATTTTATTTGATTTTATCTTGTTGCTTCCAAACTTTTGGACGGTAGTGTATTTATTAACAGTTAAGTTACACAAGGCTCAAGATTATTTGGCATTGAATACATAATTATGATAATATGTAAATTATCACAAGGAAACTAACATTGAACAACTGGTATTAATGCATGAATTTTACAAGAGTACAACAAAAAATTAATACTTGTAGTGAAATTAGCACTACATTTTACATACAGTGTAAACTCTTTATAACGTTATCCTTTATAACAATAAACTCCCTGTAACGTTGAAGTGAGCCCAACTTGGTTGGTTTGCGTTAAAACCCACATATTGAAACACTCTTTATAGCAATACGCCATTCTCTATTACGAAGAAATGTGTTCATATTTGTAGACAGTAAATATTTATTATTGGTATTATTGTTTATGTTATGTTATCAGGTAACAAAAGACTTTGAAGCTCCGAAACATCCGAGGTCGGTCTAGCTTTTGTTATCCTTAATTGCCTTGAACACGTGCAGTATGACGCATTGTTTTCTCGGAAGTGATGGTCTTCGACCAAGCATACTGGATACATATCGTATTATCAGTCGTAAACCTACTTTGAAACTGTTAACATGGCCAGTAAACGGAAAGCGATTAGTGTTGACGAAAAAGTTTGTGTGATACGTGTGATTGAAAAGGGAGAAAAGAAAAGTGACGTTGGAAAGCGTTTTGAACTAAGTCAATCCACTGTTGCTACCATTTGGAAAAACCAAAAAACAATTCTACAGGCGACGCTGGAAGGAAACTCTTCTAAAAAATTAAGAAAGCCAAAATTCGAAGACTTAGATCAGGCAATGTTGTCGTGGTTTAACAATCAGCGCCATAATAATGTACCCATCTCGGGGCCAATTGTAAAAGCTAAGGCTGAAAAGTTTGCCAACCAACTTGGCATAATTGACTGTAAAGCAGCTGAAGGTTGGCTCGGAAAATTTAAGCACCGTCACCAAATCACGTACGGTATTAGCCAGTTCAACATACCAAACAATTTTAATGAAGATCTACAATCGTACGAAAATATAGATGAGGATGTAGCCACAACTGGTACACTTACAGATGAACAAATTGTTGATTTAGTGTCAAAAAGTCAGGAAACACCCGATAATCAAGATGAAGCAGATGATTAAGTGGACAAAGCCGAATCACCACCAACAATTCAACAAGCCCTAGATGCCGCTAAGTTGGTAGAAATTTTTTTGTTGTTTAATCAAGACGATTCCACCACATATCTAGATATGAATAGAATACATAAAATAATACAAAACAAGTACTGGCATAACAAAAAACGTCAAACAAAGTTATCAGACTATATGTGTAAACAATAATTTATAAGCATTTATTATGTAAGACATATATATTAAAAATTCTTGTTAATTTGGTTCTTTTTTTTTCTCTTCTATAACGACAAAAAATGCTCACAGGAAATGGAATACAGGCCATCGACTTGGTACCGGTATGTGGATGACACATTCGTGATTTGGGGACATGGTATGGACAAGCTCAACAACTTTTTGCAACACTGAGACTGAGAACAACCAACAATTGGCATTTTTGGACGTGCTGGTGAAAAAACGGGGTAACAAGCTAGGGCACACAGTCTACCGAAAACCAACATATACAGATAGAGAGCATGCCCTCTCCATCACCCGAGTCAGAAGAATGGAAATCATAAGAACCCTGACGGAACGAGCTCGTAGGATTTGCGAACCGGAGAGCGTCCAGGCAGAACTTGAACACCTCAAAACTGCGTTCGAGGCAAATGGCAACAGTAAGGAGAAAATCAGCAAATCAATGGGCTTAAGATCATCAAGGAAACGGGAAAACGAAAAGCGACCCGCCACCTCTCAAGCCTATCTCCCATATGTTCCAAGAGTCACAGACAGGATTGGCAGAGTTCTGAGGAAACATTAAATCAAAACAATCTTCAGGCCAACCAAGAAAATCCAACAGACCATCAGATCGACGAAGGACAAAAGAGACCCACTTTCAGCGGCTGGAGTCTACCGCATACCCTGTTCTTCCGTAAGGTTTACATTGGAACGACCAAAAGATCAATGGGAACGAGACTCAAGGAGCATAAAGCAAGCTGCCGGTTAGGACGAACTGAGAAGTCTGCAGTAGCTGAACACGCACTGGGGAACGGGGACCACAGGATACAATTTGAAAGCTCTAGGTTGCTAGCGTCTACCAACGGCTATCACAACAGACTAGTCAGGGAGGCAATCGAGATCCACAAACATCCAAATAATTTCAACAGGAAGGAGGAGAACCTTAGGCTCAACCAGATTTGGAACCCGATCCTTAGGAGCACCCGAATCATGCCGAACGATATCCCGAGAACAGCCGAAGCGAAACAAGCCACGCCGCAACCTCCACCACAAGCCCAGCCCCAGCCCCACCACCTACCCACCGGTATAAATACAACACGCGCAGGAGGAATCGTCAGTAGAGTACAAGAAAAAGGAGGAACTCACTGCCCAGGATGTACACATCCTGACAGCGGTGGGGTCAGCACTGCCGCCTACTGCAACGCCTATACCAGGCAAACCGAGGCGGGAAGAAGACCCGGAGCCGCAAGCGGCGAAGAGGACGACCAGAGAGGCTTCCCTAACCTCGGACTCCGAGGAAGGGGATAGCGAGGAGATGGACGTCCAAGTCCTCTCCACCTCGCCCGAACCGACTCCAGTAACACTGAAAGTGGAACGGGCACATACGCCTACACCCAGGCCAAGGACAGCAGCAGCTGTACTTGCCGCACCGGCGCCACGGAAACCCATAGCAACTGAGAGGCCCATAACAACAAAAACGAGGCCCATAACAACACCAGGCCCTTCCAAGGCGGCCACTACCCAGACGTCCACAAGGAGACAACCAATCCTTGTAGTGGACCGTCTGGAGAACTGGACGTCCCAAATGAAGGAGTTAACCGCCAAAATCGGTCACCCACCCAGCGTGAGGCCCTTTGGGAAGGGATTCAAATTCACTCCCAAAGAAGACGCTGAATTCAGAGTCATTCAGGCTCACCTGGACGACCTAGGACAAGACAAGGCGCCTTACTACGCCATCGCTCCACCACACAAAGAAGCCCCTGAAAATGGCTATCCGGGGCTTACCTGTGGACACTCCCACAGAAGAAATACTGGAGGAGCTGACCAGCAAGGGAGTGCCAGTCAAGTTTGCTAAGCATATCCGTGCTCGCACTAGCAGACCCGGATGCATCTTCTTCGCAGAAGTGGAGAACAGCCCGACCGCAACCAAGGCCTACAATATTGACGAGGTCTTGCTCATGCCAGGCGTCGTCATAGGGGCCTGGAGGGCAAGAAAGGACCCTCTCAATGCCACCGCTGCCAAGGCTTTCACCACAGTTCTCAGAACTGTCACAGGCGCCTAGCCTGTGTGCGATGCGGTGGTGAGCACCAGGCGCACAACTGCCCTCGACCAAAAGAGGAGCCACCCACGTGCGCCAACTGCCAAGGCCCACACCCAGCCTGCAGTGCGGCATGCCCCGTCTACAAGCGGGAAGCCCGCAACAAGAAGGCGGGACTCATGCCGAGAACTGGCCCGCCCAAGGTCATCGACCAACCAAACGTGGTGGTCGATTCGGCACCCACCACGCTGATGGCCGAAGCAAACCCGGGGTCAATCTCCACAAAAAAGAGGAGAAGGCACAGAAGAAAGAAGTCGGCCCAGGAAAAGCCACCCACACCTGCGGCGGCACCCAAAAACTGCAGCCCAGCAGCCAAGGACCCGGAGAGGGACCAACTCGCTGCCTTACTCATGCTGTTCGCACAGCGTGTTAAGGCAGGCGAGATTAATACGACAGGACTGCTGCAAAACCTCACTACCAATGGATAAGCCGCTCAGGGTGGTTCATTGGAACGCGGAAACGCTGAAATCCAAGATATATACTACGCCTATTTCTCAAGGAACAGCGGGTCGATATCATGCTGATAAGCGAGACCCACCTGAAGGCCAACAGGCCACTCAACGATCGATCGACAGATCACTGTCGATGAATCACCATGTCGAGACCATCACAGCGAAGGCCAGAGCTGCGCGGACGAAACTGCGTCGCTGCGAAACGCTGCGCTCGGGAGCTCATATCAGTTCCCTCGAGGGCATTGGCTTCGCCATCGGATGCAGATAGCCAACCACCGACCTCTTGCAGGCGGCTCGCTGGACCCCTCTTCGGAGGAGCGATCGGCGAGCAAACTCCAATGACCGGCTCACAGTGGTGAGCTGCGATGAAAACCACTATAAGGAGCCCAGAGCTTCAAATAGTCTCCCCACCCCCCTCAACAGGGGTGAGATGATACCAGATGATGAGAGATGAGAATCGTCAGTCTGCATCCAGTATCGGAGATGGAAGGACCTCTGAAGAAGCTCGCCACTCGTGCTAGCGAAACGTTAGGAAGCATTTCCAACGTACGACGGCCTTTAGACCCGAATAAAGCCAACGAGTCATCAATCGGCCGCGAAAGCCTCAACCAATTTGTCAAAAAATACTCAGTCCCTTGAGTTTCGTTATAAAGAGTTTACACTGTATTAGCTTTGTAATAATTATAACCGGATTCCAAATACGATGCTTGATTATCCAATTATTAACAATAACTTATAAAACTAATTTAATTTTAAAATTAAACTCACTTTCACATTGATGTCAGCAACATATCGGGAGGTGGGTCCTGAAGTGCATAGGACCTTTAGCATCATACCAGATGTTGTCCTGTTGATTACTGCTCCTATGATTAGTTCTCCTGTCTTCACATTCTAAAAAATAAATGTATTTTTCTTAAGCATAAAGTTATTATAATATTAAGAGTCAATTTAAATTTACTTGCAGTATGGAAACGGCATATTTTTATAATTAACAATTTTTTTAGAACAGACAACTCTTGCAATAGGAAGTGATTCCTGTTATGCAGAGATTTAAAGGTCACACAGACTCGAGAAAACTATTTGTTGGTCACACAAGTATTTTGGACCATGTGGCAATCAAAACAGACAGCCATTAGCCCAGAAGTCAGAATTACTAACCATTAGACGACCAGTAGAGTCAATTTATATTTCTATCATATTTTACTTATAATATATTTATGTGCAGTTCAAAAATAGTATCCTCTTCAAAAATGTTATGACAAGTGCAACACAGATAGACAAGTCATTATTTCATTATAATCAGTAATTTTTAAAACTTTTGAGTAAGGAGAGTGGTAGTTTGTGGTTTCTATTTTAGATATAATTTTACATTTGATTTTTACACAGTAATGCTCTATTAATAGGCAAACATGAGTTGTTTAATGAGATTTAACAAGCTTAAAGCATATGTCCAGTTTTTAATTACTATCTACTTATAATCCATAGTATTCTTATAGGAACAATGGCAAAGAACTTGCAACCTTAGTCATTTTCATGGGCAGCAGTCACCAGGAGTTGACTTGTCTGCTTGTTTGCCTCTTAGACCCGACTTAAAATACTCTTATAAAACATATCCAGTATTTATTAACAGGTACTTACATCAAAGAAATGCCTCAATCTAGCTGATTTATCCACATTCAAGAAAGTTTCAAATGGTGGCATCAGTGCATATAAATCTGTAAAAAAAATATATATTGAATCATCTACTTTACCCTAAAAGTTATTGCAAAGACGAGAGTTAACATAGGTAGAATTTAAGAAGGATTCTTTAAACTAGTATGACCTTAATATTAGAATTAATTTAATTCCTTCTTTGTTTCCAACATAATTTAATCTTAATCTAGTGAAAAAAAAAACATTTGACATTTAATGTTTTACTGTAAGGATATTATTTAGATTGATTAAGTTAATTGGAGGACCCATGGACAATTCTACTTCTTTTCAAGATGTTTCAAAAGTTATACTTCAACATTATAATTGACTATTGAAAGTAAACAGCACTTATCTGTATTGATTTAACTATATTCAATTTAGACCTAAAGATATCTATAGACAAATTGTGATACAAACTCACAAGAAAATTTATTTTGATTCTTTTTTTCTTACACATCAACAAATGATTGAATGCCTGGTGTGTACTGTTTCAAAGGCCATGAACTGTATTCGAGCCATTGCATGCTAAGAGGATATAGTGATTCAAACTGTCTGCTCTACTAGTGAATAGCACAGTAGGTGTAAATGTTTTAATAAGATTTTTTCTTTTTGTATCGCTGATTTAAAAAAAAAATTACTACTTTTTGGCAGGGGAAATCCTATCACCTTTCATGGCATGTAATTCATAAAATGTTTACTACCTAGTAAGTAAGGCCTGTACGTTAATACTAATGATAGATATTGTAGCATAATATTGTTATAGTCCTAAAAAATCTTGAAATATTATGTACATACTGTCTTCCGGTGTAGTAGCCTCAGCCCCAAGGCTGGATGACGTTGGAGTCTCTTCCGAAATAGATGCATCAAACAAAGCATTAGCTTCCTTTGCAATGAAGTGGTGGAGTTTCAATCGTTTACCACGATCTTGGAAAGTCAGGTGTTTGTGCCTGGATTGATACACCGCAAAGTCTAAAGGACCAATACCAAGTTTAGCCAAGTCGTCTTCGCCTCTCTCAGCCTCCCACGTTTTTTGCAACTGCTGTCCATGGTAATTTATGGATTGCGTCACTAAGGACGCATCCAATGACGGCTCCATATTTCTAAAATAAGAATAATGATAAGTCAAATCACAATATTTATGCAATACAGATAGAACCTAAATAATTTCAAACGTATGACGCCATTTTGGTGATTGAGTTCCCGGATGAATTATTTTCACTTTCTATGAATTCATGCTATTATACACTCACCTCCTCAAGTATTATAGTTAATTTCATATGAATTAAATTATAACAGTAATGACAGAGTATAATCAGCAATATAACCAAATCACATGAAAATCCACATTATAAATCCGCACTATCCTGCAAACTATAATGCAAAATGGCGGCTGTGTGGCCAGTATAGCCACTGCACTTTTCTAGAAATTCTGCTACACATGGCAATGGTTTCTACTAATATCTACTACACCGATTTTAAAGAAGACAACAAATCTCTTAGTAGGTACGGAAGGCAGTTAATTATGGTTATACGTCAGCTCCTCCTATAACTTTATTATGAAAAATTATTAATGTAAAACCATTTCAGGATCAATGAAACTTATACATTAAAATAATAAAGGCGTGAGGGAGGGGTAAGAGGAGACGGGATGTGGGAAGAAAAAAGGATAGGGGAGTTGGGCTCCCGGTGTCCTCACTCACTTGGCAATAGAATGCAAACATTGTTTGTCTAGCGGTTTCTGTGATTCCTTGGTATTACTACGGTCCAGCCTAAGGATGGCTCTCTCACGGATGCTTGGGAAATTACAAATAAGTTTTCGAATTGCATGTTTCTATTTATATTTCTATTCGAAGGGTAGTTATCTACTTTTTTAAAGAAAAATGTTTATTAACATATCTAATATTGCTTTACGGCCAGGTCCACCACGTCTCAGACAGCTGACTCTCGTTTCCATTATTAACTATCTCTAGACTATCGAATACTATCGATTAGCCTCTCGTACTATCTTATTGGGTACCTATATCATTATTATTGGTATTATCAGTCATACAGTGCCCGGATGACTGCAATAGGCTTGCCCCCTATTACGTAAGTAGGACTAAATTATAGCTGGCAAAGAGTGGACGTGGTATAGGCTTAAGTGTGTGTGCTTCAAGAAGTACGTCATCCATCACGAAATCAAAAAAATAAACCCAGAATTTATTTTCATGGATCTTATATATCTTCATAATTATGTGTTCAATAAAAAACATAAATAAAACAGCGTGACAAGGATATTTTATATTTATTTTAAAAAGACATTTCCTACAGCGGTATTATTCCTGTGTTGCCATGGAGTTTAAAACAAAAAAATTACAAACAAATATACACAACACACAACGGCTACAAAGAACAACCCGACTCGGGACAACTTATCTGTATTTCACACATATTTCTGTGTGGGAATCCCAATCACACCCTCTGGCTGATCAATCAGGGGTACTAACGACTAGACCAAGAGGCCAGTTGTAGTCGTAAAATTAAAAACCTTATCATCATGATATTATTCTAAATTTATAACAACAGCAGTAGTTTTATATTTTTTTAATAATAATACTTATTTAATGAAAAACAAATGAAGATTTCGTTGTCACGTTTAACAGAGTCTACCGCACTCCACTCTATCTTTTTGTTTCGGAGATCGCATGTAGCTTTTGGGGTCTCTTACTACCTAGCAGCCACAGCAATCGCTCCACATCACTCTAACATGGGTAGAGTGGGTGGAGAGATCTCGAAGTATTACACACACGTCCATACGCTCACGCTTGTATCCCCTAAGGGGTAGGCAGAGGTGTATTAAACACTCACATTTTGACAGTTAGAATTTGGTACCACTAACGTAATGGGGGGCATGCCTATTGCCGTCAACCGGGCACTGTATGACTGTATACATACTGTCTGATAGATAATAGTCCGATCTCTTAGCCGATATAACGAATGCTTTTAACGAGACCTTCTTAAACCATTTAAACACGCTTAAGTTGTAGTATTGATGATGAGTCATAGTAACTCCACACTTCCGAAAGAAAAATATTCGATAGTCCGTTTTTCGGACTGAGCTGGAGCGCTGTCGTGGTGGAGGAGGATCCTCCTCCTTGGGCGCTGCTGTCCAATATTTTTCAAGACTGATGATTATAAATGATTAGTAATAGTCCTTCTATGTTCTAGAGTGACTGTTGCGAAATTATCCTTCCGTTCAAATCATCTTTCTATCTTGACTTCTGCCTTTCTTTACATTTGTTGGCAAATCTTCGAATGGAAACATCCATTGCGCAGTTTGTCTTATACGACAGGTTCGGTCTCACCATACGCAGCAAGTGTGAGATAGGGGTGACCCTTTTGAATGTTTTACACTCTAATTGAGCGGCTGAGGCGGATATCATATTGAAGGTCTCTCAATATATCAAAACATATGTAAATACAGTTTGACCATAATTTTTTTTTGGCTTTGTTGAAATCCGAGAACATCAGTAGTAGCTTATATGAAATACCGGTAGGTATATACTAAACTACACACATAAAGTGTCTAGGGATCAAGTATATTTTTAACAATAAAAAAATATACAATTAATATTTACCAAATCTAGCCTTCCAGACTGTCTTCTTACTTAAATTTCTATGTTTGAGTTACGAACTTATCCCTATATTTTGCAAAATCAACAATTTTCGAGGTTTCTACCTTACATTATAAGCTGGTCAGTAAGTAACAAAACACGTAATATAATAAGAGCTTAAGAAACTTTAAGGTTATTGGAAAATATGTTGTGGTTATGTAATTTTATGGAATAATATTTTCTTATTTATCCATGTTTTTATGACCTAAGGGTCTCAAGTAGTAGCGATGATTTTCATTATTTCAGTATATTAATTAAAACTTTTAAATGAACAGGAAAGGGAGTACTTCCCACAGCAAAAACCCTATAACCCTTTAACGTTGAATTTTTTTTTTATATAATAGAATATAGAATGAAAATCAACTGAAACATATTTACCGGAACTTTACCAAAAAGCCAAAACGTATACACATACCATAACATACTATACACATGTATATAACATACAATTATATCACATTATAATGTAGCCGTCTAATATTTTAGAATAATGTGTAGATATAGCGACCATATCTTGCATACTTCAAAGCGGCCATAAAGCGTCATTGGGAAGGTCTCACTTCAATAGGAGAGGCGAATACAAAAGACGAAAAGAGGGCTAGGTAATGGCAGACACAATGGAATACTGTTTGGACTAGGAGGCGGTCCGCCCTCTACACAATGGTCCACCGCGAAACTTATTTTATTCCTCGACACTTATTTATTTTTTGTACCTATCTACTTTCAAGTTTTATTCGTGAATACTCGCTCTTGTATGTTAGATATTGTTACAAAAATAGTTTTAGCATGAACAGATTATTGTGAAATATATTTTTATTTCTTAGAATCCTTACTCACAATACACTTCAAATCTAGATATAAAGATCTTATGGTAGAATGTCGAATAGACTCGTAATCTATACTTGTCTCGTACGGTGAACATTACAATAAACAATAATCACAGAACTTAGAGAATAGACTTAGGTATACTGTATGTTACCGAATTTATCTTTTTTTGGACAAGTAGCATATGTAAGGTAGATAATACATTATTATTTGAAAAGTAAAAAATGAGGCCTTTGTCTCCTTGATCTGCTATTATAAGCGAAAAGTGGTGTCCCGTCAGTGCTACGAGTTGCTACGAGGCGCGTCTACGATGTAATTCATCAGTATATGTATATGTCCTTGGATGTAAGTTATGTATGTTTGTATGAATTTTCTTTGTCACGCCTTAGAGCCTAAAGTATAGGATTGTCATGTAATAAGTTTAATATATTTTTATTAATTTTACTCGTTTGTAAAATTACTTAATTGAAATTGTTACTAAAATTGTAATCAATTAAGATTTGATTTTGAACGAAGATGGATTTAAGTACATACTTGCTAAATACTTATACTATAATAAGCAATGTGTTGCTCTTTCACGACACTAACGACATTTTAGCAATCAACAAGGCTGTGTGCATAAAATGAAAGATCGTTTATATAGAAAACTACTGTTTCCATTAATATCAGTTATTTTGACACGTAATACACTGAGACCACGTTATATTTGCGTTCACAATGACGTTATACAACCTTTTATGTAAGTGATAAGGTTGATAATGATCTTGCAATTAGTATGTTGAGTGTAAGATTATAGTATGTATGTGTGTGCAAGGTGTATTGTGCATGCTCACACAATACGCGGCGCGGCTTTGTGTCTCGCGTTCGCACCATTGTAGTCGGACATATTACCCAACGTTTCCACATTGTATCTGCTCCTGCTGTCTCTGGCTTCTTCCTTTGATGGGACATATCTTATTTGTCGTACGCACTATTATGTTTCTTGGTTACTGTTCTTATTTTTAATAAAACGATACTTATAAGAAAACCACGGTTGTTAAATATGACAACATTTAATAATATAATATCAATATCGCTTAAAAATATTTTTTATTGTATGTTGGTAACATAAGTCACTATTTCAAACGATGGAAATGAGTTATTTCTTTCTGTTGATGGATTTTCCTGTTATTTAACTGATTTGAAGAAGAAAAAGATAACAAGGATGAAGTATAAATTTGTGTCTCAGATTTTTATGTATTTTTATGATGTAAACGAGCAGACGGGTCACCTGATGGTAAGTGACTACCGCCGCCCATGGACACCCGCAACTCAAGTCACAAGTGCGTTGCCGGCCTTTTAGGTAGGTGTACGCTCTGTATACGATTAATACGATTGTCCTACTTCATCGTATATTGTCTTTTCAACCTGGTAGGTCAGCCGACAGTCTCTGGCATTCTTCCTTGTTTATTGCCATTTAAAATAGATATTAGACGTTATCCTACTGAAATAATATTATTATACTGAACTTAATTAATATTTGAAATGCGTTCGTTTTTAAAATAGCATTTAAAATAAGTTAATCTAATTGCATAATATGTCACCATATCCATCACACTGTATCGGAATAAATAGTGTAAACAGAACGGATTCTGTTACATAAATTTTCATAATATTTACTATACAAAGAAAGTGTTTATAATAGAACAATACGTAACAGTATGATTCCCTGTCGGCAAACAAAGGAAAAGTACTTTTCCTTTGAGGACAGTGCATCCTGCAAGGTTATCCGAAATTAAGAAGTTGACCACGATGGTTGCGCGAGGATTCTGCGCGGCAATACTATGGGGTGAGCACTCTCACCGGTCGCTGGAACGGCTAACAGTCTGTGCCTGGCTTCCACAAGACGCATTCGTTTCTACGCAATTACCGCCAATGTACGAACGAACTTTTTCGTAAACTTGTTTTCGCGCCATGGTTTTGTATTTAGAACCAGACTAAATATACTTTGGATTTTGGTTCCACAGTGATTGTTTTGTGTCAGCAAATTTTTTTTTTTGGTGAATTTTAAAATGTGAATTTGTGATCTGTTATGTGCCGTGCATCTTTGGGAATATTGGAATAAGCAACTGTTCTATTGTGGATTTTCGCGGTAAGTTTTTAATTCATTTTTGTTTTTTTATTACACAAATTTTCTAATAGGAAAAAAGTTAAATAAATATTGGCAAGTGGGTTCTATGAATCCGCTTAGAATTATTTTTCAAATGAAGGTACTCTAATATTATTATTAGTTAAAAATTAGGTTTTTGTCTAAAACTAAGAACCATAGATAATCATATGATTCAAATTGAAAAGAAATGTTTAATCTAGAAAATATTTCCACACCTAAATTCCTGTTCCATCCATATAATCTGTTCATTTTGCCGCCTTAATAAAGTAGGTACATATAGTATTCAAATATTTTCCGATTGGGATATAATAATAGTCAACTATAAAAACCATCAAAAAACCAATCAGGCGGCACATCGATAAACGCGATAAAGTTGCAAACAACAAAATAATGGTAGAGTCGCGGAATTAACGCTCCTATTGTGTTAGTACAATAATCCGCTATCTAGGCCAGCCTCAGTGCTGCAGACAACCTTTTGTCTTTCATGTTCGCCGTTAATAATGGCGGGCACCGAAACAGCCGCGCACAATACCGCGAAATGTGCGCGTTTTCATTTGCAAGACAAAACGCGCTTTGTTGTTGTGTCCGCTCAATACTAAATTTATAGCCGGTGGACTGAGAGTCATATTGACGGCCGGCTAACGAACGACCAAACGCCATAAATGCATTCTGATCACAACACAGATAAAACAGCGCTTTGATCTAGACGGGACATCGCTGCAGTTTTCATCATGTAAGTGCATTAGATAATAAAGTTAATAGTAACTTGCAATGCCGATATTTTCTTTAATTGTTATATAATAATTATATAATGATAAATCTCTTTATTGCACACCAATTTATAACTTAGTTGTAAGTGAATGGTACAATTGGAGGCCATGTCGCCCCCTTTTACTCAAACGCTAGAAAAATGACTTTTCTAACACAATTTAATATCTGTAACCACAAAATTCACAACTTTTCTGCTTATGTTTATGTGAGATTTACATCTTGCTAATCTGCGAAAAGAATTGACAAAACAATCAAAACATAACAGATATAGCAATCAGTAATCATAAAATTCCTATAGCGATGCGCTTTATACATAGGTACATTCTCTAGTTTATTTGTGTTTCATATTAATTGAAATTTTTGATTGTATCAACCGACTTCAGAAAAGGAGGAAGTTCTCAATTCGACTGTATTTTATTTTATGTTTGTTACCTCAGAACTTTGGACTGGGTGAACCGATTTTGATGTTTTTTTTTTATTTGAAAGCTGGTGCTTCCCGTATGGTCCCATCAACATTTGGTCCAGTTCTAACAGTGGCATCCATGAGAAAACCATATAAGTCTTAAATTTTATGATAGACGCATTTAAGTCGGTTGTCTACTTTTTAAAGTGAATTATTTACATGACCAATAATAAACAGAGAAGAGTGGTTATGAGCTATGCGTCTTTATTCAAATTATACTTTTTATTTTGGTAAGTGACAACCGCCGTCCATGGACACCTGCAACTGAAGAGCCGCAAATGTGCTTGCTTGTGCTTGTTATTGTCGCCTTTGAGGCTGATGAGGAATGGGGGAATGCGGGGAAAGGAAAAGAGGACTTGGGCTTCCGGAAGCCTCACTAATTTCGGGGATATGCAACACAAGCGTTGCTTCACAATAGGCTTTCTGTGAGGCCATGGTATTGTAGCGGCCGGTCCATTCGTGCCTAAGCATGGCTCTACTACGATAAGAAATTCTGTTTTGTCTTATTCGAAATTAACCAAAAAAGTATTAAATTGGAGTCACTTTGTTAATTATATCTCATAAATGAGTAATAACTTTCATTTTCGCATTTATTGATTGATTTTAAAGCATCGATAGCTCAGAAGTTCTCTTGTTATCATCGAACTAAAGAGTAAACAATAAGAAATTATAATATGATATCTTTTCGACCGACTTCATATCATGAAGTCCCGTGACATAGTGTAAATGCAACAGATGCTTTCATTGTCATACATTTTACATGAATAGAAGTATAATAGCATGCACATTTGGACATCGAATTGGTACCTAAGTCTTAGAATAGATTATAAGAATTATTTCTTAGAGATCTATGACAGGACTTTGAGAACCCAGTTAAGTTGATGGGTAGGGTAGTGATATTTTTTTTATACATAACATGTTATAAAAATAGTGGGCACAGCGTTAAAAAGTAGAATATTTGTGAGTTAATACAGTGTTTTTGTTATATAAGTGTAGTGAAAAAATATTTAGCATTCACCAATTAATATCACTGGGTACTCATATATGTATGTACACTTGTTTACTGAATAATTTCGAGTATGTACTATTGAGAAAGGTTGATAAAGTTTCACTTCATTTAGGTTCTATTACTAGCTACGTAATAGTTAGGCATTACAATTATTAAATAATAATTATAATAATTGATCTTATGTATTTCGTGTCTGTAAGTATGATTATGTGTATAGCTAGGATGTTACCTTATCAAGTTCTCGAGCCTAGACGTCTTGATGTATTTCGACATGTGATGTGTCATTCGAATCTTTTTAATACATTTTAGATCACGTCATCAAAATTGAGAGGCAGTAAGGAATGTAGTGGGACTGAGGGGTTTTTTTTATTATACTTGGTCAGGTTAGTAGATTAAGATGCGAACATAATATTATAGAAACTTAAAGGATTATCAGACTAAGACCACTTAACATGACAAAATGCACGTCAAAAATAAAAGCCAGTACTAGAACGCAAGAGAAGTTATAAGATTCGCTATTTTTGTATTCATATAGTATGTTGTATGTATTGTATTCATATATATCAAAATTATGATATAATAATATAATACAGGAACAGTTCTAAGACAAGCGCCGAAACCGAATATAAACTTAGTGATCCCCACACATAAAGTTACACTCGAACCCAAAGAGTATGCGTCACAAAAGCGTCGTAATTGGCCCGTTCTTTTTCTACTACCCTGAAGCATTCAGACCCAATGAAACGTGTGCATTTAAATGACGTTCCACAACTTTGTGGGGTCACACTAAAGTTGTTCGTGAAGCCGCCAGTCAGTCTATGACCTTTGTTTAGTGAAGATTGAGGGACTTCTAAAAAGAACCTGCTTGTTAAGAAATCATTAGTCATGCTTATTTGGAAATGGAATAGCGTTACTGTGTTAGCAAGGTGTAGATGGCTGTCAAAAGACCTTTTTTTTTTTTTTTTTTTTTTTTTGTTGACGGGGTGAAAAATCCTTCGGATCTCCAGCTCCTCGGGGACACAGGAGCCAGTTGTATGTGGTGTTTCCACTAAAAAACACCCCGACGGCCGGCCTCTGGCGCCCTACTCGGTGAGGACCCGGACCATGTTATTTCAGGTCCTCCCCGAATTGACGCCGTGCCTTATTATGCCCTGTCCCGGGGGAAAATTATTGTCCCCCCTCGTTCCCAGCGATGTAGGCTGATTGCATATCTATGCAATCATGCCGCCATTTCGACCGCAGTAATCAATCTGCCTCCAGAGGTCCCCATCCTCTGGCGACCCGCGGTCCCGTCGACGGTTTTTATCGCCGGGACGCCACGTCTCCTTCGCTCGGGATCGGCTCTCTCCCGATCCCGTTCAGCGGTCTCTTTCTGGAGCATAACAGCTTCGCAGAAAGAGACCACTGACCCAGCCCTCCTCATCCGCCAGCATGGCAGCAATAATTGCTGGCGGAGACAGGTCTCGTCCAATTTGGTCAACCAGGGCTTCGCGGTTAGATGCCCATGCAGGGCAGTCCTCCAGCGTGTGCTGGGCGGAGTCCCGGTCAGCTGCGCAGTGGTGGCATTGTGCCGTCTCTTCCCGTCCGATCTTATTCAGATACTCACCGAAGCAACCATGTCCGGTGAGTATCTGCGTCAGTCGGTAGGTAATGTGACCTCCCTCCCTTCCTACCCAAGCTTCGAGGTTAGGCAGAACGGCACCAACAGCGCGTTGGCGCGCATTCTGCGGCTGTTCCAGCCGCGCGCGCCACTGTGCCAATGCCTGTTGGTGAGCGTTCCGCCGCATTTCGAGCTCGTCCTGGTCTTCCCCGCTTTCACCCCGGCGGACAGCACGAATCTGGTCATAGACCTTCGCGTCCATATCCGCCAGGATATCAAAAGGCGGGAAACGAGCCAGGACTGTCGCCGCCTCTGACGAGATGGTGCGGTATCCTCGTACGATCCGAATGGCCGCTACCCGCTGCGCTTGATTGAGCTTAGTTCGGCAGCGGGAGGAGGCCGATAGACGCTTGGCCCATATCGGCGCTCCATAGAGGGCCATGGATCGTATCACCGCACCGTAGAGGCGGCGGACTTCTTCCTGCGGACCCCCTAAATTAGGCAATAGCCTCTGCAGGGAGCCCGCCACCCCCCGAACTCGGGGCATCATCCGCTCGGCTGTCAAAAGACCTAATAATGCATACTGCACTACGAGAACAAAAGGCTTTTAGTATTATTTATAAATATATTCTAATTCTTTTATATACATGGTAGAGATGTATTAGTGAAGTGTGGAGGATAATACCAACCTTGTTTACAAAAAGAAATCATTTACTTTTTCTTTTCAAGTAATACTTTAAATACACGATACTCCTTTCCTTAGTGTAATACACATATCATACAAATTCGTTTTGTCAAATTCATTCCTCTTCAATGCATTTCAAACTACAACTAATACAGTATGAGTACTCTTTTCATAAACATACGTATGAAAGGACGGCTCATGAATATAGAAGATAAAGAGACAAACCCGTCAAGTTATTGTGTTATACCATTTCTTAAGACTTGTAAATGTGAATGTAATAATAGTACTTACATAGAGTTAATAATACTAATCTTCATGTAATGTTGCTATCAAAACTTTAATTCGACCTAAAGCAGGTACTTGTAATTGATATTATAAGGTAAAAGTCTTAAATGCGCCTTTCCAATTTCTTTGCGAAATACTTTAAACCGTAAGAACGTACAATTTAAAAACTTATTCGTAATTTTCCTAGTATAACATGATCAAATCCTGATATGGTTACAATGGGACCCCGTAGAAGAATACTCTTTCGAATAAAAGAAAATCGGTTGACAATCGGAATTAATTGAGAGAAATCTCTTAACATATATAAGAAAACATATAGTCGATCGTAGAGCCCCCTCCTTTTTAAAGGTCGGTAAAAAGCAGGTGTGTGAAATCAGTGATATAATATTGAATGCAAATTTGTGATTGGTTGTGGTTACATTTGACGCTATTAGGCAAAACTGAACACAAGAAAATTACTTTTGACCACTAGATCATCAATTAACATTATATTAGATTTTTGACTCAAATTCCTGTCAAAGGTCCGTTAGTCTAATGTTGTCAGTAAACAGTCCTTTTCACTTGGTGTGAGATTTGACTGTAATATATCTATTTTAGTAAATACTAAGTCGTCATATAAAAATGGTCGTTTGAATTTTGAGAATCAACTTTCTCAAATCCCCGGCACGCACCACAAAACATACTCGTAACTACACATCCCTCCTTTTTCCTATTGAATTGAGTCCCCCATCGCCCACTCGCATTCATTCTTTACAGCTTTTGTAGGAACGCTCAGGCTTTTTGTAACAATGCTGCTGACGTGAATAGTAACTGTCGAAATATTGTTAAGCATGATGTCATCTTGCAGACGGCCGGTTGCTTTAATGAATCTTAGAAAGCTATATGCGATGATTAGTTAGGCACTTTAGTTCGGTTGTTTCGAAATTTATATAAAAATATATTGAATTAGTTAAACTTTTCATTTATTTCACTACATAGAAATTTTGAACATAAATACATAAACTCATGCCCATATCCCCGAAGGGGCAGGCAGAGGAGTTATTAACGTCCACATTTTGCGGTTTATAATTTAAAGAGGCAAGCCTCTTGCCATCAACCGGTAATTGTGTAATCCGGATTTGTAGGACAAATGGGAGTATATTGACATGTAGTTGAGGATAGAAAGTAAAGGAAATTGATATTGCTTATACAGGATGCGTACCTATAAATCGCACGTTTAGTTTTTAACTTGAAAATTATTTTTTTTCCCGAGGAGTATTACACGAGCCGAGCCCGTACAGCATGCATTGTAATTGCTACAGCTTGTGTTGTAAATAATAAACAAAAGAAGTTTATCTGTAGCTCTCCTAAAAGTAACTCTATTTGTGATTACACTGTCTGTCGATAATATACATAAAAGTCGAGTATTAAAGTAAACAATGGTTAGGTACTAGAGGGTGTAGGGGGACCGGCGATCGGTATTTGGTGCTCGCATTGTCGTTGAATAACTTTTGTCCCTATTGTGTTGCTGAAAGTAGAGCCACAAAGACTCTACGGCGTGGAACATAAACCGAAATTCATCAGAGCTCCGATTGTTCGCTTCTTAATGGTGTTTGCAGCTAGATTTGTATGTTATGTTATGCTATTTTTAGATTGGCGATAAGTTTCTTTTGGACAAGGATTACAAATACTCTATATGAATAAAACCTTTTCTATAAGTAATGGAACAAATAAAAGAGGTCATAGTCTAAATACACCTTATAGGCAGATTGTATTGGATTCGCAAGACGCTACTGCTTCCGTGGACGGCCGTGTGTTTGTAACTTAAATACTAGGCTCTGTTGGCTATGAAAAAACTAGTTTCATAAAGATTAGTTTTAATTTTTACTGAAGATTACATAAAAGTGATTAGTCGTGTTGGTCTTGGTGAAGTAGAATAGGGCCACCCTAACTCTTCCCGTGTGGATGACCAAGTGATTGGATTGTTATCTATGAGGTAGCAATAGGCCCCTATTACGTAAGTGGGATTAAATTATGATTGTCAAAAGTGGTCATCGAATCGCAAAGACAAGTACTTATTGAGAATTACATTTGATTAATGGACATGTTCTTTGCAATCTAATAGTTTTCTTATTCATTCTTTATCAAGTTACAGTGGATATAAAATAGGAGGACAATGAATTTAAAGAGCCTTCGTTGAAACTTTATTGATTAAATATGGTTGAATCTAGAATTATTGTGTTCTTCGACTTTTCTGTTGTTGCCGGCGATTTACTTATCATGGGCAATTTTTAAACTCAAACTTGATTCTATTAGATATGAAAATTATTATTTTTGAAAATGGCAAACTGTGCCGTTGTCGAAATTTCTGCCAATGTCGAGTGTGCGATGGAGATGTGTGTATTTGTGCAGAGAAACAAAACATAATTATTTGTATTTACATTTTACTGTCACATTTTAGACTGACATTAATTTTTTTTAGTTATGGTGGCGTCTACATATATGGAAAATAGGCTCGTGACGTCACCGGGCTCGGGCCATATCGTAACACCAGCGCTGCAGTCTCCGGCTGCAGCAATATGCTGAGATAGGTGCCTTTTTCTGGCATCGCACAGGGCATTATAAGTACTCATGGTTTTAATTTCATTGTAGCAATTATGTGCTATCCTGTGAATGTTAGAATAAATGCTTTCTTACTTGCTTCTCTTTTTTTCATATTAAATCATAGTAAATTAATTCGTAATCTTATTCATGAGACATAATTTTCAAAACATCTGCAAGGATAAATTATTTATATTGTGTTTTGTACATTATATAATCTAAAAAGAGTTTAACTAAAAGGAAACATCTTTGTTAAATTATTTTTTTATTTTTAAATTGTGTACATATAACAGAATTTCAAGCACTTTCTTGCAATCCAATCGTATGTTGTGTTTCTTTTTGTTTCAAATTATGATAACAGTAAAACCTCACAGAGGATATTATTTACTCCACTTTATAGCGTTGACCCCTACTCCATTATAAAGCAGTTGTTGAACTACATCAATCTATCCTAATGTTATCAATGTCAAAGCCACCTACATATATACAGGTCTGTTAAGTTTTGATGGTTAAACAGCTCTAGCAATTTTTGTTTAATTTGGTATGCAGAAACTTCAAAAATTGTGAATGAACACAGAATTGCTATTGAAAAAAATATTTAAATTACAGATATCTTATTAATATTATATACAACTTAGAGGTAAATAAGATACGATAATATTGTGTAATTTATCTTGAAGCAGTGTGGTATTGGTAGGCTTTAGAGAAAGTTCATAATGAGCACTAGGTCTTTAAAACCACTTTATAATGTCTCGGCATCGCCGCAACTAGATATTTGCACGACTGCATAGGCAAATTATTTTGGATTTGCAAGACGCACAGACGCAATAGCTGCTTCCGTGGACAGCCGTGTTTGTTTATGAACTTAGATACTAAACTATCATAAAAAAAATGAAGATAAGTTTTAGTTTTTTGTTTAAGATTACATAAAAGTGATAAGCCGTGTAGTTCTTGGTGAAGTAGAATAGGGCCACCTTATTTCTTGCAGAGTGGGTTTCATAAAAGGCGACTAAGTGATTGGACTGTTATCAATCAGACTGAAAATTAAATAAAAAAAATATTCATACCGACACGAATAATACCCATATTGCCCCCCGGCTACTTGTTGATCACACAAGAAGAAGCTTGGTGTGCTAAACAGATCGAGACAGTATTTTACTCCGGCCCACCGCCTGCAACTTTATAAAGCGCAGGTTCGGCCGCACATGGAATAGTGTTCTCATCTGTATGCAGGTGCACCCCAGTACCAACTTCTCCCTCTTGATCGCATTCAACGGAGAGCGATTCGCATCATCGACTGCCAAGATATTTCTGATCGACTTGACACCTTGAGACATTATTTTACTCCGGCCCACCGCCTGCAACTTTATAAAGCGCAGGTTCGGCCGCACATGGAATAGTGTTCTCATCTGTATGCAGGTGCACCCCAGTACCAACTTCTCCCTCTTGATCGCATTCAACGGAGAGCGATTCGCATCATCGACTGCCAAGATATTTCTGATCGACTTGACACCTTGGCGTTGCGTAGAGATGTAGCTTCACTCTGCATCCTCTATCGCTTGTATCATGGGGAGTGTTCAGAGGAATTGTTCGGACTTATACCGGCTGCAGGTTTCCGCCATCGTCCTACGCGACAAAATATCCATCCCCATCACCTGGACGATTGGCACTCCAACACTGTGCGCTTCTCCAGAAGCTTTTTGCCTCGCACAACCAGCTTATGGAACAAATTGTCGCCTACCGGTTTTGCCGAACCGATACGACCTTCAACCTTCAAGAAAAGAGCGTACTCCTACCTAAAAGGCCGGCAACGCACTTGTGACTCTTGAGTTGCGGGTGTCCATGGGCGGTGGTAGTCATTTACCATCAGGTGACCCGTCTGCTCTGCAAAAAAAAAAAAAAAATTGTCAGGGACGTTTCCCACATGGGACAGCATTCAAGGTCACTAACCACTAGAACCTGCGATCTTATTTCTATCATTTTGTGTTGTGATAGACTGACTGCGTTTGGGGTGACTGACTGGATGGAGAAACATAAGCAATCATTTGTTTTATTTGCGATTAAATCTTAGATCTTCCAATCGCAAAAACAAGTGCTTATTGAAAGTTACAAAATAACATTTAATTAATTGTAATGGTCTTCCAATAGTTTTCATAGTCATTCATTATCAAGCAAAAAGTGGAAGCAAAATGTGGACGCGGACAGTCTATTATTGATAAAGAGCCCTGATTGGAACGTTCTTGATTAAATATGGTTCAATCTAGAATTATGATGTTCTTCTAATTTACTATTGTTGCCTGCGATTTACTTTTTCTCGCCAATTTTAAACAAAACATTTGGTTCTATTATATATTGGAAGTTATATTTACGTGTGAAGTTTCTACATACCAAATTTAATCAATTCGGTGCAATCGTTCAGCCATGAAAACGTAACAGGTAGATATATCGAAGGCGTTACTTTGACACTGATAATATTAGAATAGATTGATATAGTCCAACAACTGCCTCACACTTCCACATGAACAGAACAGAACAGAACATGGAAATAAACGTAGCTAAAATGATTACAGCGGCATATTAAATAAGTGTGTAATGTGGAGTTTTACCGTTACCAGCATTTGTAAAAAAAGGTAAGATAACCAAAAAGTTTGAAAGCCATCTGCTTGTGAGTTCTACACTATGCGTGTAAAGAATAATTATAGCTACATCGTAAAATTTTCGTAAAAACCGCAACACTTTACATCGGAATCTCGACACATCTCCACAAAAAGCCGTAGAATGAGGGCGACGCACAAAGAGGAATGAAAAGTGGGTAACCTACTCCCACTTGCCTTACAAACCTTACTATTCATTTACCAAAAAATATTTCTTATAGCTAAAATTTTCGTCACGTGTTTGTTTGGTTGTTCTTAGTAGTGAATGAAAAAGCCGACCAAGTGCGAGTCGGAATTGCGCACCGAGGGTTCCGTACAAATCTATAGGCATATAAATGAAAGTTATGGTATTTTGATTGCTAAATGAAATCCATAATTTCATATTTAATACCTCTACGCGTTTATGAGGAAAGGGGTAAGTAAGTAAGTAAGTAAGTACTCTTTATTGTACACCAAATATACATATAAAAAACATCTGATATTTTCACATAAAATGTACAATGGGCGGCCTTATCACAATAAGCAATATCTTACAGGCAACCTTTGGATGGACAGGACTTTAATGATCTCTTATGGGTGGCTGTGGTGTACAGTCATGTAATGTATGCTAGTTTAATGCCAAATATATATAAATACCAATATAAGTACTTAGATATAAATACATATATATAGAAACATACATACATATAACCACACATACAAGTAAATATATACCTATAGTTATCTTAGACATTACCTTTTTTTTTTTTTTTTTTTTTTTTTTTTTTTTTTTTTTATGCGATAGGGGGCAAACGAGCAGACGGGTCACCTGATGGTAAGTGACTACCGCCGCCCATGGACACCCGCAACTCAAGAGTCACAAGTGCGTTGCCGGCCTTTTAGGTAGAGGTACGCTCTCTTCTTGAAGGTTTGAAGGTCGTATCGGTTCGGAAATACGGCAGGCGACAATTTGTTCCATAAGCTGGTTGTGCGAGGCAAAAAGCTTCTGGAGAAGCGCACAGTGGTGGAGTGCCAATCGTCCAGATGATGGGGATGGATATTTTGTCGCGTAGGACGATGGCGGAAACCAGCAGCCGGTATAAGTCCGAACAATTCCTCTGAACACTCCCCATGATACAAGCGATAGAGGATGCAGAGTGAAGCTACATCTCTACGCAACGCCAAGGTGTCAAGTCGATCAGAAATATCTTGGCAGTCGATGATGCGAGTCGCTCTCCGTTGAATGCGGTCAAGAGGCAGAAGTTGGTACCGGGGTGCACCTGCATAGAGATGAGAACAGTATTCCATGTGCGGCCGAACCTGCGCCTTATAAAGTTGTAGGCGGTGGGCCGGAGTAAAATACTGTCTCGATCTGTTTAGCACACCAAGCTTCTTCGAGGCTAATATGGCCTTACTCTCTAAGTGACCGCGAAACTGGACTTCGTTTGATATATCGACGCCAAGGATTCCGATACTGGCTGATGCAGTTAGGGAAGTGCTCTCAAATTGAGGTGATACGACCAATGGCATCTTTTTAGCGGTGAACGCGCAAACCTGTGTCTTCGTGGGGTTAAATTGGACTAGGTTAAGTCGACCCCAATCTGAAACTTTTGATAAAGAAGTTTCGATTTCAGACACAAGTTTGGATCGGCTTTCGATGACGTTTACCCGAGAAATGTTAGCGCGGCCGGTGTAAAGGGCATCACTCGTGCTATCGTCTGCATAGCAATGGATGCTGCTAATCTGCAGCATGTCGTTGATATGCAGAAGAAACAGCGTGGGTGATAGCACACAGCCTTGTGGGACACCAGAATTAACAGACTTCGAGTCGGAGCATGCACCGTCAACAACGACCTTGATGCTTCTGTCTGTAAGAAAACTGGTGAGCCAATTGCACAGTTTCTCGGGAAGCCCATAGGAAGGAAGCTTCGCAAGGAGCGCTTTGTGCCAGACCCGATCGAAGGCCTTCGCCACGTCCAAACTAACGGCCAACGCTTCCCCCTTGGTCTCGATCGCCTGTGCCCACCGGTGAGTCAAGTATACGAGAAGATCACCAGCTGAACGACCCTGACGGAAGCCGTATTGTCGATCATTGAGGAGCTGGTGGTCTTCTAAGTACCGGAGGAGCTGGCAGTTAACAATGGATTCCATTATCTTGGAGAACAAGGAGGTGATGGCTATGGGTCTGTAGTTGGACGGATCCGAGCGATCTCCTTTTTTAGGGATTGGGTGCACTAGAGCTGTCTTCCATGAGTTCGGGACTACGCCAAGAGAGTAGGAAAGCCGATAAAGGCGCGTTAAAACCGGTGCTAACTCTGGAGCACACGTCTTCAGCACGATAGGAGAGATTCTATCGGGCCCACTCGACTTATGAACGTCGAGGGAAAGAAGCGCTTTACGCACTGCCCTTTGTGTAAACCGGACTTCCGGCATGCGGGTCTCGCACTGCGGTATGGTCGGCGGTGCGTTTCCCCCGTCGTCCAGGGTCGAGTTGGACGCAAAGAGTTTGCCCAGAAGATCGGCTTTTTCTTTAGCGTCGTGGGCCAACGAATTATCTCCTATGCGCAGAGGTGGAAGGGATGGCTTACAAAAGTTCCCCTGGACAGCTTTAGCAAGAGACCAGAATGCACGAGTTCCGGAGGGGAGACTCACTAGTCTCTCGCCAATTCTGCCGATGTGAGCCGACTTCGCCCCAGCAATTACTCTTTTGAGGGACCTGGAGGCAAAGTTAAATTGCTTCTTTAATGTGCTGGTCTTTACATCCCGTGCTGTCGCTGCATTAGCCCATGCTTGGTAACATTCCTGCTTTCGGCGGGACGCCGCTTTGCAGGTTCGACCAAACCAAGGCTGGGACTTGCCACCTGTGGGAATCAGGGAGAATGGAATGAAAAGTTCCATACCCTGAAGCACAACATCCGCGACAGAGTCAGCAACGACATTGGGATCATCCGGCGAGAAGCAAACCTGCCTCCATGGGTAGGATGCAAAGAATGTTCTCATTCCATCCCAGTCTGCTGACCTATAGTGCCATACGCGGCGACTGCCTGTAACACGCGGCCGCAGCGAGTGAACGAGTGGCACCATACTCCTAATCAGGCAATGGTCCGAAGAGCCAAGAGGGGCCTCAACGGATACTTTGTAGCCGTCAGGATGTGAGGTTAGCAGAAGATCCAACAGTGAAGGCACGTGGCTTTCTGCATCTGGGATTCGCGTAGGCGTTGCTACCAGCTGCGTCAAGCCATATGCCAAGGCGAAATCGTAAACAGATCTTCCCGCATGATCGGTTTTGCGCGAACCAAGCCATTCGGCGTGATGGGCGTTAAAGTCGCCAAGAATCACGATCTCTGCGGATGGGACCTGCTGGAGCACTGAGTCTGTAGCCATTTGGACGTGGTCGATGAGTCGGTCCGTTTCGGCATCACCGCTATGGGACCTGTAGAGGCATATGTAGATGCGGGGATGGTCGTCGCAGTCTACACGTAGCCATAAGATGGAGAGGTCCCTACCTTCAAGATTGCCGAGGCGGCGAGAAGTGATATCATCTCTAACGTACACGCATACACCAGCCTTAGGAACAAAGGAGTGTTCCAGTCCGTACCCAGGGTAGCAGAGGTAGGATGTGTCCGCTGGAGATGATATCTGCGTCTCGGTTAAAAAGAGCAAGGCCGGCTTTGCTGTCTCAAGGTGGTGGTGGACAGTGTCGAGGTTCGAATGTAAGCCCCTAATGTTGCAAAAATCCACGGTAAACGTGACAGGGGGTGCCATGGTATGCCTTCTCTTGCCCCGAGCAGATTTTGAGAGCGCAGTTGAGCCCCCCCCAGAGTACGAGGGGCAGCCTGGGCGTCCACGCTCAGGCATAATCCGTACTGAGGGTGGACGTCCAGGGGGGGATTCTCCAACGCTAGCGCTGGTACCCCCCTGGGGTATCCTTTTCGTTAACAGCGCTATCATTAGGGGGGTGGGGGATTTTGGGCCTCCGGAGACCTCACTCATTTCGGGGAAATGCAACGCAAGCGTTACTTCACAACCGTTTTTCTGTGAGGCCGTGGTATCGCACCGGTCGAGCCGGCCCATTCGTGCTTAAGCAAGCATGGCTCTACCACTGTAAAGACCTTACCTGTACCTTGCAAATAGTAGTCCTTTAACATTTTTTTGAAGGATCCTAATGATTGAGCTCGTCTGATAGGTAAAGGTAGGGCATTCCAGAGCCGTGCTGCTTCAACTGTGTATGATTTGCCAGCAAACTTTGTCGAATGCACTGGTATTTGCAGTTTTAAGCTTTCCGATGATCGCAACAACCTCGAATGTGTGTCACATAGGAAATTAAAACGTTGCTTGAGATAAGGTGGAGTAAGGGGACTGAACAATATGTTATAAAGTAGAGAAAGAATATGAGTATTCCGACGAAGGCGAAACGGGAGCCACTTGAGCAAATTGCGGTATTCGGATACGTGGTCATATTTGCGTAGGCCAAATATAAACCTTATACAAAAATTTTGAAGGCGCTCAAGCTTATCGAGTTGCTCCTCTGTGAGATCAAGATAGCTGGCATCGGCGTAGTCCAGTATTGGGAGCAGGAGCGTCTGTGCAAGCGAAATCTTTGTAGCAGTCGGAAGAAAGTTACGCAATCTTCGTAAGGAGCCTGCAGATGCAAACAATTTGCGACTTACCTCTTTGAGTTGTGGGCCCCATGACAAAGTTTTATCTATTAATATCCCCAAATTTTTGACGCTATCGCTAATCGGTACCGGCATGCCATTAAAATTAATTTGTGGCAGTTGTGTCAGTTTAATACGGGACATCATCCCGGGACTTCCCACCATAATAACTTGGGTTTTTGAGGGGTTCACCTGAAGTCCATAGTTGGTACTCCACTCACAGATACGTTCCAAATCACCATTGATAACGAGAAATGCTTCGTGAATTCTATTTAATGGAGCTTGTGTGTAGATTTGGAGATCGTCTGCATAAAGGTGGTAGGATGAGACTAATTCTTTGGAAATGGTATTAATAAATATTGCGAAAAGTAAAGGGGATAAAACGCCACCCTGCGGTACACCGAGTGAGATATCACACCAAGAGGAATACGAATCCTCAATGCGGATACGTTGGCGGCGACCAGACAGATAATTATGAAACCAATCAATCACTATTGGAGATATGTTAATTGAGCGTAGTATACCAAGCAGGATACCGAAATCTACACTATTGAAGGCGTTACTAAAGTCAAGAAGTGCAAGTAGTGTAATATTTCCATTCTCCATGGCCATCCTTATATCGTCGGTAATATTAATAAGAGCTGTAACCGTGCTGTGCCCAGGACGGAAACCAGATTGATAAGAGTTTAAAAGGTTGTACTTTGATAGAAAGGAGTTCAGTTGGGAGTACACGAGGCGTTCCAAGACCTTAGATAGAAAAGGTAATATAGATATGGGGCGATATTCTGTAAAAGTTAACGGTCTTGGCTTCTTAGGTAAGGGTATTACTTGGGCATCTTTCCACGTAGATGGAAATATGCCACTGGAAATAGAGTGGTTAAAAATGTTGCGTATTATTGGAAGAATTAAATCTAAAATCGGAAGGACCATATTTCGGCTAACACAGTCGTTACCGACAGCATTAGAAGAAATGCTCAGTATGCTCTCCCTAACATCACAATCAGTGAATTGATTAAAGACAAAAGGTGGATAGTGGGGAGCTGGAAGCTGTGAAAGATAACGCAAAGTATTAGTTTTGGTAGTGTCATCAAAACTAGACGAGGCAGAGAAGTGCCTGTTTAAAGCATCGAGGTTAATATTTTTGGTTTTGATGTCTTGCTTTGACTTACCAACTCCCAGAGTTTTAATGAATTTCCAAACTTTGGAAGGATTTTCATTCTCGACTGATTTTTGGATATGTTGGCGTTGCGCTTTCCTACACGCCTTATTGCAGAGATTTCGTATAGCTACATAATTATCACGGTTATACTGATTTGGTCGGCACTTAAACTTTGTTTTGGCTCTAGCTTTCTTATTTAATAAATCTTTGATCTCTTTAGTAAGCCAGGGGGATGGTAGATGTTTTATCTTCACGGCGCGTATAGGTGCATGTACATCGTATAAAGATATTAATTTCGCTGTAAGCATGCTCACCTTCTCATCAACAGAGCCAGAGTTGTAAAGGGGATCCCAGTCAATTTTAGTAGTGTCCTCACGAAGCTTTTCAACGTTCATACCACAAAAATTACGCTGCATTAAAATTTTGGACTTAGCCTTGGGGGGACGAATTTTGTAAGAAAGATATATAAGATCGTGATAGGAGAATACGTCTGCCGAGCACTGACCATGTTTTGCCACATGCGCAGTCGACGAGACAAAGATGAGGTCGAGAAGGGAAGGAGTGCAGTTGGGAAAATTGTGAGTAGCAGTTAGGGGAAGAGTGGTAAGGTTACAAGATTCGATAATGTTGCATAAAGAGGTCGACCTAAAGTCTTTTTTTAAGAGGCATGTATTAAAATCTCCCATTATAATGGTATGACTGTAAGACGGGGTAAGCTGTTCAAGGATGTGTTCAAAAGAATAGAAGAAATTGATTCGTGACGAAGGACAGTAATACACACCTAGAAGGATTTTGGAGTGACAAAGCTCTACTTCTAAAAAGAGATGTTCCCCCGCATTCGAGGGCGGCGGCTGTGCTGATACATTAATAATATTGAAAGGAATATGTTTACGTAGATATATAGCAACACCGCCGCCACCACCAACCGCACGGTCATTTCTTATAAGGTGAAAATCAGGTAGAGAATACGAAAGAGAAGATAGACACGGTTTAAGCCACGATTCTGAAAATAGGGGGTAGTAAGTTTAAAATTATTAAACATATTTTTATAATATTACATGATGTAACTAAAAATTTATGATTTTTACAATTTTTGCTACAAGATGTTGCTTCGTACCAAATTTCAAGATTCTGAGTTCACGGGAAGTACCCCGTAGGTTTTGATTCCCTTGCGAGTGTCGAAAATTTGCAGCATAAGCGGCTGTATCCTTTGATTGCGTTTGCTTAAAAGTTTATTTTTTTCACAGCTCCAAGTAGACCTGAGCATTTGATATGAATTTCAGCTTAATAAACGCGTTAAATCACGCGTTCCTGAAAAGGGTCTTGACAGACAGAGAGACGGACAACAAAGTGATCCTATAAGGGTTCTGAGAATTTTAATATTTAAAATATATTGACCAAAGAACGTAAAGTGAAACACTGCGAAACAATAAAATCATTTTGATTAGGAATAATATGCAGAGACTCTTTTTGGCGCTTGTAGCTTAACTTAAATCAAAATCGTCTCAAAGTCAAAGTCAAATTATTTATTTTTATTAATAATAACAATCGTGGTTTCTTAAATGCCAGGACCTTAGAGATTACTTTCTCTCTGTCAACGTGGAGGTACATCGGGATCTAGTGGCAATTGATAACGGACTTACGCCGCTTGGTCTAGGGAAAGAGAACTGGCGCAAACCTGTAGTACTTAATGTTACAGATCGTAAGGATATATGGAAGAGCAAAGAGCTGCATGGACATTTTTATCGGGCTTTAAACGGGCCCGATGTAGTTATATTATTATCTGTGTCTTGGCTACATTTCGGTGATCCCTTCTGAGTAACTGAAGGTTTTTATCTGTGCAATAACAAATGAATTTGTTTTAACGAACAACTATCGGAGACATATCCTAAAAGACGGCACAATTGATATTTATGTCATCGTCCCGGAAAAACTCTCAGGCATATAACTTCCGGTTGTTCTCGTCTTGCCAACGGCGAGTACTTGCGTAGACATAACCTAGTGGCCAGGGTAGTCCATCAGCAAATTGCTCTTAGATATAACCTTGTAGCTGTCAAGTTACTGTACTACGGATATGTGCCCGATCCAGTTCTTGAAAATAGTCGTGCAACATTATACTGGGATCGATCTATCCTCACTGACAGGACTTTTGTTGCCAATAAACCTGACATAGTGGTGATAGATCGTTTAGAAATCCAAGCAATGATCATTGATATTACCGTTCCCCATGACGACAATCTCATAAAGGATGAAGAAGATGAAAAGAAAAACAGTTAAAAACCTTAAATCTGGCCTATGAGGTAGTCGATGTGTGGAATGTTGATTCAGCAACCATTGTGCCGATAGTCATATCAGCACACATTGAATCCGGTAACCGCTTTAATAAGACATCCTCCTCCTAGCGCCTGTTGGCCGCAAAAGCGCGGGCACCAGTTTTGGGTAACTCTCAATTAGGCAACGTCCAGGCACATCAGGACGTCACCCGCCCCGACCACCCGCGGCCCCACTCAGGGCGGCATGAGGCGCTGGTAAGTGCGTCTCCGACGCCCAGTTCGCCGGCGGTGAATTGGGTCCGAGTGGAGATCGTCCTCCCGGGCTCGCTACGCCGCCTCCTTCTGCGAGAACCTCCACACAGAAGGTTGCGATAAAATTTCTGTCACTGGGCTCTGTCTTCGGCCATGGAGCGTATGATAACCGGTAGTGACAGATCCTCTCCAATGACTACAGTGAGGGACCGACGCTGGGACGTTCAGGCGGGGCAGACCGTGAGCGTACGTTGAACCGAGTCCTCACAGCAGTCGCTGTGGTGGCAGGCGGGACTCAAGTCTCTCCTTGCGACCGAGTGCAGGTACTTTCCGAAGCAACCGTGGACCTGCGTCAGTCGGAAAGAAAGGGTAAGGGTCCCGTGCTGCCGCTCTGCCCACTCGGCATTGACCGGCTGGAGCGGGGACTAGAGCCTGCAGCCGGGACGACCAACGAGCTAACATGGCTCGGCGAGCAGCCTCACGCCACTCGCGTATCTCTGCGGGCGGGGGCTGATTGCCAGTACCCGCCCGGAACTCAGTCGTCCGCTGATAGACTTCGACGAGCACTTCTGCCTCCAAATCCCACGGGAGAGTTCCGGCCAACGCGCACGCCGCCTCTGTAGACACGGTGCGATAACCGCGTATGGCTCTAACCGCCATGACCCACTGAGGGCGCCAAAGGCGTGCCCTATTCTGGGGGTTAGGGCCACTGCCCACACCGGTGCACCGTATAGTGCCATGACCGGACAACCCCCGTGTACAGCCGTCTTGAGGCGACGCTGAGTCCACCCAAGTTTGGCAATAGTCGCCCATGAGCGGACGCAGCGCCGACCAGCTTTGGAGCAAGCTGTCGAAAGTGCTCGTCGAAAAGCCATCTACCGTCAAGGAACAGGCCCAGATATTTAATGTGGGGCTGAATCGGTACGAGGACCGAGTTGACCATAATGGAGGCGCCAGGCGCCGTGACCAACGTGTAATCAGCGTAACGTAACATAACCGGGGGGAAAGTGGCTTCGAAAGGCCCAGTCGTACCCCATGTACCACAGGAGCGGTCCAAGGACAGATCCCTGTGGAACACCGCACGACATGGTCCGACGACTCAGATGTCCCTCTCGATCCTCGTACATAACGGTTCGCTCCTCTAGATTGCTAAGAGCCTCGACCAACACCTTCAGAGGCTCACGTTAGGTAGCTGGGTTAAGGGCCTGATGCAGAAAGCAGACCTTCTTGAAGTCCTGCTTGACCCTCTCACAATACGTGCCGTACGTATTGTGAGAAGGTTCCTGCCTCTGGAGTCCTCACCACCGGTAATTTGGTCCCTGTACCCGATACCGGTGGGACACTATTTTTTATATTTTTAAATGTATTTTGTATTTTTTTTTTATACTATAGGTTGAATGACGAACAGACGGGTCACCTGATGGTAAGTGACACCTCCGTCCATGGACACTTGCAACTCAAGAGTCGCAAGTGCGCTGCCCGCCTTTGAGGGTGATGGGGGATGGGGGATGCAGGGAGCGGAAAGAAGAGAGGAGGGATGAGGAGATGGAAAAAAGGAGAAAGGAGATATGGGAGAGAAAAGGGGGGAGGAGGAATTGGGCCTGCGGAAACCTCACTCAAATCGGGGAAATGCAACGCAAGCGTTACTTCACAACCGGTTTTCTGTGAGGCCGTGGTATCGCACCGGTTGAGCCGGCCCATTCGTGCCTAAGCATGGCTCTACCACTGAAAAAGGTAAATGTACCATATTATTTATATGGTACATTTAAAGATTTAATTTATATGTTTGTATTAATTTAAATAAAGATAATAATAATAATATTTATTTGCAGAAATGTGGTTATAGTAGGTGGTTTACAGTTTTAAAAGTACAAGACATATTTCGCTATATTTAGGTAGTACGCAAATATTTAAGATTATACAGATAAAATTATGAAAACATACCAACATGAAAACATTGAATTAATGACTTGATTTGCTACTATATAATACTATTTGCTACTATACAATTGAAGAATTAAAAATCTTATTTTATACATTGACTACACTAATGCATTTCTGAAGTGATATGACTGAGAGGAGTACTTACTGACGGAGTAATAGCATTCTTCTATTAGCCAATTCTTTAATATATGTAGTACAAAATTTATGATAAGGAAGAGTTGTAATAGTCTCTGGTAACGCGTTATAAATAAGTGCTGCCATATAAACACAACTTAACCTAAAACCTAAAGTCAAGTAAAGATAACATCAAGACATACAAGTCATAAAACTTATTTAAAAAAATATATAGAAAGCCCCTACTTTTCATTATATGTATAAAACACATAATGAAATTTCTATATATTTTCTAAAATTTTACCTTTACATCCCCGTTAAAAATACCTTAACCTAACTTAACAGTTCAGTTGGCCTTTAGGTACAACAAAATAAAATAGTAAAATATTAAATTTTATGGACGTAGGGCTCAAAAGATCCCGTTTCCTTTTCGTATCGGTCGATGAACGATCTTAAGATTGTTCATTCATAACAATTAACGATTATACGGTTAGGTTAGGTGTACTGGTATCCCCCCCAACTGTATCCCCACGTTGTCGCCGTGGGGGGGCTTGCGTGGGTCGATGATCCCTGGGGCTGTGCCGGTAGAGCCACTCATGCCGGATTGGCCCAGGGTGAGACTCCAGACAAAGTAGGATACCCTGTGTGAGGAACGGGGGGGATCTGAGTGACCCTTCCAAGGGTCACTCAGATCTTCTTCGCTGTCAAAGCGGAGGAACGAGTACGGGCTCGGCGTGCACTCTCACTGCCGCCGAGCAGGCAACGGGGATCTGGTCTCCCTGCCGCCGTCGACACATCGTAATCTCGAAAGGAGTATCGTGGTTTAGTCTCACGGCTCTGATCGGGGGCGAGGGTCTTGGCTTTGCCGCCCGGACTGCGAGGAAGAAAACCTCTATAAAAAATTACCCCGAATCTCGTGTTCTGGTGCGTGACCAGGAGATGCATGGCTGATGGGTAGTTCAGTCGCAAGCGCACTCCCAGCCGGGGCACCTGCGGACCCCTCGGTTGGGCACAAATCTACGCTTGCCCGGGTATTGGGGATCTCTGCCCGGGTTGACCTCTAGTTCTCCCCTTCTCGTGGGTTCAATATGGAAGAAACTATTAAAACAAAAAACACTGACGAAAAAAAGACGGAGAAAAAAAAAACGAACAAAAAAAAAGTGCGGGCTAAGAAGTCAGCAACTGAAGTGCCGTCGACCGACGAAGAACTCGCATGTGGGACGACTAGTGCAGAGGAGCTCCCGGAAGCCAATCGGACTCCTGGAAACTTACCAAGGCCGGGACGCACATGTTCAAGTGTTGCGGCGACAGCAACAGAATCGGCGGAAGAAATGGAGCTGGACCTCCGCGATGCAAGTCGCAAGCGCGGTCGCTCCAAAGACTCGGATGGCAACTCATCGCAAGAAATGTTGCCACCGAAAGTGGCGAGCAGCCAACGAGGAAGGCCGCGTAGTCGGAATCTGGTCCCGTCCAGCTCGGCTTTTTCCAGGGCGGATTCCTATGCCCGATCTCGACTGGAAGGTGAAAGTAGAGCGGAGGAGGAAATTGACGATCTCCTTATGAAGATTCGGGAGCCGGTGGAAGGAGGTTCTGTCCCCCAGACACCGGTAACCATGCAGGAGAGAGCAAGCGCGGCGGTGGCCATTATAAACAAAGTGGCCACCAAGTCCAAGAATCTTAAGGGCTCTTTTGTGAAAGCCCTTAAGGACTCTTCCGCTGCTGTTTCTGTGGTAGTCGAGGCCCTTATTGGAGACGTGGCACGGCTCCAAGCCGCAAATGACCGCCTGACGGAGCGGGTAGAAGAGCTTGGCACACAATTCGCCCAATTTCAGGCGAGGTCGGACTGCCATGAGCGACCGAACCCGGTTGCGCGGCAAGCTGTTCCCTCCCCGTCTTCCTCTGAAATCCCGGATTCGCGCCTGCGTCAAGTTATTGACGCAGTGTGGCGAATGATGGACGGACGGCTCGCAGGTCTTGAGGCAAGGTTGCCTCCAGCGTCCATCACTCGGCCACCGCTTGCAGCGGATAAAGCGATGCCGACACCTCTCCCTGCATCGGGTGGCCGGGTTGCTACTTCCTATGCGGCAGTAGCGTCGGCACCCGCGGCCGCGCCGCGGCGCCCGACGGTCGTTCGACCGGCTAAGGCTGCGACAAGGGTGACTACAAATTTGCCCTCGCCCGCCTCTCAGAAAAATCCAAAAGGCGCGAGTGCACCTCGAACACCAATAGGTGCTGAAGCTGTGCAAGGCCCTACCACATCGTCATCGGCCCCATCAACGTCTTTCACCTCCAACGACGGGTGGCAGAAAGTTGATGGAAGCAAAAAGAGGTCCCGAAAGCGCAATAAAAAAGCCGCTAAGAGTTTAGCTTCTCCGCCACAGGCTTCTTCGGTAGCGGTGACCCCCACGAAAAGGCCGCGAAAATTAGAGACGCCCAAAACGGCGGCTGTGGTCGTCACCGTGTCACCAGAGGCGGCGAACACCGGGCTATCCTACGCGGCCGTGTTTAAAAAGTTCCGGGATAGTCTGGGTAACGAATTCGGGGCCTCAGGTGTAAGGCTGCGCCTTGCTCAAACCGGGGCTCGGGTTTTAGAATTCCCCGGGGCTGAAGGCGCAAAGACAGCAGACGCCTTTGCCGAAAAACTGCGAGGAGTATTCACCGCAACAGATGGTGTCAAGGTCGCCAGGCCCACGAAGTGTGCGGAACTGCGCATCTCGGGCCTGGACGACTCCGTGACTGCGGAGGATGTCCGCATTGCCATCAGGGAGAAGTCAGGGGACAACGCGGACAACGTCAGGGTTGGCACCATCCGCCCCGGTCGTGGTGGCCTTGGTGCGGTGTGGGTCAGCTGTCCAGTTGCAACCGCCAAGATTCTAAGCGATGCTGGGAGGATCCTCATCGGTTTTGTGAATGCCAAAATTACAATTCTGGCTGCAAGACCGATGAGGTGCTTCAAATGCTTGGCGTCAGGACACACCCGCGCCAAGTGTGGCAGCTGTTTTGACTGCAGCGGTCTCTGCTTCCGCTGCGGTCAACCAGGGCACAGGGCAGCTGAATGCCTTTCAGCTCCTCACTGCCCTGCGTGTGCGGCGGGCAATCTACCCGCCAACCACCAGATAGGGCAGGGCGGTTGCAAGCCTCCTCGCACATTGCCGCAAACATCGGTGGCCAGCCAGTCGACCCAGGCTGTCCCCGATGCCAACCGTGCGTCACCGATACCTATGGAAGAGGCTGTAGAGACAGTCCAATAATGGACCACGTCTCCAGCCTCCTTGTCCAGACGAACTTAAACCATTCCGCCGGTGCGCAGGACCTCTTCCTGCAAACCATGGCGGAATGGTCAATAGGAGTGGCCGTAGCCGCGGAGCCCTATTATGTTCCTTCCCGGCCAAACTGGGTGGGTGACCGAGACGGCTCCGTGGCAGTCGTCAGCTCCACGGCTGCTCATTCCCCGCCCTTGTCGTTAAGAGACAAGGGTACTGGATATGTTGCTGCCGAATGGGGGGGAATCATCATATACGGTGTCTACTTCTCCCCCAACCGGAGTCTGAACGACTTCGAGGTTTTCCTAAATAACCTAGAGACCTCGATACGGTGACTAGCGTCTGGGCACGTCCTAATCCTTGGGGACTTTAACGCCAAGTCCGCTGCTTGGGGTTCCCCCAGGACGGACGCACGGGGTGATGCGGTAGAGGAGTGGGCGACATCGGTGGGCCTCTGTCTGCTAAACAGAGGCTCCACCAACACGTGTGTGCGACAGCAGGGGGGGTCGATAGTGGACCTTTCGTTCGCTACCCCTGCTCTCGCCACACGAGTAAGGAACTGGCGTGTCCTGGAAGAGGTTGAGACGCTCTCGGATCACCTCTACATCCGATTTGAGCTCTCCCGAATCCAGGACCCCGGTAGGGGTCACACGGCGCGGCGTACATCCCGCTTTCCGCGGTGGGCTGTCACTAAGTTGAATAGGGACCTACTAGAGGAGGCAGCCATAATTTATTCTTGGTTGTCTCCCCTGCCTCCAACCGAGGAGGTGGACATTGGGGCGGGCCGCTTTCGCCATGCGATGACACATATTTGCGATGCGGCCATGCCCCGAGCCTTAGGTCGTCGGCCTCCGAGGAAGGAGGTCTACTGGTGGTCCCAGGAGCTGGCTGACCTCCGAGCTGACTGTATTCGTGCCCGGAGGTCCTACACACGATGCCGGCGGCGGCGGCACCGCGAAGAGGGGGAGGAGGACCAGCTTCATGAGGAGTACCGTGAGGCACGGAAAACTCTGAAGCTGGCCATTAGCCGCGCCAAGGAGGTAAAAAAGAAGGAGATGCTGGAGGGTCTCGATCGTGACCCCTGGGGTCGTCCCTATCGTGCGGTTCAACAAAAGCTCAGCACGATGGGCATCCCCCTTACGGAGACTCTCCAGCCCAGCTTCCTGCTGGAAGTGGTTGAGGGTCTTTTCCCGCAACGGGCGGAGCATACACCCCCGTCAATGGCCCCATTGGCCGTAGATGACGGAGAGGTTGAGGAGGATGCTGTTCCGCCCGTCACGGAGGAGGAGCTAGGGGCGGCTGTTCTACGGATCCGGTCTAAGAACACCGCCCCTGGGCCGGACGGGATAGCCGCCCGTGTGCTGGCCCTGGCCCTCAACCATATGTCAGACTGTCTCAGGGGAGTGTTCGACGCAAGCTTGGTGTCTGGGCGCTTCCCTGACTGCTGGAAGAGCGGGAAGCTGGTGCTCTTAAAGAAGCCGGGACGGCCTGCGGACTTGGTCTCGGCCTACAGGCCCATCGTGCTGCTGGACGAGGCGGGTAAATTGTTTGAGATTTCGGGCCGGGCGTTCGACCATCGGTGCTATAATGCGCCTAAGGGCCGAGACCGAAGAGGTAGTGAGTTGTGGCGGTGTGGTACTGGCGGTGTCGCTTGACATCGCCAACGCGTTCAATAGTCTGCCATTCAGCTGCATCAGGGAAGCACTCCATTATCACGGGGTGCCTAAATATCTGAGGCAGCTAGTGGCAGACTATTTAAAGGAGCGTACCGTCAAGTATGAGGACCGAGACGGAAATTTGAGATGTCAGCCCATGACGTGCGGTGTTCCACAGGGGTCTGTTCTTGGACCACTACTGTGGAACATCGGGTACGACTGGGCTCTTCGAGGGACCTTCCCCCTCGGGCTGGGCGTGATCTGCTATGCAGACGACACATTGGTCACAGCCCGAGGGGTGAATTTTCAAGAGGCGTCGTGCCTGGCTATCAGGGGAGTATCTCTGGTAGTCGGGCGCATCGAGGCGCTGGGCTTACGGGTGGCCCTGGATAAGACCGAGGCCCTCTTATTCCATGGGCCCCGTCGTGGTCCGCCCTCCGGCGCCTCAATTGTGGTCAACTCGGTCCTCATACCGATTCGGGCCCATATAAAATATTTGGGCCTGATAATTGACGGTAGGTGGCGCTTCGATGAGCACTTCCTACAGCTAGCTCCGAAGCTGGTCGGCACTGCGTCCGCCCTTGGGCGTCTCTTGCCCAATTTGGGTGGACCAAGTGTCGCGACGCGACGGCTGTACACTGGGGTTGTCCGGTCAATGGCACTGTACGGTGCACCGGTGTGGGCGGAGGCTCTGTCCGCCCAGAATAGGGCACGTCTTTGGCGGCCTCAGAGGGTCTTGGCGGTCAGGGCCATACGCGGCTACCGCACCGTATCCACGGAAGCGGCGTGCGCGTTGGCCGGAACTCCCCCGTGGGATCTAGAGGCGGAAGTGCTCGCCGAAGTGTATCGGCGGAAAGCTGAGTTCCGGGCGGGTAGCGGCGGTCAACCCCCGCCCGAAGAGGTGCGCGAGTGGCGCGAAGCCGCCCGCCGAGCCACGATGGCTCATTGGTCTTCTCGGCTGGAGGCTCCACGTGCTGGCTTTGCCACTGTGGAGGCTCTCCAGCCAATCATCGTCGAATGGGCAGGGCGGCAACACGGGGCTCTTTCCTTCCGACTGACGCAGGTTCTTTCCGGGCACGGCTGCTTCGGAAGGTACCTGCACTCGGTCGCTAGGAGGGAATTGAGCCCCGTCTGCCAGCACTGCGACTGCAGTGAGGACTCGGCCCAGCATACGCTCGCGGATTGCCCTGCGTGGGCGACGCAGCGCCGGGCCCTCACTGCAGTTATCGGAGAGAATCTCTCGCTACCGGCCGTAGTACGCTCCATGGCCGGGAGTGAGAGAAGTTTTACCGCGGTCGCTACCTTCTGCGAGGATGTCATCGCGCAGAAGGAGGCGGCGGAGAGGGCCCGGGAGGACGATCTCCATTCGGACCCAATCCGTCGCAGGCGAACCGGGCGGCGGAGGCACGCTTACCAGCGCCTCATGCCACCCTGAGTGTGGCCGCGGGTGGTCGGGACGGGTTTTCCCTTCCATCCGCCATATGGCCAGCCGCGAGGGGGTGAGGTCCGCGTGTGTCTTTACCCGCAGCTGGTGCCCGCATAGTGCGGGCAGGCGCTAAAAGGGGTCCGGATGACTTACTAAAGCCGTTCCCGGACCCCTTTTACTTCAAGCGCAGTATGGCACACCGTGTGGTTTTAGTCGGTTCGATTCCGACACACCGTTCCACCGAAACCCCGGTGGGATGACGGCCCGAGGGGGTTTCCACACGTAAAAAAAAAAAAAAAAAAAAAAAAAGGTGTACTGGTATAGGTGATTTTATAAACAAAGTGTTGTCCATCCCTATTGAATGTACTTTTTATAGATGATTGATAGCTTATCTGTGTGTAGTTAGGTTGCCAATACATTTTGTATGATAAGGTTAGCAAAATATGAGCTTTGAGAGCCTCCGCCTAGCCCTTTGGATCTCCCATATTTATAGGCGCGAGTGAACTACCTTGCATCGAGAAAAGCACGTTCCTAAAGTATAGACAAAATAACATTTACGAGTATGTGAGTGGGGCCGCTGGCAATAGCTACATTGCTGCTGGTCGCTGCCTGTTTTCTTTGACTGACTACAGTAAGAATATATACAGTAATGTAATACTTCTGTAGGTTGTAAATAAATCGAATATAATAAGTATTTTACCTATGAGATCCCATACTTAGGCACGTATGGGCCGTCACTGGTTGATCAGTAATGCTTGCGTTATGTCTCCTCTTTCCGTCCCGTTCTGTCTTCTCCCCTCTCTTCCCAAATTGATAGTCTTATAATAACGAGTCATGCGAGTACATGCATTTAATATAAATATTGTAGTTTCTACTTCTTATCACTTGAAACTGTTCTCAACTTTTCCTGAAAGAATCAAAATTATGCGCTATTCAAATCCTATGAACGTAATTTATAATTGAAGGTCTTAAGTAACTTGATCGTCCTTTGAAATGATGATGATGTAACTACTATTTTCTTAGAAATTGATATCATAATAATGCGTGGTCAAGAACTATTGAGAAATCAGAGATAAATTGCCTATGCATCGCAAATGCCTCGTGTTAAATTATACAAGGTAATTTTAATTTATGGATCGTTTTTATATTATAGGGGGACAGACAAATCACTTGATGGTAAGTGACCACTGCCGTCCATCGACAACTGCAACTCGAGAGGTGGAAGTGCGCTTTGAGGGTGATTAGGGATGCATCCCGTCATCCCCATCGGGAAGGGGAAAGAAGAGAGGGGGATAAGGAGATGGGAAAAGGGAAGGGGAGAGGGGGAGTAGGGCCTCCGGTCACCTCACTGATTTCAGGGAAATGCAACGAAAGCGTTGCATCACACTCGGTTTTCTGTGACGCCGTGGTATCGCACAATGTAACATAACACTGCTTTGGTCGCCTTTTCTTACGAATATCTATAGCCCGGTAGACAAAAATTTGACGAAAGTTAAAAAAAATATTCTAGTAACCTACACCCCACTCTATTTTAATTTAAAAAAAATATTTAACACCGATTGGCACGAAGATTAGAAAACACATATTTAGCGTAGATATAGAAAACGTTAATTTTAGTAAAGACTAAATAGCATAAAATACGGCCAATATTGATTGATTTCGTGTTTCGAATAAATCAAAGTAGACGTATGCCACTTTTTACCCCTTATTCAACCCTCGGACAAAAATCAAAATCACGGTAAAACTCGGAGACAACAATTGTAATAAAGCGTTCCTATTATTCATGGCTGTATTAACTTAATGCGATTCAATAATGGCTATTCAGAGCGTAATGTAGGGGGTGGACGACTATGTGTGTATTTTTTAATGTTGCCATGAGGGTGTAAATGAAATTCGTTAAAAGAATGCGCCTTTGTCTGAAATCTTTTGTGTTGTACAATGTGACTGTGGGTCAGGTGGGATAGGAAATTGCTCATCTAAATTAAACACACACATACAGACACTCACATCTCTATTCCCGAAGGAGTAGGCAGAGACAGTGTTTCAAACGCCCACTTTTTGCCAACCACCATTTAGTCTCACCAACGTCATAAGGGAGATGCGATTGCCGTCATCCGGGCATTGTATGAGTGTAGTTATACAGTCTGATAGATAGTAGCCCAATCCCTTAGTTTGCCTGTGCCCAGGTTGCCCTGTGGAGAGAGGCGAACGTCCAACCCATTCCCAAAAAGGCGACCGCTCCGATCCAGCTAATTACCGTCCTATAGCCGTCACCTCCATACTCTGTAAGGTGCTCGAGCGGATAATCAACACCCAATTAATCCGCCACCTAGAGGATCACTCCTTGTTAAATGATCGGCAATATGGTTTTAGGCCGAACCGATCCACGGGTGATCTTCTAGCGTACGTCACACAGGCTATGTATAGGCATGGGGAGTCCTTGGCCATCAGCCTCGACATTGCCAAGGCCTTCGATAGGGTCTGGCATCGCTCGCTTCTCTCCAAACTTCCTGCACTTGGTCTGCCATCTAAGCTATGCAACTGGGTTGCTGCCTTCCTCCACAAGCGCCGCATTAGGGTTCTCTGTGACTTCACGGCCTCTGACTTCCAGGAGGTTAGCGCTGGTGTACCTCAGGGCTCCGTCCTATCGCCCACGCTGTTCCTTCTGCATATCAATGATATGTTGGCTCTTGGCAACATATATTGTTATGCAGACGACAGCACAGTACACGGGCGATACTTTGGACATCCTGCTGCCAAGCTAGCAGACGTTGAGGGAAAACGACAGGAGCTTGTTGCTGAGCTCGACCGGGTCTTGAGCCGCATCTCTCAATGGGGGACAATTGTGAGAATCTGGTCGAGTTCAGCGCCAAGAAAACACAGGCGTGCGCGTTTTCAAACAAAAAGTCTCCATTCCTTCCCCTTCCTACTCTTCAGAACATTCAACTGCCACTACAGGATAGGCTTAGTATACTGGGTATGGACATCTGTCGGGATCTCAATCCACGTGATTACATCGAGAGCGTCACTAAGGCGGCCTCGCGGAAGCTCGGTGTATTGAACAAGGTGAGACGGTTCTTCTCGCCCGAGCATCTGTGTCTTTTATATAAGACCCAGGTTCGCTCCTGCGTGGAGTACTGCTCTCATCTTTGGGATGGCTATGCGCAGTATCTGCTTGACGCTCTCGATCGGTTGCAGCGACGCGCAGTCCGTATTATAGACTGTCCTGAGGTCACCCAGTCTCTTGAGCCCCTGCAGTTGCGAAGAGATGTCGCCTCTATGGCAGTTCTCAAACGCCAACATCACGGGGAGTGTTCTGACGAGCTCTTCCAATTGGTCCCACCTTCTCCCTTCCTCTACAGGACTACACGTGCTGGCCTGAGGAGTCACCGTTTGCGAGACGAAGATATGCGATCCCGAACGAAACGGTTTGGCTCTTCTTTCCTGTGCCGATCAGTGAAAGCCTGGAATTCCCTACCAGCGCACGTGTTTCCTTCCCAATTTGATCCCGAGTCTTTTAAGCGGGGCGTGAAAAAGCATCTCACCAGGCCGCCATAGTGTGGGTCACCATGCTGCATTGACTAGACATGCAATGAGGATGGTGACCACCACTCTTGGACTCAATTTATTGCTTACCATCAGCTAAAATGGAGTCATTATGGTAGGCTTACAAATAAAAAGAAAAAAAAATATAAGCACACGGTTAAAAACATACATACCTTATTTTACATAAACTTCAAAAAAGGTCTCCTACCTTATATTCGTGGTAATTTCTTAATATATATTTCTTCTATAACTACTACAAGTACTTAGAACAGTCAGGTGGTTAAAGAAAAACTGTTTTATTTTTTTCACCCTTCATGCTTTTTTTTGTGGAATAAGTGCCAAAGGAGCAGTCGGGTCACCTGTCATTATCCACGTCATTACCAAAGTCTATAAATCACAAATATTTATAGTAAAATAAGCTATTAAGAAACATCAACAAGTCGTAACATGACAGGGCTATTGTATATACATAGATAGATAGATATACTCTCTATTCGATAAAGAGTATATCTATCTAGCGATGAAGAGTGAATACAATTTTTTATCGTTATAAATATACTTACGAACTAAAATTTAAAGAAGAACATGTATAAAAAATAAAAATTAAAGAGAAGTGTTGGAGTTTTGACGAATACTAGATAGATTTTATTTTATTTAAAACTCTTCCTGCATAATACAACGCACAAGGAGGACTTAATGCCACATGGCATTATCTACCAGTCAACCTTTGGGTTGTTCAGTGAGGGACATGGCAGGTGTATAAAGATGAAATATTAAGAAACAAAAGAAAACATTATATTCACATACAAGTGCATAAATATATACAAATATACTACATACATACGATATAAATACATAGTACCTGGATAACCGAGCTTCGCTCGGTATTTTTTGGTAAATCGTGTAAAACAACGAAAAAAAAGTTAAATATAATAATCATCAGGACTCGAACCGGGGTAATCTGGGAACTGAGTCCCGCCTGCCACCACTGCAACTGCTGTAAGGACTCGGCTCAGCACACGCTTGTGGATTGCCCAGCCTGGGTGACGCAGCGTCGGGCCCTCACTGCAGTCATTGGAGAGGATCTGTCATTGCCGGCCGTCATACGGTCCATGGCCGGCAGTGATAGATGTTTTACCGCGGTCGCATCCTTCTGCGAGGTTGTCATCTCGCAGAAGGAGGCGGCGTAACGGGCCCGGGAGGAAGATCTCCACTCGGATCCCATTCGCCGCCGGCGAACCGGGCGGCAAAGACGCAATTTCGCCGCCCTGAGTGTGGCCGCGGGTGGTCGGGACGGGCTTTCCCCTCCACCCGCTATAGTGGCCAGCCGCGAGGAGGCGACGTCCACGTGTGCATGGATGCCGCCGAAATAAGAGTTACCCTAAGGTGATGGCCGCTGTTTGCGGGCACAGCGCTAGGAGGGATCCTGATGTCCTACCAAAGTTATTCCAGGATTCCTCTTATTTTAGGCGCAGTGTCGCACACCGTGTGGTTTTAGTCGGTTCAATTCTGACACACCACCCCACTGAAAGCCCCGGTGGAGTGACGGCCCGTGGGGGTTTCCACACGTAAAAAAAAAAGGGGTAATCTGGTTGCGGGACCGCCTTATTTCCCACCTGACCTATTACAACCTTATAGATGGTGGCGAAATTTACCTTCGTATACTAATGATATTGTAGCAGTTTTTCATTGCCTGAAAACACGGATAAAACGACGTTTTATAAAAATTAAAACTAGCTAGATCGATTTATCGCCCCCGAAACCCCCTATATACTAAATTTCATGAAAATCGTTGGAGCCGATTCCGAGATTCCAATTATATATACATATATATACAAGAATTGCTCATTTAAAGATATAAGATATATACATACACATAAATAAGATACATAGATACAAACTTTAGTTATAGTTTTAGTCGGGGGGGTATCTCAGTCAACTGTCTCAAATAGAATTCACGGACTTTAACTTTAAACGTGTCGCGGTTGGTGATCATCCTAATCTCAGGAAAATTTGGGCGTTCCAAAATAAAATGGATTGGACAGCAAAAGAAGAATGAACGAGAGAAGAGGTGTGAGTAGGGCATAGGAGTAACAAATTATTTGTGGAGCGGAGATCTCTGTCATGGTTAGAGCCTAGAAGACTAAGCTGTGAGGTAAGGTAATTGGGGGCCGTGGGGATATGGAGAAGAGAAAAAAGAGTAGTTAAGGCACGAAGGCTACGACGCTGACGTATAGGTAACCACGACAGTTGGGTATGATAAGTAGACACATGGTCGTACTTACGAAGATTGAAAATGAACCGAATGCAATTATTGAGAAGTCGGTCAAGCTTGTTGAGCAGATCTGCATTCAGATCGAGGTAGCATACATCTCCATAATCAATGATTGGAAAGATTACTGCCTGTACAAGCATCAACTTGATGCTGGTAGGGAGGAGGTTCTTAAGTCGATAGAGTGATCTCAAGGTCCCGATGACTTTCTGACTGACGTTCGCTATTTGAGGTTGCCATGTTAGAGTGGAATCAATAAACAGGCCGAGGTCTTAGACAGAAAAGTTGATAGGCAAAATGGAGCCGTTATAAATAACTGCTGGCAGTATTGACTTGTCAATTCTGCTAACCATTCGCTGACTACCTATAATTATTGCCTGGCACTTGGAGGGATTAACACTGACGCCAAAACGGTCAGACCAGTTTTTAATGGCCTCTAAATCGATATTGACATTGTTAATCGCTTCCGCCAAATTATCTACTTTAGCCTGAGAATAAACTTGAAGATCGTCTGCATACAAATGATAAGCACATACGAATAATCTAAACGATAGATTTTCAAGAAAGAAGCCAGGAAGTACTTGAAAATTAAATTATTTTATTTCATTTATTATTTAAAAATAAAATACAACTCCAGCAGTAGGATAACTCCTGTGTCGCGGGGGAATATATAAACATTCAAACAACGGATGCCAAGAACACCCAGACTCAGAAAAATAAATTTGAGGCCACAACACTCGGCGCGGCAGTGCAGTGACGAGGTGACCACTTAAACCGCTACGCCATCCGTGCAGTCATCATTTTGAATTGGAAAAAACACAATGGTGGTTAAACATTACATACATACATAAAGTCACGCCTTTTTCTCTTCATGGTTGACAGAGACATCCTTATATACTACGAGCTTCCTTCGCTTTCATACAAACTTACCGGTTTCGAGTACTTGCCCTCTGCCTGCCCTCTTTTTAGAACATCACAGATTTGATCAGAGTATATTCTTCGCTGTCGACTCTTACGGGAGATCCCACTAAGTTTTGATTTGTTTTGTTTCTTAATTCGTTACCTTACAATAAAAAAAAGTGCAGTTTATAAACAGAGTTGGATATAGCACAGTTGGAAAAGGGCCAAAGTGTCATTACAGAACATTTATCGATTGTTCTAAACAATAGGCGGGTTTGACATAATAGTTGTGAATGACACACGATGTAGATTAGGCAGCATCCCTCTCGATGGATGTTATCGAACGATGCTAAATAGCGACGCTAAATAATTTGAAAATGATAATACAGGGGTTTCTTAACAACTTGCTATTTAAAGTTTAAGATTTTTATTGTTTTTTATCATATTTTTTATTTATTTATTTTCGTCTTATTGCACATATTGTACAAAGGCAGACTTAATGCCTCAGGCATTCTTTCCCAGTCAACCTTGGGGTTGTGGCAAAAATAAATGGTAGTAGGTGCAAATAGGTGAGAGAGGTACCAGTTTAATTATTATAAAATATGACCTAATTATACACATATTACTTTTATACACCAAATACAATGTAAACATACAATGCATATAATAAACATTATAAAAGTCTGGTAAATATGTACTAACGCTGTGACATTTCTGCCAACTCATTATACATTATACTCCTCTTAAAAATAAAGCGGTTAGTGGACATCCTGATTTCGAGTGGTAGTGCATTCCAGAGTAGGACATTGGAAGAAGGAAGAGTTAACAAAGCCAGAGCTATGAGGGGGGCATAAGAGAAGATTATTGTGAGTGGAACGAAGATTTCTATCGTGATTTGACGATATAAACCGAATGTAGGGAGCTAAATAAGATGGCGGAGACGAAGATTTAAGAAAAGAGAAGAGGGAAGTTAATGGTCGTAGATTTCGGCGTTGGCGGATAGGGCGCCATTCTAACTCGGAACGTAAAGCAGACACGTGGTCATCCTTGCGAAGATTGAAAATATATCGAATGCAGCTTTTAAGAAGACGGTCTAGTTTGTTGAGAAGGTCTGTATTCGGGTCGAAATAGCTCACATCACCATAGTCGATGATAGGAATGATAAGGGATTGTATTTAGATAATTTTGGTCTTAGTGGGAAGGAAATTTTTGAAACGGTATATATTTCGGAGACTTCCAGTAACTTTCTGACTTACATGAGTTACTTGGGCTCGCCAGTCAAGCGTTGTGTCAATATGCAACCCCAGGTCTTTAACTACCGAGTTCAAGGGTATGACTGATGGCTCACCATTGAGAACAATAATAATGCGTTTGCTGCCTACAACGATCTTGGTATGGTTTACGGATAAACCAAACCTCTTAAACCAACATTGTATAAATTTAGTCACAGTCACTTTAAGGAGTGCAGTAGTAGTGCTGTGACCGGGTGTGAAGCGCGACTGTAGAGGACTTACGAGGTTGTGTTTGAAGACAAACTGTGAGAGCTGTTTATGTACACAGGCTTCCAGGACTTTGGATAGAAAGGGAAGAATAGAAATGGGTCTGTAATGCTCAGGAAGAGATGGGTTATTTTTTTTTTAGACATCGGTATAACGTAAGCTTTACGCCAGACATAAGGGAAGGTTCCAGAGTCGAGAGAAAGGTTAATGATGTAAGCTATGACTTCAAGGACATGATCGAGTATAATAACTATCATCCTTCGGCTAATGTTATCACAGCCCATGGCATTGGAACGGATGGATAGGATAATCTTTTTGATGTCCTCAGAAGCAACTGGAGAAAATTTGAAGTTGTTAATATTGGGTCTGGTAAGATCACCAATATGTTCCAGGGTCCGACATTTGGTTTGATGTTGTAGATGAGAAGTGATGATTGATATAATTTAAACCAACTGTCGTCCGAAACTCAGTGCGTTGTGTTCTGCCAATACACAACGTGTTAAGAAACTTCCAGATACTAGAAGGAGATGAAACCTCTATATTTTCTCTAGATACTTTTTCTAATCTGTTATACAAGTTATAATTTAAGTGGTATATTAGTAATTATATAATATTAAACCCAATGGCACTCCCTCTCTTGACACTATTCAAATGATATCTAGGTTGTGGGTCGTGAGAAAAAGCATCATACATACATATACGTACTTACACTCCAAAAACACAAAACACGTCGGCTTAGAAGAGGTTTATATACATAGGGTTTTTAAGTTAGGGACACCATTCATAATTCAAAATTATTGTCTGTTATAAAAACCGATATACATACCTACATCTTATAATATGTATGTACTCGTCCCTACCTGTTACTTAAGTTTTTCTTGAAATATTTTGAACATAGGAAAGAATATAAACCATATTACCGTGGGAGAGCATTGCTAACGCACGAGTGGGCCCGGAGTAATCTCACAGAAAACCGGTAGACAAACAATGTTTGCATTGTATTGGCGAGTGAGTGACGATCCCGAGGCCCATCTTCCCCTCTCCTCATTTATCTTCCCGCTAATCACCATTGAATGTAGCGCCTGACACTGTAAAGAGTCCTTGTCGGCTCTGACATTTCTAGGCATCCCCGTAAAACCGTCTATCTGTAATATAACAGACGTCACCTCACCCATACAAGCAACCACCGTGACTTCCACATTTGGTAACTCGATACAGAAACATCACTTAACATACATTCGTAAATAAAGTAAAGAAACCAACAAACAGAGTAAACAAAATGGCAGACCAAATACGACGAGTTCAAATACGAAAAGTATGAAAAAAAAAACTTCGGCACATGCCGAAACACGGAAACTATGCTACTGGAAAATACCTTATGTTACAAGTGTAAGGAAATAAAATTGTAGTAATTGATATGAGGACTATTTGGTAGCATTTGATGTCTTATTTATGCTTATCAAATCGTCAAAGTTATTGTATATATGCATTTAATATTTTTGTACATAACTGTTTGATCACTTTATAAGTGCAGGCAATGCATCCATAAAATATGAATATTTTATAATTAACATAAGAATAATAATATTATATTTTTATAGTAAATAAATAAAAAAAATGCCATTTCCAGTATTGATAAATCTTTGGCAATAGATGCTTGGCATAGTATTAATTGTCTACAGCAGTGCCACAGCAGTATATAAAACTGATGCGATAACACTCCTTTTAGAAAATTCAGTAAGCTCATTCATAACTCATAAACATAGTAAAACTACTTATAAACAATGATGCATATAGTTTATTATTGGGTGGACAATATGTTTAAACATTTAAAGTATTTTTATAACATATACATACAAATAAATAAATTTGGAGTATCTGTTTGTAATATTAAAATAAGTGCTTTTTTTACTAAGTGCATATGGATGACAAAGTCGCGGACGAAGTCGCGGGTAACAGCTAGTTTGTAATATGTATACCAATTATGCCAAGTGCTTGTGGAAACCTCTTTTCTTATAGTTTATTTAAATACCCAGTGAAAAAGCATCATCTTAATGTTCTAATTACTAGATCCACATTGTGTTACGATATCATATTTGTCTACAATAGCGTCCTTTATGTAGCAAACAATCGTGTTGCTGATGAATTTCGGTCTATGTCTGCGCGGTGTCTTTGTTCGGCCCACCCCGTCCTCCTCTAGTGGACAACACAATGGGACAAAAGTTGTTCAATAGCGCAAGCACCTAATACCGAGCCCACCCTCCCTTTGTTTCGGTTAATGTTCGACTTTTATGGATATTTTCAATGGATAGGCTATAATCTGGTGAATGAAGTTGCAAACTCTTACCCATTACTGCTTATGATCTTTTCAAAAGTACGCAGTGTGGACATATTTATATGTATAATAAGAAATCACAAATTAAGTAGCGACGAAAATGATAAATTTTAAGACCCCAGATGTACCTGAATGTGAGTGATATTTTTTTTTTGGTTTAGCAATACTCCACGCGCGTCTCATTTATGAATAGAGATAATTCTTGAATAGAATAGATTCTTACTACAGACGTTTGGTGTATCAATGCATGGTGACAAACAATGCATGCATTGTATTGCCGAGTGAGGGAGGGTACCAGAGGCCCAACTTCCCTACTAATATTTCCCCGGGCCTTATCCTCCCTCTCCTCTTTCTCCTCCACTCATCAAACTCAAAGTTGCAGGTGTCCATTACCAGTTGTCACTTGCCAGCAGGTGACCCGTCTTTTTGTCTGTACACTCCCTACGCGATGCCCCCGTCCCACACCCCTATATATGTAACAATATATATTAGTCAAGGCCGGCAACGCACTTATGACTCTTGAGTTGCGGGTGTCCATGGGCGGCGGTTGTCATTTACCATCAGATGACCCGTCTGCTCGTTTGCGCCCTATCGCATAAAAAAGCCAATAAATAAAGTTATTGGAGGCTGTTTAATTTCATATATGTTATAATTCATATAACAAGTTTTTCCAGTTTTTACTTTGATATTTCAAACTAAGTTCTTACTAACTATATCTTTAGCTAGGTTTAAGTTAGTATAAAAGGTTTTAATTCATCCAATCAAACTTAAAGCAGTTTGTCGGAATTCGTTGAAGCCTGTAATTCTCATTGCCCAACTCAATAAAAATAAGGAGGAAATAGCCAGTTTAACGGACTATTGTGGATCACTTAGAAACTTAAACACTGATGATCAGCAGGGATCTATTCAGAATGATACTGGCTGGACGAAGTATACAAGTTACGGCGACGCTCACTCCGAACACTAGATTATAGAGTTGCGCCGCTCACAACAATAGCTCAGATAACTCATAATGCAGTTTGCCGATGTTGAAAGCAACCGCCACACTTCCCCCGATCGGATTTTCCACGATAATCGTGACAAAAGAACTTTGCGGCGGACTCTACCTATATTCTATTGCAATTGTTGCCAGCCTCAACGCATACGGTTCTACGTTGTATTCATATCGTCGACAAACGGATAAGTTACCTATACAGACGTGTATTTATTTCTTACAATTCATAATTTACCTAGTGTTTAAAATATAATATTATAGAATAACGTGCGTGGGTACTACACTACCGTTTTTTATAGCCATATGAACTTTCATTGGCTGCTTGCATTGTAGTTCTCGTATATGCTTATTCTTCATTCAGAGAACAGGAAAAATAGAAACAACAGTGTTTGATTTACTTAACTCACTTTAGACCAAAACCTATATTAAGTGGTTGATTATGATTTCTTATTGTGAATAATAAATAAAATTAAGCTTACAAACTATACCGATTTTACCAGTATAAAATGTAGTATTCTTATAAACTGAAAACAACATCTACAAAACTTTTCTATGAATATAAAACTAAACTATATAGTAAGTTATCAAGTGAAAGCCACGTGCCACTGTATTTATAATATTAAAATATAGGCTGTCTTTATTTTAAATATTAAATAATTACCGATTTTAAAATTTTAAGGGATATCCTATTTAAAGCGATAATGTCATCTTTTTTCAAATTCTATAAGGGTGGTTTGAGCAATAGTTTTTCTTTTACTACTATATAATTACCCAGTTCACTACTTATCCTCTAAAATAATAGTATATAAACGTTAATAATAATAATCAATCTTTTATTTTAGATTTTTATACATGGTGACTTAGACTTAACTATGCTAGTACATGTGCCTTGGAAGTGACGGACGGACTATCCTCCATCCTAGTAAAAGAGTCCCAAGACGGCGGCCCCGTGTTCCACGCTGGCCTCTTTGAATAGAAGACCGATACACCATAGTGGGTTCATCTGTTGTACAACAAGCGGCTAGGTCTGCCAGGGTTCACAGGTTTTTCCTTTTAAAAGTACATCTGAGGCTTCGGCTATGAGACTCTATGACAATACCGTGTGGTTTTAGTCGGTTCGAGTCCGACATACCACCTCACTTTGTAGTCCGGTGAGGTGAAGTTCCGTGAGGGTTTCCATACGTTAAAAAAAAAGTTAGTACATGTATTTTGCTTAAATAGTATAATAGGGCAGACCGTTTTGTGCAATGTTATTCAGGACACTGTTGGAACTGGCACGAACTGTGTAACAGAGACGCGGCGCGTTTGTTTGTCCTAGCTAAAAATAAATTGTCTTACAGCCAAATAAATAAATTTGCTCCAATATTTCTTGCACTCCTTCGCTGACAATCAGCAGCGTTAATTATTTCCAGTTATTTTTGTGGACCGTGAAGGCCTTTCCGGATGGATTTCGATTTATGGTTTTTTATAATTATTAAATTCTTTATTGTACACCTTTTATACATATATGAACAGGAAATATATCACAAACAGTTAAGTATAGCAATAGGCGGTCTTATCACACACGGCGATCTCTTACAGACAACCTTGATACGGATATTGTTATAATATAAAGTATTGTGTTATCATGAAAGTGAGTAAAACTAGGTTAAGAATATTTTCTTTTATATGATAAGAATACAGACGAACGGACAGGTCACCTCGTAAGTGATAACCTCCGTCCATGGACACCTGCAACTCAAGAGTCTTAGGTGCGCTTGCCCGCCATTGAAGGTAATGAGGGAAGATTATGTGGGAAGGGGAAGAGAGAGGGATGAGGAGATGGGAAAAGAGGTGGGGATCAGGGAAGAGGAAAACGGAGAGGGGGAGTGGGGCCTCCGGAAACCTCACTAATTTCATTGAAATGCAACGCAAGCGTTGCTTCAGAACCGGTTTTCTGTGAGGCCGTGGTATCCCACCTAAGCATGGCTCTACCACGTGAAAAGAAAATATTTCAGGACTCCAGGATTCCCACCCGCTTGGTTTTGTTAGTCAATGTATTATGGTGCGTTTGTGTATATTTTTGCGTGATGTGTGTGTGTTTGGTTGTATGTGTGTGTATAAGTGTTGTGTTTGTGTATGTGTCATGTCTATTAGCTTGTGTGTATGAATAATAGCGACTCTTTGACCACCTGAGTCAAGCAGCGGAAAAAGCGCAGGAGCAGTTTCCGACCGCCGAACTGGTGTTTTTGGGAGATTTTAACTCCCACCATGAGTTCTGGCTGGGATCTTCCAAAACTGACCACGCTGGTCGAACTGCCCACGCATTTTCTCTCACGCATGACCTTACCCAACTGGTACTCCAGCCCACCAGGATACCAGACATAACGGGTCAAGCGCCCTCTTTGCTCTACCTTCTGCTGACGAATCACCCAGCGCAGTACAGCGTATCGGTTCTCGCCCCTCTGGGATCCTCCGACCACTGCCTGGTGTCAACCTCAGTGCCTCTTGTTACGCCTCCACGACCTGTGGTAACTAGGCGGTGGTTATGGCACTACTCGTCAGCAGACTGGGATGGAATGCGGGAATATTTTGCATCCATCCCGTGGGCTCAATGCTGCTTTAAAGACAGGGATCTGTCGCAAAGTGCGTCTGCCGTGACTGACTTCGAAATCACTGTCGGTATGGAGTATTATATCCCCGCCAGCACGAAGACCCGTCCCTGGTTCAATCGCAAGTGCATCCGTGCCGTTGCTCAAAAGCAGTCGGCCTACCGCGCATGGATCAGGACCCGCGCACATTGTGACCCAGACATTGATCGCCTAAAAGCAGCACTAAACAGAGCCACTAGGGAATGCAAGAGGGCTTACATCAGAGCAGATGCCCAGGGCATTGCACGGTTTGGTCAAGAACTCGTCGCATACCCTACGGGTAGCCGTAAGTTTTGGCGATTGGCCAAAGCCGTGCAGTCCAATTACTGCCAACCTTCGCTGCCGTCGTTGAACTACCCTGACGGATCACTGGCCCACGAGCCGCAAGAGAAAGCGAAACTACTAGCTGACCTCTTTGCGGCTAACTCCCGAATCGACGACCGTTGCGCGCACACGCCCACCATTGCGTCCTGCGACTCCGCAATGCGGGATATTCGCATCTGGCAGAGGGATGTCCGTGCGGAGCTTCGGTCACTCGATGTTCGGAAAGCCAGTGGACCCGACGGTATTCCGGCGGTGGTTCTTAAAAACTGTGCACCAGAGTTGTCTCCTGTACTGACGCGCTTGTATCGCCTGTCCTATTCCTCGGGAATTGTTCCGGAGGCCTGGAGAGAGGCGAACGGCCAACCCATTCCCAAAAAAGGCGACCGCTCCGATCCAGCTAATTACCGTCCTATAGCAATATTCATTGTTATGCAGATATTTCGGACATCCTACTGCCAAGCTGGCAGACGTTGAGGGAAAACGACAGGAGCTTGTCGCTGAGCTCGACCGGGTCTTGAACCGCATTTCCCAATGGGGCTGTGAGAATCTGGTCGAGTTCAGCGCCAAGAAAACACAAGCGTGTGTGTTCTCTACCAAAAAGTCTCCATTCCTTCCCCTTCCTACTCTTCAGAGTATCCTGGGTATGGATATTTGCCGGGATCTCAATCCGCGCGATTACATCGAGAGTGTCACTAAGGCGGCTTCGCGAAAGCTCGGCGTTTTGAACAAGGTGAAACAAGGTTCTTCTCGCTCGAGCAACTGTTTCTTTTATACAAGACCCAGGTTCGCTCCTGCGTGGAGTACTGCTCTCATCTCTGGGACGGCTATGCGCAGTATTTGCTTGACGCTCTCGATCGGTTGCAACGGCGCGCAGTCCGCATTATCGACTGTCCTGAGATCACCCAGTCTCTTGAGCCTCTGCAGTTGTTTTTTTGTCACTTGATCGTCCAAAAAAGTGGGAGTGACATAATTATGGGTGTGATATATTAGTGGGAGTACATATGTCTTACATCTCATTGTAATGCAGTCGAGTATTTCCGTTTGAGTTGAGTTTAAATTCAAAAATTGTTTTGGTTTATTGTTTTTTGTGATCGCATCATTTAAATATTGATGCCAAGCTTGGCAACATATTTCAATATAGACGTTTCTCGTGATGAAACTTAAATGCAACACATATCTTTAAGTAGCCACATATTCAAGAGAATATCGTATCTAGTCCTCAGCTTTCTGACATTAAACATTTATAAAAGATTCATACTAAAGTGCTATTTATAAAAAATACAGTTCACAGTCACTAATATGTTTTTAATACATACATACATACTTACGCATTACTGTATCGACGAAGCCAGTAATTAAAGGTCATATTTTAGCGATTATAATTTCGTACCATTTACGCAAGCCTATTTTAGTAATCCACTATTGGGAATTAGCTGGGAGAATTTGGAATATATTGTCGGGAAGGAGAGGATAGAAAGGTAAGAAAATGAATATTGCTTATACAGATGGATTGGAGAGTATAAACAATAGCTCAGGGTCACATACCTATAACTCGAACTGGCTCGTGCCGGGAAGTTTGAGCCTTTATCATATTTTAATACCTGTTCATTAAATGTATAGATAGAATTTTAAGTAACGGTTCGTGCACTAATATAAGTGGTCACCTCACCACTAAGCTGCCGTGTCGAGTGTTGTGGGATGGAACCCCACACGGGACAACACTTTGTGAAATCCTCAAATTGTTGTCTTTTAAAAAAAACTAAAAACCCTTTATAATCTTTGACCCTATATACATTTAAAACAGTATTATCTTAAAAATTAAGAACAAAAATCAAATTAAGACTAAAAAGTAAAAAAAATGAACAGATATATCAACACAATGTCATAATCTCGATGTTATATTTCAATTATTCGTGTACTACAAGTCGGTACATTGTTCATGTTGATAATAGGAAAATCTGTCAACACAGGAACAATGCCGGAAGTTACATGGATCACGAATTAGTAGACATTGTCCCGGGCACAATAGAGGACCGACGTAGACGGCGCAATATAATTAGATAACATTACTATTTGATACATATAGAATTGTATTAAAGTTGTGATTTGATGATGATTCCATTCACGAATTGCACAAAAGCTAAAAATGAAGCTCCACTTTATATTCTAACCAAAACCCACGTATATCATGACGCTCCTATCCATACTAAGGTTGCCTGGAAGATATTGCTTCTTAGCAATAAGGCCGCCTATGTGCATTTATTTTTCTGTTAAAAAATCTGTTTCTGTGTAGTTGTTTCGTGTACAATAAAGAATATATTATTATTCTCTTTATTCACATTAATAAACATACAAATTACATTTTTAAATATAAAATAAAAACAAAATATATTTAAAAATATAAAATATAGTGTTCCACCGGTATCAGATACAGGGACCAAGCTACCGGTGGTTAGGGCTTCAGAGACAGGAACCTCCTCACAATACGTGCCGTATCAAGAAGGACTGCCTTCTACATTAGGCCCTTAACCCAGCTGTGTAACGTGAGCCTCTGCAGATGTTGGTCGAGGCTCTTGGCAATCAACCCATGAGCTGATATGACTATCGGTACAATGATTGCAGAACTAACATCCCACATGTCGACCACCTCATTGGCCAGATCCAAATATTTTATTTGAATATCTTTTTCAGCCTTTATGAGATTGTCGTCATGTGGAATGCTAATGTCTACAATCATTGCTCGGCGCTCTAGTCGGTCTATCACCACTATACCAGGTTCTATCAATAGTCCTGTCAGTGATGATAGATTGATCCCAATATAATGTTGCACGACTATTTTCAAGAACTGGGTCGGGCACATACCTATAATACGGTAACTCGACGGGCGGGGTTGGATGTGTTCCATTAGGCCATGATCGCCTGGAACAGATGCAGCCCTGGCGCGTCCTTCTGTCCAGAGGGCGCGCACGGCGAATGGTTATGGGAGCGAGCGCAGGTCGTGTAGATCCCCATAACAAGTCTGGAGTATTGTCCTTCACGTGGTTGCCGCCTGTTCTTGCTCTGATTCCTTATGAAACAGAGATAACTGAAACATCCAGTCGAATTCCCATCTGCATACCTCCTAACCCTACCTATCCCTTCCTTTCCATCTCTTTCTACTGCGGGTAGTACGTGGTTGATACCTGCGGACTCATCATCAACTATGACTGATGGTGAGAGGGGGGGACCTGGGCAAACACCCGCATGTTTGTGCCGTGTGCGGGGACTCGTAAGGGGGGATGAAGGAGTCCCCGGAGTTCCCCCGACACGGGAGGTTGGAGACTAACCAACTCCAGTCAATCGGCTGCGGCGTCCCGTCGGAGGGCCGCCTGGTGAGAGCTCTTCCCTGGTGGGGGCAGACGACGGGTGGGAAGACTATGTCATTCTGCCTTGCTCGGCCTGTTTTCTGCCAGGGTTGGAGCTCTATATCTCTCCGTTACTTGAGGGCTCCAAGGAGGGTGCAAGAACGGAGGGACGAATAAAATTAATAACACACATGGATAACCAGAACAAAAACATATTTTCCAAGAAAAACAAGACAGCGCCCCGGACCAACAATCCAGGTGATGCGCCATCCTACAGACAGTCCGTGCCTCGGAATAACAATCCGAGTGCTGCGCCATCGAAGACAGAAGCAGCTCCTCTACTAAAACAGAGTAGAGCGCTAGGTTCTAACATCGACCTCTCCTCTTTGAAGGCAGCGATACCCGCGGGTTTCGTCCAGGACGAACCCTGCTGGAACCTCGTGGGCGTAAAGAAGAGGGGAGCTCCAAAAGCACCGAACCAGTCTAAACAGACTCATAAAGCCAAGAGGGCTAAAGCCCGGGCGGAAGCCAAGCGAGCGCGGCGTCTGGCGTCAGATGGCAGTAAGCGACTTGAAGCCGCTGAAGGGTCTGAGAAGACCCACGTTGCCCCCGTTAGCGACGCGCTGACCCATGGCGAAGGCACTTGCCTAGCCGAGGGAGTAGCTGCACCTGCGGGGGTGCCATCTGCCGTCATGAGGCCTGCTGCTGCTAACGCGACCCCACGGCAGGGTCACATTAGACGGGGAAACCGAGATGGGAACGCCAACCGCGCGGGTAAACCTCCGGGCCCATCCAAACCCGCCAAGAGAAGACGCCCGGATGATTCCCTTACCCCACAAGGAAAGGGTAAGCGAGCGAAATCCCAGCTCACCACCACAGGCTCAGCCAGCTACTCCGACGTATTGAAGTCCAACGACAACTGCGTCGCAGTGATGCTAGAGCCTTACCACGACCTGACCAAGGAGCAGGCTGAGGCCGTTGAGAGTCGGCTGCAGGGCGTGTTGGATGACGAGATTTTCTCGCCCAGCACGTCTAGCGCTCCAGTTGTTGCACCGCAATTTAGGGGAAAGGCCTTCCACAGCGAGGGCGTCCTCAAGATTTGGTGCAATGATGAGTATGCTCTCAAATGGCTACGTCAAGCTCTTGAGAAGGTACGATCACCACGCGAGAACCAGACTAATAGTCAAAAAACAGCCCAAGATTCCCAAGCGCATTAAGGCCGGACTACTAATACCACAGGTAGGCCCAGAAGACACGCTAGACCGTATCCGCAAACGGCTGACGTATCAAAACCCTGAATACAAGGTATCCAACTGGGCACTATACCATGCCGAGCCCCAGGAAGAAAAAAAAAGTGTATTCCTGGTGCTTGGTACACCGGAAGAGGATGCGCTTAAACTCAAGGTGAGCGAGCGTAGAGTTTACTACAAACTTGGTAATCTCTACGTCCGCTTCCTTGACGAACGCCCTCTGCCGCTGCCGAACCCCGATGCTAAGCCCGAGGAGGTCTCCAGTGATGACCCAGGCAGCGGAACAACGCAAGGGGTAAGCCAATCGTGCCCAAGCAAAGGGCCAATCGTCAGGGTCACTAGGAAAGAAGAGGAACTTCAAATGGAAAGTGACCCTGACGAGGAAGAGGCCCTAATGCTGAGCAGTGATGATGGCTCTGCCAACTCCCCCAGCTCCTAATCTCGCCATCATCCAAACCAACCTCCAGCATAGCCAGACTGCAACGGCTAACCTACGCAGAACGCAGGAGGTAAACACCAAGGCCGTGGCCCTAATACAGGAGCCGTGGATTAGGAAAGGCAGGATTTGCGGCCTCAGCAACTTCGGAGTTAAACTACACCTAGACACCACTATCGACAACCCGAGTACTTGTATTATTACACCTAAATATGCGAACATTACCCTAATTACCGAGTTCTGTTCCAGAGACTTAACTACCGTCAGGCTCAATGAATCTTCCCCAGGCTTGCACAGGTTGGTGATGGCGTCTGCCTACTTGCCGGGCGACGTAGACATCCCCACCCTTGAACTCACTGCGCTTGTGGATTTCTATAAGCGGCAGGGAATGGAACTGATAGTCGCGGCCGACACCAACGCGCATCATTCCCTATGGGGTAGCAAAAGCAACAACCAACGCGGTGAGAATTTTGTTTCTTTCTTACTCTCAACCAAACTAAACGTTATCAACAAGGGCTCAGAACCAACATTTGTCAGATCAAGAGCCCAAACAATAATTGATCTAACTCTAGCTACTGAGTACGCGTCATCATACATCTCGGACTGGCACGTCTCAGAAGAGTCATCGTGCTCGGACCATCGCTGGATTAAATTCCACCTTAAGATGTCACTCACACCACCTAAACCCCGACGAAATCCCCGCAAAATGGACCTCCTGCAGTATAAACGGATGATAGCAGAACTGCTACCAAACTCAGCTGCGCCAAATGCTCATGAGACCACAGTGGAGATCGATAACCATGTAAAAAACCTCACTAACTCATTGATCACCTGCTTTGAACAGACATGCCCACTTTCGTCACCCAGAACCACACCAGGGGGTGAGCACCAATGGTGGACACCAGAACTGCAGAGATTGCGGCAAAAGGTAAGAAAGTTGTTCAATAAAGCGATGAACTCAAGACTAGACCAGCACTGGGATGCTTACAGGCAGGCCCGACACAAATACAAGAAGTGGATCAGAATCAGGAAAACTGATTGCTGGCGAAGATTCTGCACTAACATAGACACCAACAACCATGCTAACAGAGTTAAAAATATCCTGTGCTCTGAGCGGAAGCCAGACCTTGGCTTCCTAAAAAAACGGTAAGGTATATCTACCAGATGAGTCAGATTGGACCACCGCTCACAGAATCGTGAATCACGATAAGCTAAAGTGGGCTATCAACAGCTTCCTTCCATTCAAAGCTGCAGGATTGGATGGTATTTTCCCAGGTCTGCTACGTCACACCATACGCTGCACTGATGGTACATCTACGGTCCATCTACAGAAGCTGCGTAGCACACCGCTACGTACCTACGAATTGGAGAGAAGTCAAAGTAGTATTCCTTCCCAAACCCGGCAAAGGAGACTACACACAACCTAAATCATTCAGACCTATCAGCCTCACATCCTTCATGCTAAAGGTTCTAGAGAGGCTAATAGATAGAGGCATACAGGGCAACCTCAAATATAAAAAATCAACTCTAGGAACCTTCATCGATATCGAAGGTGCCTTCGATAAAACAAACTTCAACAGCATAAGCCAGGCTCTGTCTAGACAGGGAGTCGACTCCACCATTACAGGGTGGATCGACAGTATGCTTAGAGGCAGAGCTATACAATTCACTGTTAACAACACAACAAGAGGAATAGTGGCGAGAGGGTACCCACAAGGCGGAGTTCTTTCACCACTCCTCTGGAACATCGTGGTATATGAGCTGATTACTCAACTCAACGACCGCAAGTTCTTCACAGTGGGCTATGCAGACGACCTGACCATTCTTATTAGTGGCCCATTTGAAAGCACAATTTGCGACCAAATGAGGTCTGCTTTAAAGGTCGTCGAAAAGTGGTGCGTAAAACACAATCTATCAGTGAACCCAACAAAAACGGAGTTGATAATGTTCACAAACAAACGTAGTTTAGGTGACCTAAGGCTGCCAAAACTATTCGGCACTAGTCTGGTTCTTACCACAGAGGTCAAGTATCTAGGAGTCATACTTGACAGCAAACTCCTATGGAATAGACACCTAGACGCAAAACTTAATAAAGCCTGCATTATCTTTTACCAATGCAAGCGACTCCTTGGCAAAACCTGGGGTCTATCACCGAAAATCACTTTATGGCTTTATAAAGCGGTAATAAGGCCGATAATCACGTACGGTGTTATTGCTTGGTGGCAGAGAACTGAGCTTAGCACGGTTAGAAACAGGTTGCAGCAATTCCAGAGACTCGTTTGTACGGCCGTCACTGGATCTGGAATCAACTAGTGGACTACCAACCTCTGATAGCTGCCACATGTGACAGGATTCCAAAACAACACATCTTCGAAAGAAGGTACTGTATAGAACTACAGGAGAACGATAGTGATCATTCCGGCATAAATGAAGTCCGAATATACACGGACGGCTCCAAGATGGGGTCAGGTACTGGAGCCGGGGTGTACTCACTAGACCTAAACATAAAAATATCGCTGGCACTAGGCAAGCACAGTTCGATTTTTCAATGCGAATATGTTGCGCTAACATACGCAGCCCTCGCGGCTATGTCTAGTGGCATCAAGCAATATAACATCCGCATACTGTCAGATAGTATTGCGGTACTAAGGGCCCTAATGGGCAACACCATGAACTCCGGTCTCATCTATGAATGCCACCAATCGCTAGAACGCCTAGCCTCGGCGAACGGGGTAATTCTACAATGGATCAGGGGGTACAGCTACTCACTCGGCAACGATGCCGCCGACGAGCTAGCAAGGAAGGGATCTACAACACCAGTGGCAGGCCCTACAACACTCCTGCCACTACCCTTTAACTTATATCGCTCCTGGCAAAGGACTTGAGAAGTACACAATAGCAGATGGATTGACACTGGCAATCCAAACTGGTATTAACAGAAATATCACCACGTTTATCGCGTAGACTAATCACTAGTCGAGAGTAGACTAGTCTTCATAGAACGGACATCCGAATAGTGGTCGGAAGCATTACAAGCCATCTGGCTCTGAACCGACACCTATTCGTCATTAACGCGACCGATAGCCCCCAGTGCAGGGGTTGTCTGAGCGCGGAGGAAACGGCCGCCCACGTTATCCTGGAATGCGAGGGCGTGGCTGCACAACGGGCAGAAATCCTTGCAGGCGCGAGGACGCTCCTAGAAGCCTGTGAACGCCCCAGGAGGCTTCTGCGCTTCTGGAAGGAGCTAGGCTGGCTCAACTAGTCAGCCTCCTGGACGCATAATGGACCGAACATGAGTCTAAATGCGGAAACAGAGCCCTTTACCATTACCATTACCATTTACGGTAACTAGACATCCACAAGGTTATATCTAAGAGCAAGTTGCTGATGGACTATCCTGGCCACTTGGTTATGTCTGTACAAGTACTCACCATTTGCAAGACGAGAGCAACCGGAAATTATATGCCTGAGGGTTTCACCGGGGCGATGACATGCCCGACAAATGTCAATTGTGCCATCCTTTAGGATATGTCTCCGATAATTATTCGTCATTACAACTTCATCTGTAATTGCACAGATTAACCCTTCAGTTTCTCCGAAGAGATCACTGAAACGTAGCCAAGACACAGATGATAATAGATCTACATCGGGCCCGTTTAAAGCCCGATAAAAACGTCCATGCAGCGCTTTGCTCTTCCATATCTCCCGACGGTCTGTAACATTAAGTACTGCAGGTTTGCGCCAGTTCTCTTTCCCTAGACCAAGCGGAGTAAGTCCGTTATCAACTGCCACTACATCCCGGTATACCTCCACGTTGACAGAGAGAATGTAATCTCTAAGATTACATACTTCGCGATTATGAAGGGTCCCTGGCATTTAAGAAACCACGACCTCCACATGTCCGCGAGATATACAATCTCATTACTGATGAACGTGGATGGTGCATTCGGTACGCAGTTAGCAGTGTACGGACTCTTCAATCCAGGGCGCCCAATTCCGTCTGAGTCCTTCTAAGTATGCCAAAGGAGTAGGTAAGGACTGGTATGACCCAACCGTTATAGGCAGAAAAGACTTTTGAGTACTTTTTTCAGGCGGCCAAAGAAACGTTCCTTTAGCGATTGCTTCATAGTCAATTCATTTATACCCAACGCCTGTGACATACCTAGATACTTGTACGTTTCATTTGCAGAAAGACGTCTAAAGTGTGTCGAATCTGAAAGTGCAATTCCTTCAGATTCCACAATCCTGCCTTTGCTTACATACATGACTGCACATTTATCTACACCAAATTCCATGTTGATACATTTACTAAAGGTTTCAGTTACCTCTAGTAAACTTTTCAACTGGACATTGCTGCAGGCAAACAGTTTCAAATCATCCATGAAAAGGAGGAATCATCCAAACTTGACCATTTCTCCGCAAACGATAGCCTAGCCCCGAACCTTCTAACATAGTGCTAAGAGGATTCAAAGCCAAGCAGAACCACAAGGGGCTCAAACTGTCACCCTGAAATATACCCCGCTTGATATTTATAAATTCGCCGTCACCCTGAAATTGCCGACATCCTGGACAGCAAAGAACTGTTCTCCATTGCTGCATACATGCCTTCAAGAAAGTGCATAAACTTGTATCAATCTTATACAACTCCATCACCCTTAGGAGCCATGTATGCGGCACAGAGTCGTAGGCTTTTTTATAATCTATCCAACATGTCGTCCTTGCGGTTACGTCGAACTTGTTGGTTATTAGCCGTGTCAATAATAAGGAACTCTTTAGTGCCACGTGCCCCACTTTTACATCCATTCTGAGAGAAAGCCATTAAATTGTTCTTAGATACATGATTTGTTATCTTCACTCTCAGAATGGACATAAATAATTTATAAACTGTTGGCAGACAGGTAATGGGTCTGTAGTTTTAGTTTTTTTTATATTATTATTATTATTATTATATTTGACACCCTTTATCATCCGGGAACTGTATGTCAGTATGTATCTACTTTCTGATAGCAGTCCGATCACTTAATCCCTTTTTACGAAACCCACGTTCATTGTCATTACTTCCAGTATCCTTAGAAAATTATACTTTTTATCTGGACAGATTTGTCAGGTCTTTTCAGTGCTGACAAATGGTATGCAAATTTATGATAGAACGGTGATTTTTTAATTCGTTATAAAAGGTCTGCGCGCAACTACACATATTGATGGCATTTTATAAGTGGGTTAGTCTAAACAGTATTGGACTGCATGATAGTATATAAATCTATACTAATATTATAAATGCGATAATAACTTCATATATCATCATCATCTACCTGTCTGTTAAAATATTAAAATTTTTAGGTCAATGCCTCGAGTTCATACTACTCGGGTGAAACCGCGGGCAGAAGCTGGTATACATATAACATTTACCAGCAGTCAAAAAGCTGTGATTGGTAAAACGCGAACGATGACGATCTACGACGAATATCAAGAAATAGTGGTGTGACGAGAACTCATTTACAAACTGGAGAAACTAGTAAACAGGAATTTAGAACAACTAACCAAATCACGCTTTGAGTAGGTAACTACATAGAAATTAAGCCGATATAACTGATTGTTATAGCCGACTTTTCTTCTTTGCTTCTTACAAGACTGGTAATTCCCGCGACCGTTTAGATGCCTGATGTTGCAAACATCCATAGGCGTTGTTGGGTTACGACTCGAACAACGAACTCACTTTAGTGCTACTAAAGTTAAACTTATTACCGACTTTAATTTATTGTAAAAGAATACCGACTTTTAAACAATAAAATGTTAACAAAACTTTTACAAATCACATCTACTCTATTGTACCTACTAAATTTTGTTTTCATACAATGTTGTCTGAAATTGTGATCCATCATGGGTTGAATAACATCACACTGAATAGTTGGTGGGTGGCTTATGACTTGCGACCAACAATTTAAGACCTCTCCAGACACCCTTTCACACCCTCTAATGCCGGTTGTTCTTTCGTGTATAAGGGGAAGAAGGGCCAACGTAGCTTGGTGGTGCAGATCCATTGTTGTTGCGTCGGATTCGAGTGCGAATTGTCACAGGCAGTCAGACGATTTTATCAATCGCTTATTATTCAACACTTAACAAATGGATGATGACTTATTTGTGGATGTACGTGGAGAGGGTGCTATGGATACTCCGTGTGATAAAAGATTGCACAGTCCCCTATTAAAATATATTATCGAATTTCAGGTACACACGATTAGCTTGTTGTAAACAATTGGTTGTAGTAGTACTTTTACTCTTAATTTGCTCTTTGCATATTTCCTTACTGTTTTAATTCAAACGATACAGTCTGGTATGATAAAGCGATGCGTTACACGTAAACAAGCTATGGGATTATAAGTGTGTAGTGAGTGTTTGGTTTACAAGTTGAGAGTTTTGTTTTACATGTACACACATACAAAAAATGAAGTTCAACAGTAGTTTGAAAACATGCAACGATCAACGAAATAAATCACGTTTAGTGGTTACCATATGTAAACATGTCATTATCAGCATCACTTTTGAGGTATAACCTATCCATCTGATATACAGAGTAGCGCACAAGCAGCCTCCCAACTTTTATATATTATACATAAGTTTAACTACCGCAATATACAGAGAACGGGCGACAGTTAGTAGTTAAACCTATATAGGTTTCATTGCCGCGAACTTGCGACACTCGGACGATTCAAGCTGTCTGGTTTTGTTACTGGTAGAAATAGCTAAGCCTGTTTTTGCACTACTCTATCAGATGGATAGGTTATACCACTCAAATAATATTGATTAATCACTTTTGTGTTATAACCTATCTACATATATTTATAAGTATGTACAGACGTACGTACTTACCACTAAACTAAGTACTTATATTATGGAGGTCATTGCATGTTTTCAAATTTCAGTTTTTGCACGTTTGTCGATGTTAAACAAACTTTGATACCTCCTTGCATCATTTACCTAAATTATTGGTATTCGGTGGTGACGTCTTATCCGAATCATAGCGTGCGTAAAAATTTGCCATCTGTGTATGATTTGGTCGTGTAGAGCAGTATGGACTAGACCGTGATTTCGAAGGGGAAGGGGACTTGGTGGGGCCACAGTAACGGATTTTGGGCCTCTCAGTCTTTCCCTTTCAATCTTTTCTATAACCATTCATAGATTCGAGGTTGTTATCTTCTTTATCGTATATACAGTGATCATTCTAGAGTATAAGTTACCTAGTAATAACCTTATTCTTATTATTGCTGATTGTCTATCTGATCGTTTAACTAACTTATGTTTTAGATGCATTCGACATTCAAGCACAATATCATAAATAGGGTACTTTTGTGGTAATGTGTAAAGAAAATAACAATAATGCCACACAAGATTCAAATACATATTAAGTAAAAGCAAGAATTTGCATCTCTTGAAAGCGAAGCTCAAACGATTACTAGAACAGTCATACCAGTGATCAGTTCTTTAGATGAAATACATCGTAATAATGGAAAGATCATTTCTATAATCGAATCTTATCGGTCCTTCATTACAGCAAATACTGAACTTAAAAAAACAACTTGAAGAAAGCACATGTAAGCAGTACTCGCCACTTTGAACTCCTTTAAGCGACAGTTTCCCGCCTAACTTTACTTTAGTTAGCAAAACGATTTTCATTCGATTTGGTCGTTTGAGTGAGCGGGTACAACAGTAGCAGATATCGAACGAGTTCATTGTTGGAAGTGACATCTAAAAGCATTGTGCCAAGCAGTACAATCGCACCATTACAGTCTCCATTGTGACAATGTTAACATATCGTTATCTAGATCAAGCGCCATCTATTGTACGCGGCCCGAGACTTTTGTGTAAGAATTTTCTGTTTCTTTTCAGCGTTTGCGGGGGTCGGATAGTTTTGTAAAGGTTTATCGACCTTGAGTTTGCGAACAATGAGTGTGCTATTAATTGAACAAACATTGCTGATAGCTTTGAAAATATATTTGATATCGTATATGTAATAAATCACAATTCCATTACAACAAAATCATACTAAAAATCACTAGTTGTTAAAATTATACATTATGATCTATTAAATTGTAAAATTAACTTAACATATTATAATTAAGATGACATCGGAAATGAGATATAGTATAATACTGTTTAGAATTAGTGATAAATCTATGTTAGATATAACCAGCTTGATTTTTTACATCAAAACTCATTGGCTTTTTATGTTAAATTTTAGGTTAAATTTTATAGTAAAAATCAAAATCACAAATATTATCGTTGTGATACCTATAATACTTACTTATTTAATTCTTATTAGAATACTCCGAAACTTAATAAAAATGTTTTGGAAATATTCTTACCTATAACCATTACAATGTTATTATTAAAAATCAAAAATAAAAACCGAAAGGAATAAAATGTCTTAAGAGATATTCACGGTATCGTTCTTTACTTTGAATCTTTTGATAATATAAAATGTGTAGAGGGTTTTTCGCAATCTCGTAGCGCCCTGTAGCAGGCGCCTACGTTCGCTACGAAGTTACTGAAACTTGTGTAAATAAAATAAACTATAATTACGTAGTTATACTATAAGTTATTATTGTATTAAATGACTTAAATAATAAAAAGAGAACTAAATTTTTCCATACTATTGAAATTATTCATTAGCAAACGTGGTCTTCCTTAGGGTATACATAGAAAGTTAATCGCCTGTTAGAGACGGTGGTGGTGGCAGTGAAAGTGACTAGTGTGGTGGTGGTGGCCAAGAGGTGGTAGAGAAGGAACAGTAGATGATTAGTACTGTCACGTCTAGTAAACTACATACGTATGTAAGTATTGGGAATGGCAGACTGTAACGAAACTTAAAAAGTAAAACAATATTTCTTCATCATTTGTTTATCATTGTTAGTTATTTACCGACCTCTCTTATATATGGGTTCGATTCCTACACGAGACAAAAAATTGTGTGGTCCTCAAATAGTTGTCCCAAGTCTGGGTGTTCTTTGTGTCCGTTGATTGAATGTTTGTAAAGTCCAACGCGACACAGGAATTAATCCTAATGCGTAAGTTGTCTTTTTATATAAACAAAAAAAAAAAAAAAAAAAATCTGTTGCCCACGATTTCGTTCGCGTGGATATTGAGAAGAGTAATTTTTTTGGGAAAAATAGCCCATGTGCTATTCCAGACTTCAATTTATATTTACGTCAAATTTCATTTAAATCCATTCAGCCGTTTTAGTATGATTGAATAACAAACATATGTATATCTAAACTTTCGCTTTTATAATATATATTCGCTTTTATAATAATTATTTGCAAGCCGGGCAGCGCACTTACGACGCTTGAGTTGTTGGTGTCCATGGACAGCGGTCGTTACTTACCATCAGATGACCCGTTCGTCTGTCCCCCTTTATTACATAAAAAAATATATAAAGTATGAACAATTACCACTTTTGAAGAATAGAGTTGTAGAGAAGTGGTGATGTAGAAAACATACTAAGCTTTGATACAACTATGGAATGAATAATGAACTTTTAGTGGCAGTAGCTACTTACAGAGGACATATTACACAACTTAAGCTTAAACATGTCAATTAAAATAAAAGCTCAATAACACTATGAAAGCTAAACAATAACGGTCTCATTATGCGATGCGATGACGGCGCGACATTGCCCGAACTGACCACCATTGTCCGACCAGCGGCCACAATGACTGGTTAATGAGATCAGATCCATCCTTAGTGGACAAAGCCTCCCCCGTCCCACTGATTTTATTAATTAATTCATTACAATAGAACCTGAGTTTCGGACCACTATCCATTGTTAGTAGTGATTCAGCATACTGACCTGTGGTATAGATAAGTCCGAAGGATTCGTTATTGTACTCAATTTGATGATTATCGTTTCATCTAATGGATTTAAATTTTATGAAAATCTTAATTGATAATTCATTTTAGTTGCTAGGTTGAAAGATATTTTCGTTGTTAAGATTTATTACGATATATGTATGTATAACCAATATATACCATGATATTAATCTATTTAAATAAAAATGAATTGTAATAATTAACGTTCGTATACAAAAGACTATAAACATTTAAAATATCCTAGCCCGTGATGTATTGTGGGGAGAACCAAGCGGCGGACTGTTGTCTCTGCCAACCGCGAAGGGAGGAAGGCGTGAGCTTATTTATATATGAAAAATAAGAATAAAAACTTCAGTCATCTAACACACGGGCGTCTGATCCTAAATTAAGCAGAGCTCATACTATGGAAGCCTACTACTGATACACATACTATATACATACATATATATATATTTATTATAGTAAAAGCTTACTATCTGGTAGACCACAAACACCGCGTATTATCTTCTGTTTTCGTTAAAACCTATCTTTCCAAGCCTTTTAGAACGTTTGTATACGGTACAGGTTTATTCAATGTTCAATATTTCGATATTTTATTAAGTCTTCTTATCTCATTTTCAATACACCAGAAACTGCCCAATAGCTTCAACTAATCATGTTTTCTCCTCATCCCATGGTTGCCTGTAAGAGATTGCCGAGCGCGAATATGTCTCGGGGCAGTCCGCGGCTCACCGAGTCCTCATCGCAGTCGCAGTGAGGGCAAGCGGATTCATTCCCTCCTAGCGACCGAGTACTACTACTTCCGGGCAGGTACTTTCCGAAGCAGCCGATCTCGGAAAAAACTTGCGTCCGTCGGAAAGAAAGAGTCCCGTACTGCCGCTCTGCCCATTTGACGATGACCGGCTAGCACGTGGAGCCTCCAGCCGGGACGACAAACCAGCCATTGTGGCTCGACAAGCGGTCTCACACCACTCGCGTACCTCTTTGGGCAGGGGCCGCCTCTGCCGCTACCTGCCCGGAACTCAGCCTTCCGTCCGTCCATCCGTCCTTCGTAAACTTCGGGGAACACTTCCGCCTTTAAGTCTCTCAGGGGAGTTCCGGCCAAGGCGCACGCCGCCTTCACCGACACGGCGCGACAACCCCCGTGTACAGCCGTCTTGTAGCGACTCTGGGTCCACCCAAGTTGGGTAAAAGGCGCCCAAGAGCGGACGCAGCGCCGACCAGCTTTGTAGCAAGCTGCCGAAAGTGCTGTCGAAGAGCCACCTCCCGTCAAGGATCAGGCCCAGATATTTAATGTGGGCCTGAACTGGTACGAGGACCGAGTTTAACATGGTGGAGGCGGCAGGGGGCGGACCACGACGGGGCCCATAAAATAAAAACCCTTAAGCCCATCGCCTCGATGCGCCTGGCTAACAGTGAGGCTTCTCTGGTGGCCAAGCGCACCGCCTCTTGAAAGTTCATCCCCCGGGCCGACCAAAGTACCATCAGCGTAACAAATTACGCCCAGCCCAGGGGGGAAGTCGCCTCGAAGGGCCTAGTCATATCCCATGCTACACAGGAGTGGAAATGTTTCAATCCTTCTGCTAACAAAAACCAACACAAGAACTGTACCTTAAAACTACACGTGCAGTTAACGTCGTCCAACTAAATCACAAAGCTTTAACATAGACCGCGTTTCTGATATGTCAGAGCGATTGTCGCGTCGCGTCGCAATATCTCTATTGTTTTTAAAGTACAATGAAGTACTCAGATAAAATAGGAGTTGGCTGGTTAGCATATGAATATAGTGGACAAAAGACCCCTTCTGTCCATTGCGAAATTTTATTAATTGTGTGCATCGCGATAGGGTTGGTATGAATAGTACAGCAAAATTTTCATAAGAAGATGAATAATAGAAGTTTTTTTTGGAATTCAATTTCAATATATTTTCTCTTAACTCTGAGTACAATAAATACGAGTGTGCATTGAACTAAAGTGCAATATGTGAAAATTTTAACTGGAATTATGAAAATTACTGGAGAAGAGTCCACGTATAATCCAATGATTGATGGAATCGCTGCGTTAATGTATTATTCAATTTTATTCTTGTGCCCAGATGTGAAAGTAGTGACATATTTTATATGTATACTTTAACTTGATGTAATTACGCAATGAGTTGACGCGTATTAATGGCTTAGGCTCTGAATTATATTTTTTTATTATTTTTAAAAATAAGCTTAATTTAATTTCATAAAACAGCTCATAACATCAACTCACTAATTAAACAAATGCTCATTTGCTCATGCCACGATGTTTCCATACCGTCTGTGTATCTCACAGTGTTGTTCATAAGTCCTTACACACACATCACAGTTTTACTCATCAGTCCTCAAGAATATTACGTTTACGTTAAGTTAATCCTTTTTTGGTGAGGAAACCCCTACCGGAGCTGATGACGGAGAAGAGGAATCAAACGTTCTACAGAAACACGGTGTTCTGTCATAAGTGGGTTTATTGCAAGGGACCTGGAACTAGAAAGAAAGCTTTCAGGCACCCCTGCAGACCTTAATACCAAAGTTACTCCTAGGACTTGAAGATTTTTTTACCAAACACCACAACTTCTCAATCTCTTTTTCTCTGAAGTGGATAGTCCTTACAGTTTTCAGCATTCGACAACTAGTAAATAACTAAAGTTATTATTACATAACCAACTTCAAAACATGGCCAGTGAAATTCAATTTTAATATTGCATCGTATCTAGTGAGAGATTGAATTTTGATACGTCTCGCATGCGTCCCGTAGATTCGCCCCTGCGGCCGCGCCATTCAGCGTCGCCCGACCGTGCTCCCCACTGCAGCGCACATGCACGTACTTGCATAAAATGTAATAATTTATGTGGTTTATTTTGTTTCGCACTGAATTCTGTACAAGATATATTTTAATATACTTATGCTTTGTATATCGTCGTCCACTGTTTACGTTCAAGGCATTGTCATTATTTTCATACTAAATTAATTTAATTCAATCACATGATGTGCATGTGACTCGTAAGAGTTAAATTAAACGGGTAAAAATAATTGAATACCAAAATTATTAATCAAGTCACGAAGATAAGGTCTACTCTGTCATACACGATACGAACTAAGTATATGTGAAAAGTTGGTAGTAGTACATATGAAACTAGATAAATTATTCAGTAAGTGTTTTAGCATTAAACCTACACACACAAACTACATGAAAATCTACATCAATTTACAATACCCAGAAATATCCCATTAATATCCTATTTCCCTCTATTCATGTATAACTACTTCCTCAGTGTAATAAAGATAACAATTTTGTTTAAGTAAACGAGGCTGCCAGCCCACTGTGCGATTCAACACGGGCTTTGCAGAAATCATAAAGGCGAGAGATCAAACGGCGGTCGGCTTTTTTGACCCCGATAACGAAATGATACTCTTCGCCGCGTTATGGTCTCACGAGGGCTTCGTCTGTCAAATTGGCAAGTTGTTTTCAAGAGCAACATGTAAAAATATTGATAGTCTTAGAATTACTGGTAATTCTGTTAATGGTACACTTATTATAGGTATTATGACAAAGAGAGCATTTAAAATCGTAAGCTGTATTTTGATTTTGCTTAACAAAATCAGTGGTGAGTTTTGTTTTGTAGTTCCAGAAGTTTCTAGTTTTATTTGATTTTACGGTAAACATAAGGATAGATAATATATTAAAATACTTATTATATGTTTTTTTATTTTTATTCACGAAGTTCATAGCTTTAACTTGCAAAGCAGTGCCCGATATACTTTGGAACTTCTGTCGAGATTTTTTTTTTCATATGTTCAGGAATCCGTTCTTAGGTTAGAAATAACATTCGTCCCCTGAAAAAATGCATGTTGAATAATCTTAAAAACAGTGCAATAACAGTTATGTAAACAAACGATATGACCACGATAAAAGTAAGTCATTAATATCGCGATGAGCCGTCAGACGTGTGCAAATCACTCGCAGTTCTCTGACAAGGCCAGCACCATGTCAAGTTCGCAGCACCACGTACATACTCCGTAAAGCGGCGCTACAGTAACAATAATGGCTCGGTTCCTATTGTTTGGGCCCGTGGCACATTACGCTTTTGTCTCTGCCCTCTCCCGTTCCTCACAATGCGGCCAGGAAACAAGTGAGCCTTTATTTCGCCTCTTTTTGTCTCGGAGTATCGCTGCTTATTGTCTTCATTCGATTGTTCGGAGCTCTTCAGAGGGCACATTGTTGTGGACTCCGTCGTTAGTGCTGAGCTTGCGGATGTGCAATGTTCTAAGTGTCGTTTGAATTCTAATACGGCTTTGGAAAATGCGGATAGTGACTCGCTTTGTACCACTTGTCAGCTGTACAGGGTACCTTTTCTTTTCACCGGTATCATACTACTAAATATTTATTTACTAGTAGCACTCGTAGCTTAAATGCTAACATAATTTTAAATTTTTACTTTATCTTTCGTGTGGTTGTTCTGCTCGAACATGAATTTATTACATTAGCGTAAAAATATATTTTCATGAAGATTATTGAGTTTTCATAGTTAGGATTTCACATATGTTTAATATACAATGATTGTGATCATAATTTTTACTGATAAACTTTCTAATCAAGTGTTTCAATTTCTGGCCCACTGTTCTATTTACTTTTCTTTAACTAAGTAAGATGTTTGGAAATTTAGATTTCAGTCAGGATCAGGGAAACGTTTATCAATCTTACTCCTACTGCACACCGATTTTAATGAAACATCTCTTTAGTGACTATTAACGTTAATAATGTTCCACTAGGCTCACAAATCCAAAATAATATCTACTAATGTTGTGGTTTTTAGATTAATTATTGGAAATTATTTAAAATTAATTATACATAAGTACATACGTACACACCAATATTAATACGTAAAGCTGTACCTGTTAAACATCACTGGAAATATTAGTAAATACATAAAAAACACCAACAGTTTAAACTTATATCAGACGTTGCTGTAACAATCTGATATACTGTAATAACTGTAATAGTTGGTAATTTAATAGAAATATTTTTAAAAGTATTTATTAGCATTATTAAGGTTTATTACAATTTTGTCCTGAGATAGGCTAGTTTAAGTTGCACGCCTTTGGCGCCCTCAGAGGGTTATGGCGGTTAGAGCCATACGTGGTTACCGCACCGTGTCCACTGAGGCGGCGTGCGCGTTGGTCGGAACACCCCCGTGGGACTTGGAGGCGGAAGTGCTCGCCGAAGTTTATCGGCGAACGGCTGAGTTCCGGGCGGGTAGCGGCAGACGGCCCCCGCCCGAAGAGGTACGCGAGTGGCGTGATGCTGCTCGTCAAGCCACGATGGCTTGTTGGTCGTCCCGGCTGGAGACTCCACGTGCTGGCTTTGCCACCGTGGAGGCGCTCCAGCCGGTCATCGTCGAATGGGCAGAGCGGCAGCACGGGACTCTTTCCTTCCGACTGACGCAGGTACTTTCCGGGCACGGCTGCTTCGGAAAATATCTGCACTCGGTCGCTAGGAGGGAATTTAGTCCCGCCTGCCACCACTGCGACTGCAGTGAGGACTCGGCTCAACATACGCTCGCGGATTGCCCCGCTTGGGCGGCGCAGCGTCGGGTTCTCACTGCAGTCATTGGAGCGGATCTCTCGCTACCGGCCGTATACCGGCTCTATGGCCGGTAGCGACAGGAATTTTACCGCGGTCGCAACCTTCTGTGAAGAGGTCATCTCTCAGAAGGAGGCGGCGGAGAGGGACCGGGAGGACGATCTCCACTCGGACCCAATTCGTCGCCGGCGAACCGGGCGGCGTAGACGCGCTTACCAGCGCCTCATGCCGCCCTGAGTGTGGCCGCGGGTGGTCGGGACGGGTTTTCCCTTCCATCCGCCATATGGCCAGCCGCGAGGGGGTGACGTCCGCTTGTGTCTGGACATCACCTTATTGATAGGTTACCCGTAAGCGCTAGGAGGGGTCCGGATGTCTTAATAAAGCTGTTCCCGGATACCTCCTATTTAAAGCGCAGCGTGGCACACCGTGTGGTTTTAGTCGGTTCGATTCCGACACACCGTTTCACCGAAAACCCCGGTGGAATGACGGCCCGAGGGGGTTTCCACACGAAAAAAAAAAAAAAAAAAAAAAGGCTAGTTTAAGTTACCCTTGAACCATTCGTGACTCTTAATACGGAAACAGAGCCCTATACCAATAAATATAATATCAAGACTGTTAAAGAAGTCCACTAATGTTACTCTAATTGTACTATTACTCACTATCATAGTTACAATATAAATTGGTGAAAACTTTAGTTCTCCGAAAAAGTAAGACTAAGAAACCCCGGACGTGGATGTATTAAACTTAAACATACTACTCATATTTTTTGGATTATATTAGAATATTTGCTTTCTATGAGTGCGTAATATAAATATATGAATTAAATTTATTTTGTACATTGAAAAAGCTCAAGTTTGTGTAAGTTTCAGTACCAATCAGCACAGTGTTTACACTAACATGTAGTCCAATCCAACCCGTCAGTGCTTATCGATATCTATCCGTGTTTATCTGCGAATGATACAAGCTCAAGTTCCTCTAGTTAGCATTGTTCGCGGGGCCATTGTGTGCCTCGCTTTGTTCAGGCACGCTCCACGTTTTTTCTCTTTCGCCTCCAAAGCTGCTACTGAAGAACTAAGGGCACATAGGTTAAGATGTAACTTTGTGTTTACATAATGAAGTTTGGTCTTTAATTAAGGTTCGGTAATTGTTATATTGTGGCTGGAGCGTTAAGTAAGTCTCTTTATTACGATGGACTAAAAGTTTACGTCAATGAACAAATAATATAAAATTTATAAGAAAATTACTACTTTATTAAGTTACAAATGTGAAGTAATGATGTTATGTGATGTTAGGCAAATAGGAATAAAAGCAAGCAATAAGTATTTTCTGATCTTTGCTCCAGTGAAGTACGTCTTCGGCAACTGCTTACACGCACCTTCGGCTAACTAAGTAGGAACTTCTTCCATGTTACTACTATTATAAATGCGAAAGTTGCTGCATATTTGTTATTCAATCACGTCACTGCGGATGATGATCTGGGTAAAATTTGTCATTCCATACTATAATTTATCTGTATGCCAAATTTAATTTCTCAACTCACATTTTAAAAACTATCTATACTATATCATTATAACTACTGACTATATGTGACTGTTGTCGTTCGTGCTATTTTCTGCGACTCATCTTGTTATTGGATAACTAGTTTTGGACCAATATTTTTTCACGCTTTGCACTTCATTTCATTCATTATTATTAGAAAACTCCTTTTTTGTGCTATTTTTGTACAACTTGTACTTTATACAGTTTTTTTTTTATTTTGTTCATGGGGATTGCAACGGGCTATGTTTAACTGTTATCGACTTAAAACCACCCCGGTGTTCCTCTGCTTGCCTATGGTCGGGGGAGCTAGAATCGCCATTGCATTCTTTCACTTTATATAGTTTTAGCGCAGTATGCACATACATAACCATACCAAACATAATTTGAGTAGCTTAACATAAACAAAAAAAAATACAATTGGTAAGAGAAATATAAGAATATACTAAGAAAAACAATAAGCTTGAGATGTAAGTGTGTGTGTTAATGTCAGTTAGTCAGATGTGGGTGAATTCGATCTCAACGTCTTTAGTATTTGCTTTATAAATGTTTAAACACATGAGTAAATACCCCTCGCGCGCAATTTATGGTCAGTGGTTTATTTATTATATCACTTTAAGTTAAACACTTCTTGCCTGTAAGATATAAAATATGATACATGCATCCTTACACAAAACAGTTTAATCTAATACTTTCAGTATTTCGTAAATATGCAGCGTAATACGACTAAGAGATACTAAGAATACTGTTGAAATATATATATATTGTGATTTCTTTACAAAATCGCCCACACTCGCGTGTCGTCGAAACACCATACATATTTCCCGCGCTTTCCATACCGTACACAATATTGCGACTTTGTGAGGCGGCGCGTTTCTCGTCTCCAAATAGTCCATTGACAAGCTCGAAGCAAACTCGCTATAGCGAATTAACACTATTCATGGGAAGTTTTGAAAGAGGACTACTCTCATACAATTTGGTCGCATTCATAAAGATTCACTCCTTAGCTTCCTCGATGAATAGCTTTATGAAACGTTTTATATTTACTTTGAATGTATTTCTCGCTTCAACATTTAATTTGGTGTTTTGTCTGTTAAGCTCATTTACAGGTCGTATCAACAAAATGTAGCAGGTAGAGGACTCGGCCGATACACTTCAATCATATATATTCAACCGGGTGTTAAACAAAGCTTGCATTGTGTGACCGAAGTGTGAGAGAAGATTCTCAGAGAGAGAATTCTCCTCTTGTACCCCATTTGCTCATTATTTATTATGAGATAGGGGGTAAACAAGCACATGGGTCACCTGATGGTAGGTGACCACCGCTGTCTGAAATAGCTTCTGGAAAAGAACTTAGTGGGGGAGTGCCAATCATCCAGGTGATGGGGATGGACACTTTGTAGCGTGAATACTTATCGAATACTTATTCATCGGTTCTTTCACTGTACAAATTATTTGTTAACGAACCGTACAAATAGACGAGCAACAAGATATATGATCAAGAACTAAACGGTTTGGCTCTTCTTTCCTGTGCCGATCGGTGAAAGCCTGGAATGCACTACCAGCGCACGTGTTTCCTTCCCAATTTGATCCCGGGTCTTTTAAGCGGGGCGTGAAAAGGCATCTCACCTGCATTGACTAGAGATTGCATGCAATGAGGATGGTGACCACCACTCTTGGACTCCACTTATTGTTTTCCATCAGGCAAAGTGGAGTCACTATGATAGGCGTATATAAAAAAAAGTCTCATACCGTCTGTTTGTTTGTTCGATTTCTTACAAGGCTAAGGCTCAATCATTTGGAAACGAGAATTCTTAGATTGACATAGGCAGGTAACTTATTATCTGAGAAGGCAGGACGGCAGCACGGGACCCTTTTCTTCCGACTGACGGATGTCATTTTCGGACACTGCTACTTCGGATAATACCTGCACTCGGCCGCTAGTAGGGAATTTAGTCCCGCCTGTAACCACTGCGACTGTAGTGAGGACTCGAGGCGGATTGCCCCGCTTGTGCGGCGCAGCGTCGGCCATCAATGCAGTCATCGGAGAGGCTGAGGGAGACGGCCGGTAGCGACAGGAAATTTACAGCGGTCACAACCTTCTGTGAGGAGGTCATCTCGAAGAAAGAGGCGCAGTAGCGGGCCTGGGAGGACGATCTCCACTCGGACCCAATTTGCCGCCAGCCTCCAGATCATCTAAATAAATGTAATAAACATTAAAACTGTTTTCAAATTGAGAAATAGCTGCTGTAATTTTGCACTAATATTATTTTGTTGACATATGTAGGGGTTCGAAATTCATTTTACATTTAAGTTGTAAATTACAGTGCTATTAGCTAACCCTCTAGTAGATGAGGCGAGGAACAATTACTGCGGCGACAATAGTTCGCATTGTGGGGGTATCGCACTAGAAACAGTTGTTCCTGGCGGAGCTGAAAGAATGCTCGGTACGACGACGGAGCGGTGTCGAACAAAAGCTGGCCCAATTGTGTTACTAGCCACCCGTTTATATCCCGCCAAATAAAAAAAAATTTTGAATGTAAAATTCTTTGGGCACACGACTTATAAGGAAATCCAGTAGGTATTTTCTTTGGGTAACTACTTAATAAAAAGAAGCTTGATAAAAATTACTGGTAATTAAACTTATAAGAAGGTTGTTGTTTTATTAAATGAGGTTAGAGAGCTCTTATTTTCCTGGCACCAGCCAGTTCGAGTTATAAGTATGCGATCCAGACTTGCTTGTGCTATTGCTTTTACTCCTCAATCCATATATTATCGATATCCCATTCCTCCGTTTTATGTCAATATACTCCTTTGCATACCTCTTCGGGGATACTGGCGTAAGTGTATATGTGTATGCGTATGTAAGTTGTTAACAGTTCATAGTTATAGTCAGACATGATACATCCATACTCATATTATAAATGCGAAAGTAATTCTGCCGGCCTGCCTATTACCACTTTCACGGCTGATTCACTGAACCGATCTGAATTAAAATTGGCATAAATATGAATTGGACATTGGTAAAGGACATAGGTTATTTTTTGTCACGAAAATAAATAGGTGGCAAAATAGAGGATTAAAATTTGTACGGAAGTTAAATCGTGTACACACTGTGTACACATAGCAAAAATTAGTAACCAAAGTACTGATTTCATGCAGACAGAATCCACGGCACCATCTACATAACTTCTGGGTTTAGTAGGTCTACATATCTACGACTTTATAAAAACAGGTAGCTGCCGCATTTTAAGAAATGCCTTGTTACAGTGTTGCTAGTAAATTTAAGAGCTTTTACTTCTTTTTGAGGTTTCTACTCGTTTATTGTATATTGTTAAGATTCGCATTCGCAAAAACAAAAACTTCAAAATATCTTTATCTATGTGGTTCTCGGTGGAGGTGACTAGGCCCACCCCATTTCTTCCCGTCTGTGTCGTAAAAGGCGATAAGGGACCGGACTGTTATCTATGAGACAGTATGTTTACAGTCATACAGTGCCTGACGGTAATAGGCTTGCCCATTGCTACGTTAGTGGGACCAAATTCGTATTGACATGAGCGTATGAATGTATGTATACATGTATAACTTTAACCTTTAACCTTAAATATATTTCAAATATTGTCATTATATTCCGTGCTTCTTTTTTTTATGATACAGGGGGACAGACGAACAAACGGGTCAACTGAAGTAAGGTAAGTGGCCACCTACAGCTCCCACCCATGGACACCTACAACTCAAGAGTCGCAAGTGCGCTGCCCTCCTTTTAGAGTGATGAGGGATGTTGGGGGTTGGGAATGAGGGGGGAGTTGTCCCTCCGCATACCTCTCTAATTTTGGAGAAATGCAACACAAGCGTTGCTTCACAACCGGTTTTCTAGGAGGCCGTGCTATCGCACCCGCGAGTCGGCCCATTCGTGCCTAAGCGTAGCTCTACCACTATTAAAATAATGCTAATTTATATTATATAAATTTCTGTACATACTTCATTTAAATAATACAGTATTTGGGGCAATTAATTACCAACTGCATGTCACACGTGCGGTTGCTGTGGCAAGGATCGGCACTTTGCACTGTAGTGGAGTTCTCTGCGTGGACTCAGCAGCGTTGTCTCGTTGGAGACAATATTCCGTTAACTCAAGATAGTCAATATCTTTGTTCATTTATTCTATATATTAGTTATTTAGTGCCGTGTGGTTCTCGCGGTGGAGTAGAATCCCTATCTCTTCCCGTCGTAAAAGGCGAATAAGGGATTGAACTGTTATCTATCCCTTAGTATGTGCACAGTTAATACAGTGCCCGGTTGACGGCAATAAGATAGCTCCTGTAAAGTAAGTGGGTCTGAGTTATATTATGTTTAGTAAAATGAGGAGGGTAGGAACGGCTCTGCCTACCCCTTCGGGAAAATGGGTGTGAGTATATAATAATAATAATAATAGCCGGGTTAAGGGCCTGACGCAAAAGGCAGACATTATTGAATGGCACGTATTGTGAGGAGGTTCCTGTCTCTGGAGCCCTAACCGCAGGTAGCTTGGTTCGTGTACCCGATACAGGTGAGACACTAGTTTTTTTATATTTTTAAACATATTTTGTTTTTTCTTATTTATTTAAAAATGAAATTTATATGTTTCTTTAATTAAATAAAGTGAATAATAATAGTATCTATTGACATCTCACACGCGACCATCTGATCAAAAACTAAACAGAGCTTGTACTATGGGAACTGGACAACTGATGTACATACTTATATACTTAGAAATAAATACATATTATAGATAAATTACACCCAGGCACAGAATAATAATTACATACATATATATTCCACATTATCACACAAATATTGATCCTGGGTGGGAATCGAACCCATGACCTCTGTCTTAGCAGTCAGGGTCATTAACAACTAAACCAACCAATACATACGAATGGTACATATACCAACACATATATATTATAATTCGTGTGATTGCGAACTTAGTAATAACCATAAAAATATAATAATTCGTAGATTACACGACTCATATTTTTGTAAGTACGAACGTATTAAGTTTTATTTAAACATATATAACGTGAAATGTATTGAAACATCAAGTAATTTCTTAAATATAAGTAAAATCAGGAAACTGATAATTTATTACTGACTATTTCAATGCAAGGCGACACTTGATTCAATTTTCCGCTGCATGGCCAGTAGAATATGCCAAGACTGTATTCGCCTTCTAATTTCTAAATATGTCTTGACTCCTAAATCTTTTTTAATATCTTTATGACTTCACATACCACCGTTGCTGTTGTTGCATCTTCATCTCATACATACGCTTTACACTGTTATTTTTTTAACCGGCTTCAAAAAAGAATGGTATATGTTCAACGGTATGTATTTTTTTGTATTATAGTTTTTTTGTTGGAAATAATATATTCGTACGGTGGTATTTTTGTTAGTAAATAATGTAATTGGTGGTAATTTGTTGCTTTGTTTAGAAAAATCGAGGAAACTCCTCAAATTTGATAGGCGCTAACAATGTTTTATCATATATTTGCTAAAGTAAGTAGCGGCGATAGTGTGATGGCTGAGGCGTCGGACTTGCGATCAAGTTGTTGTGGGTTCAAACCCCGTCCAGTACACTACTACGTCTCATGCTGCTGAGCTAATGGTAATAGGTACAACTTCTTAACTGTCAGGAGTTTAAACTATTTTACGAATGAGTTGCTCTTGTTACGATTTACATGATATACGCATTGAACGCGGTTAATTACTTATTTTAAAGTGAATTGTCAGTATTCGCATTTAGACGACCTTCCTCTCTATGGTATGTACATTATTTTAACTAATCCCACCCACATTTATACTTCTGTGACTTCTGTGCACCAGATTCAAAATTGTATCTAATTAAAAAGTAATATCTTCCAAATTAATTTTGTGAAAGGACTTAAACATCGTGGTCTAACTACGCGGGATGAATTTAAGTATCTTTATACAATAGTCACGATGCACCATCGACAATGTCCAATAGACAAGACACTACATTCATTCGAATAATTGAATAGCGTGATACGCATCGCGTCATCCCTAACGCAATACACCTTTTAAGCAATCACGAATTTATTCCTAATTCAAAAAAAGCTTAAAGGTAAATTCAACACTAAACGAATTGTATCTTGAAGCCCGCATTATAAACTACCTTTTATCACTAAACGCATATATGATAATAAAAACGTATATAATAAACGTCACAAGTAGACCTTTCAGCATACTTCTAGACCGGTGTTAATTTACTGTTGAATTGCCAACTCCCGAGTGTGAGATTTCAATGGAAGATTCGGTCGACATCACAGGCACGAAATTCTATATGGAAAATGTGGAAAACATAAATAGAGGCTGCAAAAAGCGACTCGAAAGGAGGGTGATTTTCTAAAGGCTTCAGCCGTTTCAATGGACCACTGTTTAACGTTGCTCATTGAGCAATACCTATTTTCTGATTCCTATTCAAAATATACAAGACTCTTTATATAAATAGGTACTCTCACATAAAAAGGTAATATGGAGCTTTTTAAACATCTTCACTTGCGAAGAAACTCGGTTTTGTTCTGTATTTCAAAGTGAAGTCTTACGATAAAAAGAACTTCGAACAATAGTGCGCTGAACGAAAATAACCAGCTTTGGAATGTCAAAGAGGGTAAGACTTCAAGAGGTTCTATTGTAAAGTATAAACTTCGTGAATAGTTTTGATAATAAAATGAAGTCCATAGACTATTTCTAATAACGTTATCTGGTGACGGCACGCGTCAGATTTGTAAAGTTTATACTCCAATATAGCATACACTCCCTATTTATCAGCTTTGAGAAATATACACGAAGCAAAACTTTAGTTTATTACTATATAATTGCTATCAGAAGAAGGAGCAACAAGTGACTTAAACTGTGACAAAAGCGTTACATGCATTCAGGAATGCTCTATAGACATATCCGGCTTCCAGTTGTCGGCTGTGTTAGTACGTGTCAGTCATGCCATTCACCTTGAAGAAGCCTCCTAACAACTGTCCATTTAATCCTGACACTACAATTTACGAAAGAAAAAAATTTGATGTGAAATGCTGGTCTAAAATAATTTTCTTTATTTGCATCATAGTGGTTCAAATAGTATTTTTGTGTGTGTACTTCTGGGGAAAGTAAAATTAATTTGAAAGTAGTTTATGTTATATTAATTAGATAATTTATAATATACTCGCTTGTTATTATTGAAATTATTTAAGCATATTTGCAACATTAGTCCTAAAGCTGGAACCAATGCTATGAGCAGTTTACTAACAAAATTAATTTCTTTCATTACATGCCAGAATAAGTGTTACCCGCTTTATAATGCTCCTTCTTGATTCCTTACAAGTCAAAATTAGTCTGAATGTGACCTTCTTTTCTTTAGTGAAGAGAAGTATAATCTCACAATTTATGCTCAGCCTTCATATATTCAGCATTTCTTTTTTTTTTTTTTTTATGCGATAGGGGGCAAACGAGCAGACGGGTCACCTGATGGTAAGTGACCACCGCCGCCCATGGACACCCGCAACTCAAGAGTCACAAGTGCGTTGCCGGCCTTTTAGGTAGAGGTACGCTCTCTTCTTGAAGGTTTGAAGGTCGTATCGGTTCGGAAATACGGCAGGTGACAATTTGTTCCATAAGCTGGTTGTGCGAGGCAAAAAGCTTCTGGAGAAGCTCACAGTGGTGGAGTGCCAATCGTCCAGGTGATGGGGATGGATATTTTGTCGCGTAGGACGATGGCGGAAACCAGCAGCCGGTATAAGTCCGAACAATTCCTCTGAACACTCCCCATGATACAAGCGATAGAAGATGCAGAGTGAAGCTACATCTCTACGCAACGCCAAGGTGTCAAGTCGATCAGAAATATATTGGCAGTCGATGATGCGAGTCGCTCTCCGTTGAATGCGGTCAAGAGGCAGAAGTTGGTACTGGGGTGCACCTGCATAGAGATGAGAACAGTATTCCATGTGCGGCCGAACCTGCGCCTTATAAAGTTGCAGGCGGTGGGCCGGAGTAAAATACTGTCTCGATCTGTTTAGCACACCAAGCTTCTTCGAGGCTAATATGGCCTTACTCTCTAAGTGACCGCGAAACTGGACTTCGCTTGATATATCGACGCCAAGGATTCCGATACTGGCTGATGCAGTTAGGGAAGTGCTCTCAAATTGAGGTGATACGACCAATGGCATCTTTTTAGCGGTGAACGCGCAAACCTGTGTCTTCGTGGGGTTAAATTGGACTAGGTTAAGTCGACCCCAATCTGAAACTTTTGATAAAGAAGTTTCGATTTCAGACACAAGTTTGGATCGGCTTTCGATGACGTTTACCCGAGAAATGTTAGCGCGGCCGGTGTAAAGGGCATCACTCGTGCTATCGTCTGCATAGCAATGGATGCTGCTAATCTGCAGCATGTCGTTGATATGCAGAAGAAACAGCGTGGGTGATAGCACACAGCCTTGTGGGACACCAGAATTAACAGACTTCGAGTCGGAGCATGCACCGTCAACAACGACCTTGATGCTTCTGTCTGTAAGAAAACTGGTGAGCCAATTGCACAGTTTCTCGGGAAGCCCATAGGAAGGAAGCTTCGCAAGGAGCGCTTTTTGCCAGACCCGATCGAAGGCCTTCGCTACGTCCAAACTAACGGCCAACGCTTCCCCCTTGGTCTCGATCGCCTGTGCCCACCGGTGAGTCAAGTATACGAGAAGATCACCAGCTGAACGACCCTGACGGAAGCCGTATTGTCGATCATTGAGGAGCTGGTGGTCTTCTAAGTACCGGAGGAGCTGGCAGTTAACAATGGATTCCATTATCTTGGAGAACAAGGAGGTGATGGCTATGGGTCTGTAGTTGGACGGATCCGAGCGATCTCCTTTTTTAGGGATTGGGTGCACTAGAGCTGTCTTCCATGAGTTCGGGACTACGCCAAGAGAGTAGGAAAGCCGATAAAGGCGCGTTAAAACCGGTGCTAACTCTGGAGCACACGTCTTCAGCACGATAGGAGAGATTCTATCGGGCCCACTCGACTTATGAACGTCGAGGGAAAGAAGCGCTTTACGCACTGCCCTTTGTGTAAACCGGACTTCCGGCATGCGGGTCTCGCACTGCGGTATGGTCGGCGGTGCGTTTCCCCCGTCGTCCAGGGTCTAGTTGGACGCAAAGAGTTTGCCCAGAAGATCGGCTTTTTCTTTAGCGTCGTGGGCCAACGAATTATCTCCTATGCGCAGAGGTGGAAGGGATGACTTACAAAAGTTCCCCTGGACAGCTTTGGCAAGAGACCAGAATGCACGAGTTCCGGAGGGGAGACTAACTAGTCTCTCGCCAATTCTGCCGATGTGAGCCGACTCCGCCCCAGCAATTACTCTTTTGAGGGACCTGGAGGCAAAGTTAAATTGCTTCTTTAATGTGCTGGTCTTTACATCCCGTGCTGTCACTGCATTAGCCCATGCTTGGTAACATTCCTGCTTTCGGCGGGACGCCGCTTTGCAGGTTCGACCAAACCAAGGCTGGGACTTGCCACCTGTGGGAATCAGGGAGAATGGAATGAAAAGTTCCATACCCTGAAGCACAACATCCGCGACAGAGTCAGCAACGACATTGGGATCATCCGGCGAGAAGCAAACCTGCCTCCATGGGTAGGATGCAAAGAATGTTCTCATTCCATCCCAGTCTGCTGACCTATAGTGCCATACGCGGCGACTGCCTGTAACACGCGGCCGCAGCGAGTGAACGAGTGGCACCATACTCCTAATCAGGCAATGGTCCGAAGAGCCAAGAGGGGCCTCAACGGATACTTTGTAGCCGTCAGGATGTGAGGTCAGCAGAAGATCCAACAGTGAAGGCACGTGGCTTTCTGCATCTGGGATTCGCGTAGGCGTTGCTACCAGCTGCGTCAAGCCATATGCCAAGGCGAAATCGTGAACAGATCTTCCCGCATGATCGGTTTTGCGCGAACTAAGGCATTCGGCGTGATGGGCGTTAAAGTCGCCAAGAATCACGATCTCTGCGGATGGGACCTGCTGGAGCACTGAGTCTGTAGCCATTTGGACGTGGTCGATGAGTCGGTCCGTTTCGGCATCACCGCTATGGGACCTGTAGAGGCATAGGTAGATGCGGGGATGGTCGTCGCAGTCTACACGTAGCCATAAGATGGAGAGGTCCCTACCTTCAAGATTGCCGAGGCGGCGAGAAGTGATATCATCTCTAACGTACACGCATACACCAGCCTTAGGAACAAAGGAGTGTTCCAGTCCGTACCCAGGGTAGCAGAGGTAGGATGTGTCCGCTGGAGATGATATCTGCGTCTCGGTTAAAAAGAGCAAGGCCGGCTTTGCTGTCTCAAGGTGGTGGTGGACAGTGTCGAGGTTCGAATGTAAGCCCCTGATGTTACAAAAATCCACGGTAAACGTTACAGGGGGTGCCATGGTATGCCTTCTCTTGCCCCGAGCAGATTTTGAGAGCGCAGTTGAGCCCCCCCCAGAGTACGAGGGGCAGCCTGGGCGTCCACGCTCAGGCATAATCCGTACTGAGGGTGGACGTCCAGGGGGGGATTCTCCAACGCTAGCGCTGGTACCCCCCTGGGGTATCCTTTTCGTTAACAGCGCTATCATTAGGGGGGTGGGGGATTTTGGGCCTCCGGAGACCTCACTCATTTCGGGGAAATGCAACGCAAGCGTTACTTCACAACCGGTTTTCTGTGAGGCCGTGGTATCGCACCGGTCGAACGTGTGTTACCTAGTATAAAGTATAGTCAAAGTATTAAAGACGATTATGTGTTTTATATCAATAATTACCTACCGCCACTAATAGGGCTTCATCGCAGGTTCAAACGATTCTTCGCAGTTACTCTTTTCGTAGGCATTCTTATTTCTTACAGTATTTGGTATTATCGCTCCTTTCTCTGAGGGCTTACCTATACGGGTCTTTTACAAACGTGGCTACTTTTTATGTTGTTTTTGTAGTAGGACAAGCTACTATGAACGACGGAATGCGACTCACTCTTGCTGCGAAACATGACTTCGAACAACAATATCCACGATTACAATTAGCCGAAAAATTTAACTTGACTGAAATTTAGTTACATTTGAAACGGAAATAGATCGTTAAAGCTCAATCCTCATTAAAATTCAGTATTCATATTGATCGAACAACATTTTTGTGTCCCGAATGTGATACTGACGAGGGGGTTGTTGTGAAATAAGCGTTCATGAATGTCAATACGAAGATGCGGCTGGCAATCAGCGCCCCCCTGCTTTCAATTTCTCTCTATTCAGATATTTTGCTTATTAGAATACACATATGTAGGTATGATTCTGTAGATTTAATTGAACGAGATCGTTTGGTTGCTGTATAAACCTAGACGTCTAAAGACAATATAATTTAAATAAACAACATTATTTGGTGAATATTTTAAATTATATTCAGCTATTTTAGTTCTCTAGTTCCCGGTGAAGTAGAATATCACCACCTATCTCTTCCGTGGATGTCATAAAAGGACAACAAGGTATTGGACTGTTATCTATTTATATATAGTTTGCAAAATTTGAAGAGGCGTGGTATATGTAGGTAATTATATATATAGATATATGGAATCCTTTGTCCTGATTTAATAGGTACAGCATTTACTGATTTCAATTTATTTTGTATATCACAAGGCTGAAAAACTCAGGAGGAAGTCATCGATTATGTTGTTGCTTTTATTAGAAAGCGATTAAAATAAAAACTCATTTGAGGTAAACCAAGCTCACCTTGAAAAGAGATTTCTTTTCTCATTTATATTTTATTATATTTGTGTTTCTGAGCGATTTTATATATGTTTTTCAAATATCCGGAAGCCACAATTGATGACTACAAGAACGTAATCATCAATTTTACAAGAAGTTGACTATTAACAACATTAAGAGTCTGTTGTTTTTATTATACGTGATATATTGATATATATATATATATTGATATATTTTATAACATAAAAATGGTGAAAAAAACAATTCCGCTTGGAATGGCCAAATAGCACATCACACTGATTTATTGATTTGATTGACGTCTCTACACTAAGTTCGATTGATTTTCTTGATTTTACTTGCAGCACTGAATTGATCAGTAACATTGTTCTCAAGTTCTTAAATTATAAAAAAACTTTTGAGCAGACTAATGAGAACTTTGTAAATAATATCATCCTCGTAAACTTAAGATTTGGTACAAAATGAATTTTGGAAGTCTTATAATGGAGCTTTTCCCATTCAATAAATTGTATCTCCTGAAAAATGTACTTAAAACGGAAACATAAAGATGCATGTTTGTTATAAATATCAGAGGCTGTATCGGCCCACCTATTTAACAATGAAAATATTATAAACCAACAATAGACCCAGAATCCCGTCTTTATTTAACACTGTAGAACATCGGTCCGTGGAATTCGTAATTTCTTTGATTCTCGCCCATTGTGCTACTGATAAAAGAGACACTTTTCAGTTGGTCCCATCTGAATGAATACACCCATTATGCCTACACAAAAGTGGATATTCCAAACAAAAACATCATTGCCGCGGTTATTACGCCGCGTAAAAAACAATTCAGACTATATTCCATTATGATTTCGAACAATGTAGTTGGTGAAAATGTATTTGTTGCGAATAATGTTGGAAATCGACGCCGCGGCAGACTTGCCTGGATTTATTGTTGCTGGTAAAAATATAAGTACTTTTATGAAAAAGATATATATTTTTGTCATTGTCATCACCATTTTAGTAAATGAAGATACACCCATATGGTGAGAAATTAATGACATCTTACAAGTAGACGTTAGGATGTTTCCAGGGTCGTTGTAGGGGTTTCAGAGTAAGCGTAAGATCAACCGTAAACAAATAAAAGTCCACACGACGGATTAGAAATAGTTAGATATAATAGAAAATAAACACAAGAGGATTTTTACATGAGAAGTAATAAAGAAGAAGAATATTAGACAGAAGGAGTAGAAAGATACGATAGTAAACTTTATATTAAAGTGATTGCAATTTTAGAGGCCGGTAGGTTCGCGTCGAGTTTATTATCCGACTGGAGCGGATGGTGCAAGGGGCATCTCTCATCATCATCATCAAGTTTTAAGAATGCTTTAAACCGGATAAAAAAGTATTTAATATGCTGTACAAAAGATTTTGCCACCAATTTCAAAAAAAGGTTTGGCTAGAAAATAGGTTTTGCATGGGCAACGGCTTCATTTTTAAATAGGATTTACATGGCTGCTTATGTTTGAGGGGATAGTGTCATGATTGGCGAAGGGTATAATGAAGAAAAGGCAGGTTTCCTTCTCTGTACTGGAATGTCACATGAAACTCATCAGCTATTTTGATATATCACAACCGTTACTCGGAAAATATAAAGTGTTTTTTAGAAAACCTAATTTGTACCAAAAGGAGAAAAACATAGAACAGAAGTAGAAGGTTGTTATCTATCCGATGATTTTGCCAACTTCATCGTTTAACGATGATTTTGCCAACGTCAAGGTGGAAAGTAGATTTATTAGTTGTATAGGTTCAAATTTTATTACAAGAAATAAAATAATATCTGTTTGTATATGTGGATCTGTTGGAGAAGAGAAAATGGTTAGAGCATCAATGTACAAGGAAATACTATATTTTTGAGGATTTTGTTTAGAGTAATGAATTTGTAAAGAATTTTGACAAGTGGGGTATGGACTAGAGTTAAGAGATGGGCCAAATTAACGGGTCGAGATATCTGTTGAGGGAGAAGGTCATAATGAGGAATGATTAGTTTAGGGCAAGAGAAAAAGATATGGTCAAGAGTGCCTTCCTCGAGACCACACTCAGGTTGTTATCTTAGTATTATTGCCAAAGCTTGAATGGACGTTTGTTACTCAATCACATCAGAACGGCTGAACAGATGGATGACATTTGGCACACAGAAAGATAGTAGTCTGGAATAGCATATTAACCAATCATCATCCTATTACTCTCCACTGCCGGATGAAGGCCAAGGAAATATTCTAATTTGAAAATAAAGGAAGGAACTATAAGAGAATACTTTTGAGTGACGATGTCTGATTATCGTCGCAATTTGTGACGTGACTTTCATTGTACCTCCTTCAATTCTGACACAGCTCTTCAGCTCTTGCTTTACTAAATTAATCTAAACTAGTGGTTGAATCGAAACTGGACTGTAATTGATTAAATTTAATTTTTAGTTTGAACTTTATTGGGAATTTTTGGTCAAAGAGTATTTAATATTTCTATTCTATTATCTGAGGTTTGTTCTTGACAGTATACACGGAAACAGTGTATGTAAAACCCATGATAGCGGGTGTAATGTGGTTTTATTAATTTAACGTTAAATTAAAATATTAGCTTTTTGCACGTATTCTACATATAAACATATATAATAATGCTTGGATTGTATTGGCGAGTGAGTAAGGGCACCGAATGTCTAACTCCCTTTTGCCTCTATTCTCTCTTCTCTTCCACCTCCCCTCATTCAATTTTAACTGTGCCAAATCCCATACGCCCCCGTCTGCGTAATTTTCTTATAACCGTTAAAAACAACTACTGGTGATATAACTATTAGTGTAGCACAGGGGTCACCAACCATTTTCATATGGTAGACATCTTGCCATATATTTTCCGTTGGGTATACAAGTTAATTTACTATAGTAATGAACTTAAAATTAAAGAGGAAGCAGATATACTGGTTAATTCTGAAGAGTGTGTGTGTGAAGTGTGAATACATTTCAATATTTATCATTTTATTTATATTTACCTACATACTATATATAACACTGAAGGGTTGGGTTAGTTCCACCATTTATAACTCAAGTTTGGATGGACCGATCTTTATCGTCATGAATTCGTTAATACCCCAAGTTTGGAATGTTTATCAGACTTATTAATAGAAAGTAAAGAAATTATTTAGTGAGAACCACAATCGCGGATCCCTGTTTACGTTTACGGACCTCCAATTATATTTATCTTAGACCCCTGGGGGCAATATAGACCAGTATGGGTACCACTGTAGCACACTTTAGCGACTCACCTGCCTTATTCCTCTTTATTCAGAAAAAAAAAAACATCATCACAGGCGACCTATAAGCCACGTTAGTAAAAACCATTCAAAGTACATTTTCACTCGGGAGGCTCCAATTGGAATACTTGTCTACTGTACTCTGCCTACCTGTATTATGATATTATATTTTTATGAAATAGGTTATGAATCATTTTCTCAAATGTTCGTCAACCGATTAGTCTTTTGTTGTTGGTTTATAAGCTTTTGACGATTTTTTCGAAATGCCTCAGATTTGAATATAGGAGGGAGGAGGATGTATTGTTAGAATACTTCATCATCCAAAAATTTTTAGTTCATAGCCGAATTCGTCAGAGGCGCTATCGTTCGTTGTTATATGAGACTGTCGGTGGCGTCATCTACATTCAATAGAGCTTTATCTAGCTTGAATCAGCGCCATCTGGAAACTAAAATTATTCTTTGGTAGCGATAGAACATCGGTTCCGCAGTAAATCGCTAGATGGCACTAGAAAAAAGTTTGTTTGCAAGGGCTTGGACTTTTCAATGTTATGCGCTATATTGGCAATACTGCAAAGATGGCGTTTTTGGATATGGCGTCCATTTTGTAAATAGACAATGTTTACCGCGATTTTTGATGGACAAAGAAAGAACAGCTTTATTTTTAGATATAAATCATAGTTGAATTACCTAGTTTGGTTTACATAATTTGAATGCAGTATCTATCTGCTAGCCCACGGATGTAACCTTGTTAACAGACTTCCAAAATGACTGTTTTTTTTTCATATCTGTCACCGATTAACTTCGTATTATAAGTATATTTACCGATTTGGAAATTCCTTTTTTTTATTTAGAAGGGTATGTGATTTTCGGTGGAATGAAAGAAGGCGATCCCATCTCTTTCTACGAGTGTCTTGTGACTTACGGATGTGTTTATGTATAGTATGTTACCCGTATAGTCACATTTAAATTTTAAGAAAATGTTCAGCGTCCGAAAATATTCCATCCGGAAAGTTAAGGAATAAAAAATAAAGCTTATTTCACGATAAGCGTAGACAAGTCGGTAGTTGTATATATATTTTTAAAGGTAATACGTGTTATTAGATAGGTACTTAGAAGTTCGATTGCTTACAGAACACTCGATGCGCGAGACAGGCACGCGCTACTCCGTTTTTTTTAAGTTAATTATTTTTAATGACGTTTATAAATAACAACATTAAAGCTTTTCATGAAAACATCAAAAAAATCTATTATTACTTACAGTGTAGGTTTATGTTACGTATAGTATTTTAACCTGTTACACTAGGAGTTTATAAAGTGCTCACATTCGCTGTAGTACCTACAGGTACATAAACGATATTTATACAGTTATTCATTATACGTAGTCAAACTCTTTCAGGTTCTAAAAATAAAGCTAAATATCACTAATTAACTACCTTAGTACATAATTATTCTTCGCTGTGTTGCTGGATGTCTAATTTCTTTATCTGGTTAGGTAGATAATAGCTATATACATATCATACTTTATTATTTTCACAGTGGTAGAGCCATGCTTAGGCACGAATGGGCCGGCTCGACCGGTGCGATACATGTTTCCCAGAAATGAGTGAGGTTTCCGGAGGCCCAACTCCCTCTATACCCTTTCCTCTCTCCTCATACTCCCTCTTTTCTTTCCCCTTCCTATATCCCCCATTCCTCATCACCCTCAAAGGCGGGCAGCGCACTTACAACTCTTGAGTTGCAGGTGTCCATGGACAACGGTTGTCACTTACCATCAGGTGACCTGATGGTAAGTCTGTTCGTCTGTCCGCTATAGTACAAAAAAAAAACAATTGTTTATGTATACTTATGTATTTTTAATATATACATTTATTTTTACTCTAACACAACAAATTATCGAAAATATATTGAAATATTACTTATACTTTTTTACACCAAACTACCCATTGTTTTTTATACATATTTACTGACGTCTATGTCCATCCAAAGGTTGAGTATATCTGTGTGAACTAATTGTAATTGGTGTACAATAAAGTTGTTTTTCTATTCTAATCTAAACGATATCTTATCTAGGTATATTTTGACAGACACTTAGTGAGTATTTATAGTGCAGTGTTTCTGATGTAAGCATATCTTTTCTTTCATAAATAGATAATTTAACAAATGAACAAAAATCTTGCAATATTCTTTTCAAGAATTATCTTTAGGTACCGTCGCTTTACTGTCTGTAAGGTGCACATGAAAAAGATGCGACTTAATACCACAGGTAATAAAAAGTAATATAAACATCAAAAAAGTATGTGCATAATTAAAAATGTACGTATTAGCACCTATCTATAGAGAGATAAAATAGGTTTTTGTTATATCTATATGTATTGTCCTTTAGTACAGTAGTTACATCGTTGGTGATTGACTGCCCATAATTCTATGATTAGATATCGAAAATACCCCTAAATTCGAATCTCTGACTAATGCCCACACAAAAAATTTTAGAAAATACAGTAAGAACTTAGGTATATCAAAAAAAAAAATTTTAATGCACCATCGACTGTACTCAGATTTATAGACATCAAAAAGAAAAAAGATATTTATGCTACATTCTTCCTTAACAGACAAACTTAACTAGGTAGATAGTTATTGAAAGACAGTTGTTGGATCTTGGTTGCAAGGATCGCCAAATGTGGAAATCATGTTCAGTGGAAAATAAATTATCATAATTTTCAATAGGAGTTGAGCTGCAGAGCTAACTTATTATTAGTTAAAGAATAGGTAGCTACTTACCTACCTAACTACTAACCTACATAATAACAGAATTGATTATCTACTTGCAGGAACTGTAGGAACTTTCTTAATGTAAAAGAAGCAGTAATTAAAGAATTATTTATTTATATGCGTACAGTTTCTGCAAGGCGGGCTTAGTGCCGTAGGCATTTTCTGCCAGTCAACCTTTGGGTGATAGAGAGACGAGTTTGGCAGGTGTATAATTGAAACTTATAAACATATCCCTTAAAATAAGAACACATATCTAGACACAAACATATAAGATATATTCAAAAAATTGAATATATTTATTCAGGCGATTATGAGCTGTAGAGCTGACGTACCTTCACATTAAAAGTATACTGGTCAATAGACATCCTGATTTCTCGTGATAGCGCGTTCCAGAGGTTTATAGCTTAGACAGTAAAGGAAGAATAAACTAAGCTGAAGTGCAGATCCCCGGTATGATAAGAACACATATATTGGAAATTAAATGATAAATACTTAGGGGAATTAGGAGAGTTGAGGAGAGTCTAGAGCATTGTCAAGGTCCTTAAATTGTGTCATTACCTGAAAGGTAACCACGACAGTTGACTGCGATAAGTGGTTATATGATCGTACTTACATACCTAAGCAATTCAATATGAATCGTACTTGTTAATCTACTTAGCGCAACCGTGTAATTTCTGTCCTAAAATGTGTTTTAAACATACACGTGTTTATTATCAGATAAGGATAAAATCTTCATAACTTGCAATATAAATAGTGAATCATATTTTTAGGTTGTTATAAACTGTGTGTGTACCAAATTAAGTAGGTAGTTAAATAATAAGCAGACTACAATAGTATATAATAAGTTAGGAGTTTTGCTTTGAAAATTAAATTGTTTTTCATTAATAATCTGTTAAGTACATGATACAACTTAAAATTAATTAATTAGCCCCCTGTAAGACATAGGTCTTATTTCAATATGCGTGCTACCGACTTATTTGAAAATTCACTATAAAGATAACGTGTTAAATAACGCCTCGGTGAGGTAAAAACCTTAGGTATGGGAGAGCTACACTTAGGCACAATTAGGTCTACTCGAACGGAGTTATATCACGGCCGAACTTACAGAAATAGGGTTGTCAAACAATGCTTGTCAAATCGAGTAAGGGTACCGGAGGCCTAAACCTCGTCCTCAAAGTTACTGAGTTGGAGGTGTTACAACTACTGAGATAGGCGGCGATTGTCACTTACCATCAGGTGACAAACTTAAAGTATGGCAGGTACTTACGGTATTCAAAAAACGTCTAATTTAAATGATAGGTGGCGGATATAGGTTCTGTATTCTGCTGAAATAATCCATGCATTGTCCGTTTCATATATTGCTTTGCGTCCGTTTTTGGACAGACCGGTAAATGGTTGCAGTACAATTACATACTTAGGTACATGGTTAATAAGTCAAATTTACCTCAAAGTCTGTGCGTTGTCGCACAAGAGTGGGCTCGAATAAGAATCTTTCAGGCAACAGAGCACAATCGCAGATTATTTCACAGGTGTGGAAAGTATATGCAAGCAAGCCTATCTTTACAAGTAAATTGCAAATCTGAAGGCAAGTTCGCCTAACACATCGTTTCTGTTAAGGTAGGTTTTGCTATAATTATCATGTAGGACAAAAAGCTACTTTTAGTATGTATCATAAGAGTCCCCACAAACGGAGTCAATTAAAGAATTACATTCATTTTATGTAGGTACCTACAATACAGATTACTGAAATATTCTCAACATAGCTAAGTAGCTGTCATAATAATAAAACTTCAATAGATAACGTGAGCATTAATAAATTAAACAAACGATATCTTTAGGTACATTCAGATAAGTGTTGGAAGATATGGTAGAAATATTTTGTTAGTAAACAATTTATTACTGAAATAGGTGTAAAATCTACATACCTAAAAGAAATAATAACATTCTAGTTTTCAGTTTTTGCATCTATACATACATATGTACTGTTTTTGTTGGCCACTCGCCCAAAAGTAAATGTTAACGCCAAGAAACGTGATGTGAAGCTGACAAAATTATATCATGCAGAACTTAAAGTATAGTCTATTTATATTCTGCACAGTCATTACAGCTATTTGTAGTTGAATGTGGGTGTTTATGTACAATTTTGCAGTGAGCTCTATTTAAAATGGTAATAAAGTAAAACAACAACTTACATATAAAAATATTTTATTAAAAACATTTTGGTAACATTTAATAAGAACACTTAGGTAAAAATAAATCGACCTCAAAATCATTTCAAAAGAACAGCCTGGACTGGAAGTTCACGGAGGAAGCCGGAACAGCAAAAACTAAAATAAATAAAAACAATGATAACACTCTAGGCAGAGACATGTCTAATTGACAACCAGAATTAAGGCATCGCAAGAATAATTATTTAAGTACGATAAAATACCTACGGCTATTATTATAATTACAACAAATAAACGCCTAGTTTCTAACGTTCAGATGTGTATGCGCCGGCCCGCCGGTGAGCGCGGGCGGCGGGCGGCCGGCGGTAGCGCGACCCTGTACAACTGGCAGGGGACTTACTAAGAGTATTATTGCCACTAATATTATTCACTTCGTTCACGAGACATTTTGCTTGCGACTACGCCGTAATTATACACTACTTAATACTAAAACATCCCAATTATACAAAGCTATGTTAAAATTTTACCTAACTAATAATATTAACGTCTTCGGCTAATTTTGATACTAGAATGATATAACATCATCTCATATTGTACTCTTAACATTACGCTGGATTATAAATTATAAGTGAGGAATAAAACAGGTTACACATAATATTGCAAGCATTACTGAGATTGTGCATGTTACGTGATTTCTTTAAAGTAACAATTATTGAAAACTAAGTGTTAAGAACGGAAGATTGCTTATACTGAAGTTAAGGTGTAGGGAATCAGCGAGGCCGAATCCTTAGCAACAGCTACGATAAAGGAACAGTCATAAAGATTAAATTACGAGCATTGGCACTTTCAATATTAAATCTTAATTACACTCTCGAAATAGCACTGCATATCAATAACCAACTTAAAAACTAAATTCAGATCAGTCATTTATGATATCACATCAAAATAAACAGAAAAATACAATAATATGTGATTATCGATTGGATATACTATATAATATATATTATATTTTTTCAAAAGAGGTATTAATTTTCTTAAGGGTTACTAAAAATATTGAGCTCTGCGCCGCGTGCGACGCACTATATCACCATAATACGAGAACAACATTGAACCAATAAGTTTTGGTACTTGGAGTTCATCTCCGAGTTAATCTATTTCGCTAAACCTACATAATGCTTATCAGATATACGTAATACCCGCTGGACGCGCGTCGCCCGGCCACCCGCCTCCGAGGAGACCGGCCGGCGTCGGCAACACACGTCTAGGCAAAAAACCCTTCTTCCTTATACAATTTTCTTTATAAAAATACTGTCATTTGACTACTGTTCAATGAGAAAAAAATATTTATCATATGAATGAACAATAGATATAATACAACATATAGATAATATTATGTATAATATTAAGTATGTGATTTGATTAAACAAAATAAAATGCATATAATTGAAATGATTAAAACATTGTAAAATCACTTGAAGACACTTAGTAATGGAAGGTACTAAATTGATATTTTAGAAAATTTTGTTAAATAAATAGCACAACAACCAAAATATTTGGTAATGTGGATTAAATAAACATTAACAACTACTACCCTCGGCTGCTAACTTAACACAAACTGGAATGCAAATATTGCATCGCACCTCGGCCTCTCTTGTTGCTCGTTTGGGAAATCATCTACTAAACTTAGGGAGACATTCACAACAAGAGCTAGTCTAAAAACTGTGCGTATCGCTACAAATACTTTCCTTTGAACTACATTCGATTGCAGCTTTGTCATATTATAAATTAATAACTAAAAATAATCTGAATGCAACATTTGATTTTAAATTAACCAATAACAACCATTTTGTGAGTCTGTGTGACTGAGAATATAGCACACTAGGCAAACATAGTCACCTCTAGGCGATCAATAAATTTTAATATTTGCCAACGGTATGCCAGAGGCGGCTTCCTATGGAGGCAATAAAGAACGTGTATCACTATTAGCTGCATTCTGAGATCCATGCTATATGTTCAGTCATTACCCACTGAATCATATGTATATATAAATAAATAAATATTTGTAAAGTTTCAACTACTTGCTTAATATTTGTGTTCATAGCCCAGTTAATTGATAACAGACAAAACAGAAATGGAAGCTTTCTATGGATTAATACTAAGCATTGCTTCAAATGCAATATGAATTTCGAACACGAAAAACAAACTGTTTATAGGTCATTTTCTATGCTGACAAACAAATTGTTCTAAGAAAACAATGCGCGCTTGTTGGTCCCTTCCAAAATAGTTGCCAAACCTTTAAGCGAGCTCCATAATAAAGAAAATTTTGAAAACTACATACTGTATTGTCTCATATCAACATCTCTCTTTTATAAAAATAACTTTGTGGGAAATATGTCAACATTATTGTGTACAAATACTCCAGTTCCAATTTAAAGCTGATCACAACATAGCAGAACTAAAGTTGCACAAAAGGACAGTATCAATTATTCATTATAGTTAGTATGTTATACATTACTTACATGTAATTGAAGAGACTCACACTATTAAATATCTTGACTAAATTAAGAGACCACGAATATTACATTTTATATATGCACATACATAGAGATATTGCCAGTCTATTAACGACACTTAGTATAATTTCACTAGAAACCCAGCATCTGGGCATATCAATGACTCAAACGTTTTAAAACGGTCTGTAACAACTACTAATACCTTAAGATATCTAATCACTGCATTAATTTGTGATGATATGCACTGATAACCCATTTTGACTATGTTCCACATGGGCTTCACATATAATTACAAATGAGATGTTCAAGCTTATAGTTGAGTTGATAAGAAATTGATTTAGGGTAATGTGTCAAGATCGTATCCTCTAAATTATATGTCATCACTATTATTATGTTATGCTTGGACGGTAAATCCAACAATCGTCATAAATTAGACCTTAAAAGTAACCTACAGCTTGGCTTTAAATTCGTGCCTATCTCGTCGAAATCGTAAATTTAAATAACATCCGAGAAGCAGCCTTTTGGTTTAAACAATGATGATCCTATTGAAAAATGACTGTGGAATATATTATCTATATTATCTTCTAGAGACTAAAGAATATTATAAAACAATATTTAAATAATAACTATTACATGTAATGGTGGGAAATAGCTCACAATTATGATATCATAAGTAAATGTCTATAATTTAAATATTGCTTTAAGAGTAATCAGACACAAAATCCTTAGGCTGATGACTCAGCATTTTGTAGTTTATACTAATCAATATAAATTGTATTATAAACAATTTATCGTTAATATAATATTCTTTGGATAACAAATCATTAACATTTCTAAGAGGAACTAAGAGTATTGTAATATATTACTAAATTGTTTATTTTGTTGGAATAAGATTATTTTTAAATTGATCCAATTTAGTCTTTTAAATTAGACTGGGAATTAGAAATGCTGCTTTTTGGAATTCATCTGAAAATATTTATGGCATTGCAAGTCTGTAGTATTAATTAAGCCTAACTTTATCACACAATAAAATAAGTTAAAACAAAAACGATAGTCGTGTATCGTCAAGCGTTCCATTCACAGAATTATTCAAAAATTGTCTCGTTTAAAATAAGATCACAGTATTAAGTCACATTTAAAATTTAACTCCACGAATGCGCAAGACGATAACCACATACATATTCCACAGTCATCCGTAGAACTGGAGCACAACAGGCAAGCATATAAACAAACTATATTATAGGAAAGTGTCACAGATACTGATGGCTTTAGTTCAAGTACAGGAACTTTGCCAAAATAATTTGTTGTCAGTCATGGTAAAGCATTTCATACTAACCTGATAGCAAATTAGCAATGTAAAATATATAAAACTTAAGTCAAAAAGATAACATGAGCAAAATAAAAACATCTCTTATCATTTTTATAAAAATGACAAGTCATCACAATAAACCCATGAAAAACATGTGAACCAAAGTCATCAGTTAAACTACTAATGGTACTGAGCACCACTAAGTGACAGTTGAAGTTACAGAAGTTGATATGCATCCTGATGTGTTCCAGTCATACCCACTTAACATTCCTTTGTTCAGAATTTACGCTGACTCATTGTCTCGTCAATCTGTGGCAGCCACGACCCATGAGAAGCCGCATAGACGACAATCATCCTTTACGTACTGTGTGCGAGTTCCATACGGGCCCAACCGGTGATACTGGGAGCGGTTGGCGAAGAACAGGGCTGGGTTATTTGGTGGGAGAACAGTGGCGCGGTAGCTCCACCGCGGGTCAGTGAGATTGGCCATCAGGTTGAGGACATCGCGTCCTCCATATGCGATTTTGACATCATTGGCTTTCTTCTCGTTTGGACGTGGCTGGGGTTGCACAACTGGTTCGAATATTTTCTGAAAATATTTTAAACAATGACATACTAACAACACAATAAACATAAATACTGATACAAAAACTTGTTTTATCAACAAAAGATACATGTAATTAGAGTCACTTGCTAATATCGTATCTAACTCGCAGAATAATTTTGGCAAAAAACTAACGGCAGCAGGTAGACATTTTGATTACAGTACACACCTAGAAATTGTACAGAACATACATGGTATGTAATCATATAGCCTGTGCCCGAATCATTTCATTCTCACAGGTCGATAATGTACACAACATTGATAGCGTAATATAGACATTCGCCATTACGGAATATTATGAAAATAGAGAGGTCAAGGCCAGGACGAATGCAAACAAAATAGTGCGAAATTTTACACTCACCTTCTCTGTTGTATGAGGACTAGAAGGCAAGGAGTCGCTGTTGACCGATTCTGATTTCAGCGATCCCAGTGACCCGATACCGCTAGATTCACTAGAGACAGACGGACTGGGGCTTGACTGAGACTGAGATAGGCCCGCTATGTCGATGATATGCCCGAATGAACTGTACGAGTTAAAATTCTCTGTCTCCAAGCCTACTAGAGGTAGTGCAACGCTCAAAGCCATGTCTGTAAATGGAAAATCACGTTCGTATTGTAATTACACGTGCAACTACTGCGTGTGAACACTATAATAACTATGTAGACGGAATCTAACCAACGCGCCAAACAGTTACGCTTTTATGATCACTTCACACTTCAAATAACTCATTACTGATCTCTAAGCTGCTTACCAATTATAAATATCAAAGTAACACTGTATGCAACGAGAAAAACAATAATTACCGAAAAGCGTAATCCCAAAAAGCTCAAGCCTCGATGTAGTTGAAAAAGATCGAACATTTACGATTTGAAGTTAGCTACAAACGCGAGTTTGCGTGTGCGTGATGTCGTCGAGCGCCAACCGGAAATGGAAATGTCGGTAAAGTAGTTTATTACGCAGCAATAATATCAGTATAGAATGGATTTTTGCAGAAATAAGGTATATTGAAAATCATTTTCAGAATTTTAACCATTTTGTAGGATAATTACTAGCAATATTTAGCTAACGTATCGTATCGTAAACGTAAACTGGTGTAATAAAGATTGTGTTCATAAGTTTTACTTCGCGCCATCTGTAAGCAACGTTGTGTAACAGATAAAGTTTCAACATTATGCTGATATCGTTTGAAAGGCAGCTACTAGGTGACAGCACTTGTTGACGTCATAACAATACTTTTAAATTTTGCTAGTTCTTATGATTGGAGCAGATGGCGCTGTAAAAGCCTCTTTAACAAATCTTTGCGAAAATATGGTTTACATTTTTGATAACTACCAGCAGTTTAGATATTTATTAAATGACTTATGACTCGTGATGACATACTTAGTACATTCACTGAAATATAATATAATTCTAATTATAAGCGGTTCTTTTTCAAGAAGTACCTACATATCTTGTTCTTATCTATAGAGCAGTACCTTAAGACTGCACGGCCACCAAAAAAATATGTACATATTATGTTACTGGGCTTCGGACCAAAGACAAATATTAGCTAGTAGGTGTATTTAAGGGTAGATTCTGATGTTCATCAGTAGTGAACTGAAAACCTTATTTTCAATAAATTGACATTTCAGCATATCGTATTATTATTATTATGTTAATATAGATATTATAATTATATAAAAGTCAACTAGGTTACTTTTGCTTCATTTTCTTCTATATTCGTTCAATACGGAACTTGCCGCCCATGCAGCAGTCACTCAATAGTTTTCACTTTTTATAATAACCTTATATTTTACCCGACTTCTCAGGAAATCGGAATATTTATTAACTTATTTAATTTGAACAATAGGCTTGCCCCTATTGCGTCAGTGGCACAGGCGTGAATGAAAGTATTTTTATATTTTTTGTAAAGTATGTATTTAATGTGTGAATTACACAAAATGCTGTTGCACTCCTTCTATTCCACAGGTATCTGTTACTTTAAGCTGGTCTAGGGACAGTACACAGCATTATCTATTATAGTAGATTTATGCCGATGGATTGGGGACTGTAAGCAATAGCTGAAAGTCTGGTCAGGGTCGCATAACGTGTCTTCGAACTGGAAAGTCCGAACTCTCTCACCGATACTATTTATTTATCGACTTCAGGTGTGCAAGAGCGTTATAACATCATGACAGTTTAAAGTGTATTACAGAAACATGAAGAATTGTAATGTTAAATATCCTCATCAGTTCATGATATAGTCGACAATATACATTTAACTTATTTAAATAAGGTTTTGAATAAACAGAATTTAAGTACTGTATATTTGCTAAGTGATATATAATTAGTTAGAGAGCTCGGACTTGCCGGCACCAGCCAGCTCGAGTTATAGGTATGCTTCCCCAATCCATCTGTATAAGTAATAGGTACCCTTGTCGGGAACGTACTTGGGACTCTTGAGTTACAGGTGTTTATGGGCGGCAGTAGTCATTAACAGTAAAGGGATTTGTCTGTTCGTTTGGCCCTTATATTATAAAAAAAGACGAAAATCGGGTATGATAGCGTGAATAGATTTTCGTTTTTGATTTATATTTATTTTCATTTGACATTTGCGGAATCTGCGCGTGACAGCCCGTAAATAACTAATAATAATATCCACTATAAAAAAAAAGAATCGAAAGAAAAGCAACAAGTTAAAAAAACACAAGTATTCTATTTGATATTGTATTATAATAGAAATGATACTATTTTAAGTTATGTGTTATATTTATTTAGAAATTTGAGCATCCTAATTTACAATTACCTTAATTGGTACAACTTACATGTCGGAATCGATCAAGCATTTATGTCTAGGGCGTGACAAGGAATCATCAGACATTTGCATTACTTGTTGGTCTAGTAGTTGGTGATCCAGAGGTCGGCGTTTCGAGTTCCACGTGTGACAAAAAAGAATGCTATCCACAAATAGTTGCCACCAGTCTGAGTGTCTTTTGTGTCCGTTGTTTGTATGTTTGTTAAACCCCGCGACACAGGAATCATTCCTAATGTAATAAATATTGTTGTGTAATAAATATTAATTAATTGCCTGGGGAAAAAAACATACATACATACATACATACGTATGTAAACATATACATAATCAAAACATACAACCCTCTTTTATGAATAGTCAGGTAAAAAACGTTAGCCCGCGGCTTAGGACGGTCGAAGTACGTAGTATTATAAGTAAACAACCGCGAATGTTTATATATTTTTACGAACTGCTTATATATTTTTAATGGAATATGATAGGGCGCACACGAACACACGCATACAAAAGTACCTATAAATAAAGACAATTCTCACAACACTTGTCGTATAAGATGCAAAACATTAACTAATAACCAGATATGATCTATCTTAGCTATGACGGACGTAACCTATATGTCTAGAATATTCATATACCGATTTTTTAATGTATATCGATCTGTTGTATGGGCTTGTGCTCTGTTTGTGTACAGCCTTGATTTAGTAGGTTTGTGTATGCAAATTAGTTTTTCGTTATTTTGTCAAAATAAACTCAGGTGTAACATAGCAGATAATGCCTCAGATGGAGTCACCCCCCTGGTCTAATACATTTGTAGACGCACATGTCCAATTACCGAGATTGGGTAAACAGGAACAGTAAAAAAGGAAACAGTGTTGCATTCCTTACCTGTAGGTACATAATTCAGTTACAACAAACCACCTTGTGTGATGTTTAATACCTACTGTAAATATATTTACACATCAAAAATGTAGAATTTTTAATAAATAAAACAAAACAAGACTAAAAATAAGTAGCAAACATAATAGTAATTATCAATCTCCCAAGATATTAATGAAATATAGTTTCATGAGCTGGACTTGATCGATCCATTTTTATACATATATAGTATAAACAGTCGCTGATTATTAATAGGCTTGTCCCTAGTTAGTAAAATTTGGGTGTTTGATGCGCTTCTGCTGACACTTCGGGGATATAGGCTAGCGTATATGTACATATGCATGTAGTTTCATGAAGTTTGTTTTAAAAACTAACGACTCATTAAATTCAATGAAAAGAAAAGAGAGTCAACACATTATGTTTAGCAAAAACTATACTATATTTAAAAGATGTCCAATAAAGTTTATTATATTCTACACTTAAGATATCTACATGATCCTATGTCACTAAGTCTATAGCTATGCTTTGCGATAAATAAAAATAGGTGAATTAGAAGACAAATGCCTACGCCAATCACCGATACAAAAATTATAGCAGCTAGGGAGTATTATTATATTTGTATCTCGTACGACCCACAAATATGCTGAAAATAAAAACATTCATTGACAACATTTTGTTAGATACGCAGCCATTAAAATTAAAAATACTCATTTATTATTTATAAAACGTGAGTGAGTTGTATACATATAAATGATTATTTTAAAATTAACCTCAAAATTTGATTGCTAATTGGAATAAGACGGCACAAGGACTTATTTAAAAGCTCGAATGATTCAGTTTGAAGAAAAGTGATGTATAATTTTCGTACTCGGGGCGCTTAAGGGTCGTTTGAAGTGGCGGCCAGATACCCGTCTAATTGCTTCAAATCGGGTGCTTATGATTTATAAATATTCTTATATCGGCACTTAGGAGCGTCCGTTCAATAAATATAATAGTAAACACGGTGCAAATGGCCGTTGCGGGCGGGAGCGGCGCGCGGCAGCGGGGCGCCCTTTATCGATTCGCGCCCGCGCGACACTGTATCTATCCTCTCATCGAAGCCCGTTTGCTGGCCTCACAAAGAAAGAGATAGGTTTCGCCGACTTTGATCCTTTTGTTTTTGGGCAGCGTCCGGCGATGCGGGCGGGGGCTGAAAAATGTGAAGGGGCGCTGATTGGCCGGTCGAGCCCCGCCCCCGCACGTCGGAGCCTGCCGCGCGAAAGCCTCCGCGGCTCAGTTCAAGGGCGGTTGCCGCGTCGCACGCCGATTTGTTTGGGTTCTCGGCTATTTTAAACTCAATAAAAGCTGCTTTACCTGGTTGATGTTGAAACTATTTGGATGATACACTGGTTCTCCAACAGCATTTATGCGTTTTTTTTTATATAAATGGTTGTTTTTATGGATTTTAGCTAACAATTATGTTGTTTTAAGTAAAATACTTACGCGTATTTAAGTATAGCGTCAAGATAAGTTATCCATTACAATGGATGTTCATATGGAAAGAAAAGTAAGTGAAAAAATAACAAGAGAGACGAGAGAAGATTTAATTGTCATGTTTTAGGTTACATTTAATTTTTCGTCGTAAATATTCAAATTCACATTTTCATTTCTTCAAAGGTTCCTACAATTTATTCGTAGAAATTTTATGCAAGTTATAGTATAAGTTACATGTGTAGGTAACTAAGGTATCTATAAAAGATCAAAGGGAGATGGTTAGAGGACTCGAACTTTCCGGCACCGGCGACTTAGAGTCACAGATATGCGACTCTGACTTGCTAAAACTATTGCTTATACTCCCGAATCCATCAGTAAAATCAATATCCTTTCCTTCCCTTTATTCCCTTCCTTTCTTCTTTTTCAATATACTCCAAATTTTTGCATCCAATTCCCAAAAGTGACGAAAAATGTAAGTGTTAATTACGGATCTGACTTACGTACGTATAAATCCACCAACAGTTGTTATTAAACATGTTGTTAAAAGGGGAACAACCTATATTTTTATTCTAATTAGGTCGCAAAGGATCATACCTGTTTGGTAGTAACCGCGCACATACTTCGATGGTGTAAGGATTTTATTTTAAAAACATATACTTTAAATGAAATAAACGATTTTGATTGGATTGAAAACGTTTTTTGGAAAACTAAAATATCTTTGTTCGTTGTCAGTGTCGAATCTGCAATTTCTCACAAGCATGGTAAAAGTATCCATCACTCCTTTTCTGTTAATAAAAGGCAAGGTTTTTTAAACACCTGCAAAAGTTAGGAGGGTTACTCAAGCTCTCTCTCCTTTTGTAAGTGTATGTTAAATGAGAATCTTAAGAAAATAGTCTACGTCTAAAGTGGGAAATGGGAGATAAAGAATAGAGTCAAGAGTCAAATTATACCTATCTATTTATATTTAAACATTTATAATTATTTTATTTAGACATTTCGCCAATCGTGCATTCTCAACGCAGAAAAATATAGCTGTTACTCTTGCTTCGTCCTAAGTAGTTCAAAGATAAGATGCCTTTACTCATTACCTCTTGAGCTAAAGTCGAACCAATAACAAACACGTTATAGTACATTAAAGTATCCGTTACACGGAACATGTACCGAACAAAAGCGCATAAAGAGCGCGATATTAGTGAGATGGACGCACGATTCGGCCATTCCGTCAGTACAGTTAGCGGCTAACCTACAGGTCATTGGTTCATATATAGCTTTAGGACATAGTGATGAGATAAGCGGATTTAATTCGCTCTTATGTTGACGGTATAGATTAGGAAATAGCGTTTATCCGTGTTCAGATTTGTGAAGATAAATCATTCTTATGAAGTATTTTGTTCAGTTTTGAAACCGTTTTTTTTTTCATTAAAATACCTAGAATTGTAAGAATTAAATTAGTGCCATGTTGGAGGAACTACTTAGTTTAGTCTATTTTAACGGGAATAAATCAGCTTACTGCATCGCACTATGAGACAAAGGACCATTGGAAGCTATTCTTATACATTATCTATATCGTAATCAATAAATAATTTCAATAAAACATAATTATGTATGTGTGTGCTTGAATATAAAAAAGTTATGTATTATTCACTCATCATACTTGTCAAAAAGATAATTTGGCTCGTTTTTGTATAACAATGTTAACTTGTGTTTTTATGGCTATCTTCTCAGATTTTATATGTTTTAAATGGTTTCTCTTACGTTTTATTTCGTTTTTAAGATGATTGTTGTCACTAGATTACGGTTTAGATATTTCGGTAGAAGTACTACTCGGACTGAGTAGGCAGTAGAAAACGGTATTGTTCAGTACTTGTCGATAAAATGTTATGTGATACAATACAGTTACAGGCTAATGCTCAGGTCATTGACAAGATCATCTGGTTCACATAATGTGTTGACTAAAATGAGCTTGTGACTAAATAGAGACACAACTGTACTATTATGAGTAGTTAGTAGATAATGTTTAGGTCATTGGCTTTATTAAGAGGCCGATGATGCTGTGACAAGATTCGCGGTTTTAATATGCATATCAGAAAATTTGGTCTAGAGCTTAAATTTATTTGTACAGCTATTGGTTATTTTGAACTATTTTATATGTATTAAGTTTAATAAAGTAAGTCACATTTTCTTTATTTCTTAAAAACAAAATAATGAGCAACTGATGGAATGAAAGCAAAGGTATTTAAATCTATATAAATATTTAGACAAAATGAAGACGTACAAATATGATGCACAAATATGAAGACGAGAGAGTACCAGCCTCTAACAATCGACAGACGTTACATGAAAAATAAGAAAATCTTTTACTTGCCAGTACCAATAACTGCCAAGAAATGGACTTTCAGGATACTCAATTCATACGATACATTCAAATTGTTAAAATTTTAATGATATAATACAATGTCATTTATTGTACAAAACAGAAAAAATACAACATCAAATTATAATATAGGTGCAGATTACTGGTACAATCGGCGGTTTTATCGCTAGTTATGATTTCTTGCAGACAATCTTTGTATTGCACAAGTGCAATGCTTTAGTACATCGGAGTATGTAGGCATAAAATGTAGTTTGTAGGCGTAAAAGTAAAGCTAAGAAGGTTGTTAAACTATATAAATGCATAGATAATTATACTTCCATAATAATTTAATACATACATTCTCAAATATATACATTCTACTGCATATAAAATTATATATACATAAGGTATACACACATATCATGTCGTTAAATAAAAATATATACACAAAAATAATGTCAGTGATTATTTCAGTGACTTATTTGAAAAAAAAAAACTGTTAACGACTGAGCTCGTCGCGCTGATTCAGGCAATACATTTTACGGCAATGTGCTTGTAAAACAATTTACACATTTAGCACAAAAGGGATGAAAGAAGTTTGACATATTCTTCTCGTTGTGTATGCCAATTTGAAACATCTTCAATATATAACAAAACAGAAACTTTTATTTAGAATAAAATTTAATATTGTATTCCACACCCTGAATGTGGTCTACTAATTATTCAACTTTTTTCTACTCGCTCTGCTAATCGCTCCGCTCCGCTAATGTGTTAACAGCTTGTTGTTTTTGTGTCAGACTGGGTTTGACTACTATGGCTGATAAATGTTGTAGAACAATTCTTTACGAGCGCTCTATTGTTACTGTAGCTTCAAGTATTTTATTACCTACCTATCTCTTGTATTTGCAAAGTCAATGAATCTTGTATTTGTATTTAGTTTTTGTGTTTAGTATTCGGGCAGTTTAATTTTACTTGTCTATACGAACTCGCGGGTCATATTTATGAAAGAAAAGTTTGAACAAGGGAAAGTAGCACACTTTCTCTCTATCTGTACATTGTGTACACTATATACGTTATTAGGCGTTGCCGAAAACGTCTCTTTGTCAGGTAGCAATGGTGACTCTACTTGTCATAAAAACACTTTTCACGTTTTTTTTTATTTTTCTACTTTATTGCAAGGACGACTGTACGACGTCTTGCTGGACTGCGATAGGCTGAACGATGACTGCACATGACGGTATGCCAATGCCCAATATATATTTTTGTAATGAAGAGTCTGTCATGTATTTTAAGTACCTATTCTTGAACTTGAACTTCTATCAAATTGAACTATCCGACTCTTCTTCGTAAATTTCAAAGTGAAATTAAGACATCCTAAGGTCTTGTTAGAGTAATAAGAATTTGCTATTTATATCGTGCGTCATTTTAGTACCACGTCACACGTTTAGTACACGTCGATCTGTCACGTCGAGCAACATGCGTTAAAGCGACGTCTCATGTCACCAGCGACTGCGACACAACAGCTAAATGAACACGATCGTCGATTGACGTGGAAGTTTTTTTCGTACCGTGTAACGGCGACTTTATTGTATTTGTACAAATATCGTTTCTTATGTTTCATTTCGAGTATTTAGTGAGTTTCTGAGATAAACATATTATGTTGGAATGAGTGTTAAATATTACACGCACACGCACCGTTAATTATTAAATTGTTGGGACTATCGGAAGCTCTAAATTTAATTACTCTCTATACGAACTATAGAATATAATCTGTTTCAGAAAGTTCCGGCCATGATAATCTATTTTTGTAGAGAGATTATATATGTAGAATATTATACAGGTGTTTATGAAATGTCGATTTTGTTTGGAAAATACTTAATACGAAAGTAAATCGCCAAAATCATTAAACATTTACAAGCATTTTTTTTATATTTCCCACTTTTCCCATTTATATTTTGTACTTAACCGTGATAAAATAATTACATTATTTTCCCATTTCACAATTATTAATTAATTGACGTGTTCTTCCTTAATTTAAAAAAAAATATAATTACTAAAAGCAGACACACAAGAAATGATTGGGCGTCAGTTGACGTACGGATATGAATATATATCGTGTATCGTCTCGTCGTCACCATTAGCCGCATCGTCATTATTTAATAGAATACCTCGGCCTCGCTAAACGACGAAATATTTAAATAGGTATCCAACCGCGGCTATCTCCAGATAAAACGCCCCAATTCACATGCGTGAGCCGCGTGATGGATGAGTCCGACCATCAGACCCTTGCCGCATCCCCCGTCCCTCGCAAATTTGCCTTCCGCACCCCCCTTGTGTCCGACAACAGCCCTCCCTAACCTAAGTCCTGTAGGTGATCCATTACACTGGCATTTTTGCGTAATCCCCGTTTATAAATATGAAATTGAAAGAAGATCTAGTGTTGGTTAATCGACTGGAGGTCGGGGTCAGCTGGACCTCAGTTGCGATTTATATATGGCGATTTTCCAACAAAACAAGTAACTTTTGTTTTCCTTTTGTAAATCATTTTTTTTTTAATAGATGTGGAAAATGAGAAAATAAAACTTCAAAATTTGTATTTGAAAATTGCGAAGTGCAGCAAAACATAAAATTGCCTTGCCTTGAATTGTTATTGTACTGATGACAAATATAAGATATACATATCCAAACAGAATTTTATGAGATGTTCTATGCTCTCATAAACTCCTTCGCAGAAAACTTCTAAATACTTCTAAATATTACTCATATTTTTTTCATTCAAATACTCTTTTTTTTTTTTTTTTTTTTTTTATGCGATAGGGGGCAAACGAGCAGACGGGTCACCTGATGGTAAGTGACTACCGCCGCCTATGGACACCCGCAACTCAAGAGTCACAAGTGCGTTGCCGGCCTTTTAGGTAGAGGTACGCTCTCTTCTTGAAGGTTTGAAGGTCGTATCGGTTCGGAAATACGGCAGGCGACAATTTGTTCCATAAGCTGGTTGTGCGAGGCAAAAAGCTTCTGGAGAAGCGCACAGTGGTGGAGTGCCAATCGTCCAGGTGATGGGGATGGATATTTTGTCGCGTAGGACGATGGCGGAAACCAGCAGCCGGTATAAGTCCGAACAATTCTTCTGAACACTCCCCATGATACAAGCGATAGAGGATGCAGAGTGAAGCTACATCTCTACGCAACGCCAAGGTGTCAAGTCGATCAGAAATATCTTGGCAGTCGATGATGCGAGTCGCTCTCCGTTATATGCGGTCAAGAGGCAGAAGTTGGTACTGGGGTGCACCTGCATAGAGATGAGAACAGTATTCCATGTGCGGCCGAACCTGCGCCTTATAAAGTTGCAGGCGGTGGGCCGGAGTAAAATACTGTCTCAATCTGTTTAGCACACCAAGCTTCTTCGAGGCTAATATGGCCTTACTCTCTAAGTGACCGCGAAACTGGACTTCGCTTGATATATCGACGCCAAGGATTCCGATACTGGCTGATGCAGTTAGGGAAGTGCTCTCAAATTGAGGTGATACGACCAATGGCATCTTTTTAGCGGTGAACGCGCAAACCTGTGTCTTCGTGGGGTTAAATTGGACTAGGTTAAGTCGACCCCAATCTGAAACTTTTGATAAAGAAGTTTCGATTTCAGACACAAGTTTGGATCGGCTTTCGATTTCTTTCGAATTATTCCGACAATGACACTGTTTGTTAAATTATTGAATGTTTTTTGAAATGACTATAAATTAAAACTTTATAGATATGGTACTTCACGATACTGATATCATAAATCAAGACTACATATTACAACCCTTAGTAATTAGTTACTGTTGGAAAACAAACATCTCGTTACGTACATAGTAAGATTATTTGTTATTTTAATAACATTATATAACACAGCATAGAACCTAGCAAGTGTGTTTGTGTCCTAATATCAATCGCTCATATTTTATTCCACTCAATATATTCAATTTTTTAAATTATTATTTAAAAATCAAATATTGTTAAGAATTCTTTCAAACTGACTTCTTTTGGTTTTGAATAATAATGCATATATAAAGGACATTGAAGGATTGTTGGTTTTAACAATTATATTATCTATCGCACTAGTAGAGTTGCGCTGGAACACTATTTCTGTATACAAAGAGATATTTATAGCGAAAATTAAACGTTGTTATCAAAGCACATTTAATCGAAGCAACGGACATGCATATATTATAGTTACAGACTGCAACTTCTTTCGATCTAAAAAAATTACTAGTAATGAAGGAAGGAACTAATGATAGGGTATAACTTTCTTGCAATAACAAGTAAAGTTGTTTAAAAAATATATAAACCCCACTGACGACTTATACCCTATGTCATTCCCACAGTAAGATAATTCAAGTGACACCTCATATGTTGAAATCTATTAAGCTATGTAGGTTCTAGGCGGTGAGAAAGAAAATCATACACACATAAATACACACGAAAAACCCTCCTTCTTTCGCGGACATGTAAAAATAAAACTGTTTTCCATTAAAGTGCAAAGCAGTCAAGTTGTGTTTATTTTTCTAAAATTCAATTTTCGAATGTGGTTTGATTGCCCAAATCTAACAGAACAGTCAGTCGTTGCGGAGAGCGCATGGGGTAATCAAGTCTGCCCACATGCAAAACATGGTAATAGCAATAATTGCAATGCGTCTGCTCTGATTATAGATGGGGTATATTCTGATTATAGATAATTATAGTTGGGGGAGGTTGGGTTGCGCTGATGAGCGATTTGGGTATTATTTGCGCTTTATTTTGGTATTTATTGCGCTTGAGTGACGACGCAGATATTATGCTCGGTTATAATAAAATATGTGCGTCCCTTGAGGGCTTTCACCCTTCGCCTTTGCAATACTACTTGGACATTGATTTGAGCGAATCCTTTATTATAAATTATTGTCATAAATGTTGTCATATATGTTGAGATAGATAATAGTACTTTTAATCAAATGTTTTTATTATATAACTTTGATTTAGTGATATATATATATATAGATAACAATGATTTAGTGTTTATATAATAATGTTTTAGTACACAGTGAGGTGGTTATCGATCCTAAAATACGCCAAAATAAAGTGAAATTTTGACCTAAGCAAATTCATGCGTATTTGAGAAATTTAAACTTTGACTTTTGAAGTTGCATTCGCTATTCAAATACAGCTTCAGGAATAAAATATTATATCATTGACTTAAATTTACACCTAATCATGTATTAAAATGGTATCACCTGACTGGGTAGCAGGGAGGGATAGATATAATTGAGGAAAGCGTTTAAATATTGTGCTTTTGCCTTCTATACTCGTAATATATTATTTTTATCTACAAAATTTAGAATCAAACACTGGTTTTCCAATAAAATATAAAATTGCAGTTGTATTTACGTTCTAAATATTGTCTTTAAATAAACAAATACGTGTATCAAACAAAGCTCTTACGCTTGTTGAACCACGCAGTCGACTGACAGCACCGCGAGCGTCCACAATCGCCAATTATCAAGATTACGTCAATTCTCGTCATGCGTGCATTGCTCAATATCTATGTACAATACGTACTACAATTTTAATGATGTTACAGAGGTATGGAAACTAAAGATTCCCGTAGTTTGAACATTAATAGGAACCGTTACATTATGTATTAGCTTGTTATTAGTATTTGCGGTTACTGGAAGATTAACTGAGTACAAACCAGATGAGTTCATGCAGTTTAAAAACCTCTCTGGACAATTATTTATAAATCATCGATGTTTAGATTGTTTGGGATTTTATTATAGTAGCACCTTTACATTTTTTTTTATTGACAGAGATTTTGATCACTAGATTTCACAATCTATGTGTAATGTATGAATAACACATTTTCTCATTGGAGCCTTTGACAGATCTGATTAGTTTTTCTGGATACTCAGATTCTGATTCAAGTATATACCTTATGAGACTTAACTTTAGTTAGGTCAAAACTTGGGTTTCAGACATCAAGTAAACAGCGTGAAGCTTATATATGTTCATTAAAGTTTTCTAAAATCCCTATTCCATATTCGCCAACATCCGAGTGGTGAAATTCAACCGCTAAGCTTACATACCTGGGGGCCATCTATTATATTCATTAGCCACAGACCAAGGGGTGCGGGGATACCATCGCGGGGAGGGATGAAGGGTTTTAGTGCACTGATGTGGTGATAAGCGCTTGTTTGGGGTTACCTCATTTCTTTCGACGAATTTTAATGCCAATTAGAGTAGACAATATTGCTCAGCGAATGGATTGAGGTCTTTATTAATGTCGGATATTGTTGTCGGCCCGTTCGTGTGGAAATGATATCTTGAGAGGGTGCCCCGGGTGACGTTGGCGTGTTATAATAAATAGTTTGCGATGCGTATTATGTTATTAAGATTTTTAAGAGTAATAATAAGCTGTATTTCTAGTATTAAATTACATAAGTATTTATAATTTTGATAATAATATCTTTAATGTTGTCCAGTGGTTTTCGATGGAGGAGAATAGAGCTACAGCATTTCTTTTAGTGGGTCTCTTAAAAGGCGACTAAGAGATTGGGACTGTTATCTATTCGATAGTACGTATACTGACTCGTTGGCTTTATTCGGGCCGCGAAAGCCTCAACCAATTTGTCAGTACGTATACTGTTTATACAATGGCCAGATGACGACAATAGGCTTGTCAAAGCAAAGCTGCAATTATATAATTTAGTTTCGTTAGCCAACACGTCACTATTTTATTCCTCTCTTCCATATTTTCTTTATATAGAAGAGAAGAATAAAATAGTATACATGTATCCACGACTTAAATGTAAATATGATCTATTTATATATAGTATATGTATATATATATATTTTCTTTCGATAGATCTTCCGTTTACTACAACTATTTGTGGTTCACACAAATTTTTGTAACGTAATGGAATCACCAATAGTTCAGAAGTCAGATTAGGTCATAAAATATATATTACATAATCCCCCACGTTCCGGTTAGTTAGTAGTCGGTAGTCGCTTAGTTTTTTGTCTCTAAACTTCTACATAACATACGCAATTAGAACTCTATAAAACGTCGCCGTCCTTTTGGTACACAGTACGAAGAAATGATAAATATTCACACGTGCAGTTTACGCACGAAGAAACGCAACTGTCTGGGTATCAAGTCTATTCAATGTATAATGTATCGCATACATCATAACATTAATCTGCGGCGAATGATGGATCGTTCGCGAATACCCGTAAGTTGTGCAAACGGGCGACTGGTGCGCTAGAAAAACCTACTAAAAGTGGGTTTTGGATTTTTTTTTTGTAAATAGGCTACTGAGTAATGTTTACCAACTGTAATATATCAAATTTGTTTATCTTAGCGTTTTAAAAAAGCATAGAATCATTTTTATTTTTAAGAAAGTTATTGAATCCCGCAAGAGTCAACGATATATACTCGTATTCTGCTATATCTATTTTGTGTGAAAGGAACCTAAAACCAACAATTAGTTGACCGTCTGAACACGATTCAACATTTTTAAATATTTTTGTGTTGTTTTTTACACCCTCCAAAAACAAGTGGTAACTTCTCACGATAGCTCTTGTAAAACAGTTTCTGTGATATTAATTGCATTATTTCGTGTTATGTAGATATTAATAGCATTTCATGGGGATCTCACCCTTCTCTTTAATTATAGAATCTCGTTTATTATAAGATCTAATGGTTGTTTGAATTATGGAGGATGCAAAGATGTGTACGTTGTGTAAGCATAGTTCAACTAATTTACAATTAGATGTTACACATATCATAAACTTTTGTGTGTTTAATTTTGATATCTGCCCTTTTTGATATTAATATGTTGTAAGAGGTTAGGTTAAAGTAAGTACATGTCACAGATTTTATTTTGTATCATTCTGTTCATTCAAATACTTTTGAAAACATTAAGGAAAATAAATCTTTTTCTAATGCTGTTTTTAACCGTTGCTCTTAGTACCCGTTAACTTCTACCACCATTAACTGGAAGAAACTAAATTCAAATATCTGAAACTTTTTAATGAAGGTTTTAAGATCTAATAATCTCTTTAACCAGATCTAGAAATATATATATGAAAACTATGCTTAAATAGATATATGAAAACTATGAGAATATAATTATTTTAAATATTATAATGCTGTTTTAAGCAAATACGGATTTGCAAGTTATGTAAGAAAATTTTAAATTATAACCTATTATTACTTTATATTAGATAGATAACTTATTTCCCCCTTAAATTCCCCTAAATATTTAGTTATATTTAGGTGAAGACTTGCGAAAATACCTTTACTTTCTTAGCTCACCAACCCAAACCAGAACCAAGTCTGTCAGTTAGTGAGTTTTTCTTCCAATTAAACCGTTGTGTGGATGTCATTTACATGCGTAATTTATTTAAAAGTAAATACACAAAGTCATAAAAAACAAATAACAGAAATGATGTTAGTAATATTGTTACTAAAACATAATATGTAGAACTTGTCAGCATTTGAAATTCCTTAAATTATACCAAGTCATGCATCGACCTACCTACAATATGCCTTGTAGTCCCTTCGTAAGCATTGTTTATTTATTATTTATCTGGTTTATCGATGTAAGTGGTATTCCCAGTGGAGCATTCCAGCTATAGTCTGTAGTCGTGTCCGCGGGGCAGCAGGCGACATTTTACGAGCGACTGCCCACTGACCTTTCTGATTCCCTGCTCCCGGTGCTCCGGGACTGAGCAAAATGCCATCATATTTTCTTTTTAGGGTTCACTTTTACTGTACAATAAGTGTTAGTTCATTATCAAGAAATAATTGACACCTAAAACAACAAAGCCAACTACTACTACTACTAACTTTTCTGTTAGTTCCCAAATTAATACTTAGAACCAGTAAATCGTCATTTTTTTGTATCTGTTTATTTGTCACAAATATTCAAAGAGCGAGTTTAAGAAGTTTGAATATATTTTCAATAAGTGGTTTAAATATTACTGTGTTATCTTTTTGTTGACACTTTCCTATGACGTATGTTACGCCACATCGTTGCATAATTTCCCTTTTCACTACTTTTTGCTTACACACATTTTGCCGTCACGTTTTTAGGCAAAAGGCATTACCTTAAACATTTAATATTTTAATTATAACACATTAATTAGGCCATTTTTATAGCTTAAAGCAAACTTTTAAGAAAAGCTTAAGCTATTTGCTTTCTTCTCAATTTAAATGATCATTTGAATAGCTTTGTTCGCAAGGTCTTTACTTTTAGTTGGATTGACGTCTATTATTGTTATTCTAACAATTGTTGTTTACACCGAAAAATAACGTGTTTACAAGAGTAATATTTATTTAGACTGTTACTAAACAGACGAGGAGCGACTTCACTGGTAATTGATAAGTTAGTCAACGTTTGATGAACTCGTTATTTTGGCATATGAATGGTCCAGTATATACGTACGGGTCCCTCGTTACAGTTGCTAAACTTCAAGCTGATGGTATTTTTTCTACTGCCCAGGCTCTCAACGACACTCGATTAATTTTTCACGGTACGCTTGTCAAAATGTGATTTAATATACTGGGGTTGAGTCCAGCTTTGACATGCGATGCGTGCATCGCGCGTTTGACGGGCCGCGACCAATTCCGTTTAGGGGATATAGCTGTACCTATCAACTTACATTCAGTGTGTCTAGATGTATGTTGTTTATCATTTCGGTAAATGATTTTTTCTTTAAGTATTAAATTTTGCAAATATTTAGCTTATATGACGAATAAAATTATGAATGACAGTTTAACCGGTATATATTTGCATTGCTCGTTTCCCGAGCAAATGTTACGTGCGGTATTATCTATCAATAACGCCAAAAATGGTACCGCAATTTCCAATTTGCCGAGTCACTCCGGATTCCAATAGGAAGCGGGGATAAATGGAGTCACATTCCGATATGTCACCGAGCGGGGACGACCACTCGGCTTTTCGGCATTCGGGATTCGGCGTTTTCGGATATTCGACCCGCATTCGTTGAATAGTGCCTGCGCGCATACCGTCCGACTGCTAATGAGATTCTAAACGTTTATTCGACGCGTGGCTAATTGTTTCTTGTTTTCCTTTGTTTTTATAACAATAATGAGCACGTATTTGGGATGACGCCCGTCATTCTCGGGATCATTGACCTTTTGTTGTGAATAGACAGTAATAAACAGTTATATGGCTGTCGAGTCAGCATACATCGCACATCTAATATATTGGGATAACGGTCACTTTCGTTAAGTACCTTAATTTATCGTTCTTAAATCATCATAAATGCAAAGGACACTAAAATGTCTGTAGTCTAAAAGCCTTTTGACTATAAAACTATCATCATATTGAATATATGATTCAATATATTCAATATGATGAATATATTCAATATAAGGTACATTGAGATATATAGAATATAAGTTATATCTTATTTAGGGATCTGGCGTCTTATAGGAATTATGATTTAGGCAGCATATAATATAAGTGTTTAGAACGTTGTAAACACTGGCTGTAGATATCAGTTGTATAACTTATGTGTAAAAAACTTCTCCTCTAAAAGCTACCCTCTAGATGAGCCTCGTGTTACTTACTCATCTGTGAAAATATGACTATACTGTACCGGTTTAATCACTGTCAGCCTGCTAGAACTGTCAGCCATCGAAGATTCGGATCTCACCGAATTACACGTTGACTATACTACACAGCTGATCTTTCTTCAAATCAAGTCATAACATTTTAACGCTTGTACTTGGTTTACATTTTCTTAAATGCTGTTAAGCCTGTACTTCTTTTATATTAAGAGGTAGATATTTCATTAGTTAGAATAGCAATAAAGCACGTACATAGCAGTATCACAGTATAAAAGCCACACGTTTATAGTGAACTCCCGCAATTGAAGTAGACCACTGCATTTAATTACATCGAGAGTGTCACTAAGGCGGCCTCGCGAAAGCTCGGCGGTTTGAACAAGGTGAGACGGTTCTTCTCGCCCGAGCAACTGTGTCTTTTATACAAGACCCAGGTTCGCTCCTGCGTGGAGTACTGCTCTTATCTCTGGGACGGCTATGCGCAGCATTTGCTTGACGCTCTCGATCGGTTGCAACAGTCCGCATTATCGACTGTCCTCTGTAGTTGCGCAGAGATGTCGCCTCTATGGCAGTCCTCTATCGCCTACATCACGGGGAGTGTTCTGATGAGCTCTTCCAATTGGTCCCACCTTCTCCCTTCCTCTACAGGACTACACGTGCTGGCCTGAGGAGTCACCGTTTGTGCGTCAAAAATATACGTACCCGAACTAAACGATTTGGCTCTTCTTTCCTGTGCCGATCGGTAAAAGCCTGGAATTCTCTACCAGCGCACGTGTTTCTTTCCCACTTTGATCCCAGGTCTTTTAAGCGGGGCGTGAAAAAGCATCTCACCAGGCCGCCATAGTGTGGGTCACCATGCTGCTTTGACTAGACATGCAATGAGGATGGTGACCACCACTCTTTGACTCCACCTATTGCTTTCCATCAGGCAAAGTGGAGTCACTATGGTAGGCTAATACAAAAAAAAAAAAATATGATTTAATAAGACAACAAATTATTTTTTTACATACACATATGGTCACGCCTTTCTCCCATCAGGGCAGGCAAAGGCAACAGCCCGCCACTTGCTTCTATCCTTACTGTAATTTCATTAAATCTTTTATACAAGCCCGGCGGTTTTGGGTACTTCTGACCTGTAAATTATATAAAGTTGTTGAGTTATATCATTTAATCAGTCATATCACATATTTAGTCAATCAATCATAAAAAAAGTATACACTAAATGATAGTGAAAATACTATCTAAAACCGGGTACAAGTCAATATACTGAAATAAAAAATGTCTATGGATCAAGTACGTTTTAGAGTATCGTCGCATTGAGGATTATTATTTTAACTTTTTTGGATTATTATTGTTTCTTTTTACAATAAATTTTGATTAAAAATAGAAAATAACTGTCAATAAGGATTCCTATAAAAGTGTGTAATTTCGTTTTTACAAAACCATTACAATTTCTACAACGGAACTGAAAAATATTACATCAATATGGAGCGACGACATCATTCGACACTAGAAGAGATGATGAGTGTTGAAATGTTCCAAGCTGATTGCAGGCAACGTACTGCTGTTGCTCTTGGCACTACACAGCTCATAAACATCATATGCTGCCTTTGGACTCACTATCGTATCATGGGCATAACTGCCGAGTGACATGGTACATACCGGTACATCTAACATTCAGAGATAGAGATTTCTGCGGAGAGGATTGTTTCAGACATGATCATCACTTTGATTCGTTTCGACTCATGGACGATAATGCATGTCAACATACGGCTAGAGTCGTAACACGCACTCGTGCCGATGCTCGCATCGACGTTCTTCTGAGGTCTGTTCAATCGCCAGACCTCAATCCAATTGAGCAACATGGGTGGCCATTCCTTAAAGTAATTTGATGAACTGATTTTCAGCATGCCAGATCGCTATGATCGTGTAATTCGTATCAATATTAAGTTATGTATACAATAAAAAAAAATCATCAGTTTTGGCTTTTTTGTATTTTTATTAACAGTAACTTAGGTTATTTTCCTACTGTTTTTCTTAATTTTCACAAAATATAGGGATAAGTTGTTAACTTAAACATAAGAATTATAGTGAGAAACCAGCCTGGAGTACAAGATTAGGTAAATAATTGTATATTTTTTTATAGTTAAACTTTTCAACTTTTTAAAGGGTCAAGTAATGACCCTGAGACACTTTTAATGTGTGTATGTATAAAACTTTGCAAAGAAAAGTTCGAAAGAAACTTGACGGATCACAAAGACGGGTGGGCGTCCTTCATTATGTACGCGATACTTGAAACCTACCTTTTGGAAAACATATACCTAATAAATAGGGTGAAAGGCTCAACGCGCAGCCTTTTATCAACACATTAGGCAGTCTACACACGGGCGGCATGCGTGTCACGTCAATCGTTATTGCCTGTATAGCGCCGCCATGCCTGCTCTGATTTGAAATATTTCCACGGAACCACTTATTCGCACCTCACAAACAGAAGTGTGTGAATACAGCGTGCAAGGTTTTGATCCTTTATGGTTGACAGTTCTGTACGAAAGTTACTCGATATGTTTATCTACTCACTGTATTTTGCTCTTGAACAAAAACAATGTAACAATACAAAAATTGCACTACAAGTGTCGTCTTTACATTTTGCCAAAATTTTTCCATGGCTGCTATAGATATCTGACAATTTAGGAAAACTTCTGCTAAGGTGAACTTTTTTCAAAATCAAGTGCTAAAAATATTAATTGCTAAAAACCATATCTTGCCTTTAGTGATATGTATTTTGAATACTTTTGATTTTGACAATTTTAACTCAGTATTTGTTGGACATGAGTACAAAGTTCCTTTAGATATTATACACTTATACTGTAGGGATCTGGACAGTTTACTAAATCAACATTACGATCGTAATATTTCTGAATCCCAAACATTTGTCTTGCGGCTGTTGTACATAGTTAATGGAATGTAACTTATACCTAGAAATAGATAGAAAAATAATTATTTAAATGCATTTTGAAGTATCAAGTAGAAATTATATGAATTCGCAAATCCATGGTATGCACCTCTCGGGGCGAGAGGGTAATCGTTTTGTAGAGGCGCGTTTTGTACCTCATTGTGCGATCCGATGCGAGGCAATCGCGGCCGCGTGCGTATTCCCGTCTCGTACCTATTCTAATGGGACGACAACTGGCACGTTCGCCTTATAGAACGTATATCGCTCTTGAAGCAATCAGAATACTGGCGTTATTATAAATGCGACTCTTATGTGACGAGAAAACGCGTGTGACGTGAATAGCTGAGTTTTTTTATTAGCTAATGGGGTAAGTGTTAATCGATTTTTCGCTTTGTATACAATAAAATATTGCAGATGATTAATTCGGTATTCAAGTGACAATTACAGAAGTAAGCGTATTCGTGAAAACTGTAATAGATGTTTGAATAAATTTATTGCCAGTCATTATAAGAGTTATGAGTCATTTCACTCATCAATTTCAACAATCAAAATCTGTATGTCCATATAATTTGCAGTTAAAATTATTTAGTATTCCATAAATACAGTGACGATTAATGAAATAACATAAACATTAGTAGATACTGTCCATGCAGTGAAGAAACTAAGACTTTTACCTTACGATACGTATAAGATGGCTAACATCACAATCAAGAGGCTCCACCTATCAGTTGAATTAACCCTTCAGAAAGTTCTCTTCTATCTCTTAATTCTTACAAAATCCAAATTTATATCACAGTTCATGTGTTTGTTCAATACAAAAAATACACTGTTAAAATTACACATATCTTTGTATGTGTATCCTAGTTACCTATTTAAAGCCAGACTAACACCAACTAAATATAAACAGTATATGATATAAGTAATATATTATAATATATGTACCTATTTAGTAAAACATCAAAACTTCCATATATCAAAAAACTTGACGACAAGATCTACCTTCCCGATATCCGAAATTAATGTAGCGTGAACATAGCTTTTGGTAAAAACAGAGAAGCAGCTGTCTTCTTCGGCTACGCGGGAGGCTTTCATAGGCGCGAAATGCCTAGAATTGCCCATGAATAAAAAAGAACGATTAAAATCTTGTGCAAGCACATGCCGACACTTCGGTGTGCGTTTTTATGCGCGCAGATGTGCGCGTGCGAGGTCACCTGTCCCACGTGGCCAAAGATAATGATGGCGACAATAGCGGGTATATATTCCATTGTTGAAAAACCCGTGCATTGATTTAAGGTACAGTTCCTTTGTAGCATGTTTAGGTGATGGGCTCACCTGTCTCTGGATTCGTCATTATTACATGTAAATACATGCATACATACACGCTTGTGTCCGAAAAAATACCGCGATTGACACACACCACACGACAGATACACACTAGTTAGGTTCCTCTCATACAATAAAACTACACAATAAATTTCAATACATTTATTCATACATACCGTTTATATTTAACTTTATTAATTTTGAAATTATGGGGCTTAAATCTCCTTTTTCCCGTAGGTTACGGGACGGGGTATTTAAAAAACCGACAAAAGTCGATATGTTGAAACAAACACTTTAATAAAATGAAATAATATCCCTCTCCGTTTAAATATATACCCAATATTCCAATTTAATTCTTAAGTCAGACTAAATTACGATCATATATTAAATTAACATATACGCCTTTGTTTACATCTCCGGGAAAACTGGCATCAGTAGGCATCAGGAAACATATTAGTATGTATGTAAATTGTAGTAAAAAATATTGCTATACTTTTACGAATTCCATATGTACACATTTGATTAAATCCATTAAAATTGGTCAACTCCTTGTCACCAACACTTTTCACTTCTTCAAATAAAAATCCAGTTGTGTGTTATTATACCACTCAATTTAATTGTTTTGAACAATTAACACTAATAACAACACTTAAGTTTTTAAATGTAAGCATTTTAGTTTTTTAATGTGGTTTGTAAATGCTTGTTTAAATATCAAGTTATTATCAGATCAGGCTTTCATCTCCGTTCCAAAAACATAACCATGCTATGTACCTAACATAATTCGTTGCACAAAACTAGTCAAACATACAAATCGGTAATTCCCAAAACTCATTCATAGATCACGCACAAATACAAAAGACAGTGCTTTACTTACCTGACATTAAAGTGGACCGAGAGAGACTGATGATTTACAATATCAGTTATTGAGGCAGCTTTGGACCCTATTTTCTAAAACATTAGGTATAGAATCACTGTTGAGGATTTAGGTTATTTCGTTGTCACCCGAAGTCCTGCAGTGCTCTTCTCAATTGCTACACAATTGTCAGGATCTACGGTCATATATTGGGCAGTTTTACGATTCATCGTAATTCATTACCATTGTTCGTCAGAGTTCGACATTTGATGCACAGAAAAATGTTACATAAGATTAAAAAATGAAAATAGGATTAAAATTCGTTCTTTACTACCAATGTTACTAGTGGTTTCATGAAGGTATAGTTGACGAAATACAGTTAAGCAAAAGAGTCTATAAGTTTTCTCGAAACTGTTTTGAAAAGTGATTAAGGCTCTATTATTTTTTTGTTATATGAAATCCGGTTTGAAACTTGCAGCTGCATCTATGAATATATGAAAGTCTCTAAATGTCACTACACGGTGAAGTAGAGCAAACGCTGTTCTTCAAACAAACAAACTCATAACATTTAATATCATTGCTAAGTAGGTATAATTTTACAACCGTGGTAGGTACATATATACATAAATTGCACACCGCTCCGTCTACCTGACGACTCTTGGCGGCGGACTAGCCCTGTGCGTCGAGACTACGCAGAAACGAACAATGCACGTCATTTTTTTTTCAACAAAATTCTTAAAGCGCAGTTTTTCGGCGCAAATTCCAAAGGAACACCTGGTCGGAAGCGGACCCAGGGGGTCGCTGATTGATAGAGGTACCGTGATTTTAACACAATAGCACAAATATTCTAGTTCTATGCTATTTGGAATGGTCCGGTGAGTCCGGCGTCGTGACGTCTGTCTAAAACAATCAATGATCGACATCTCTGAATGGAGTGTGAAACAAAACCTTTTGTGAAGCCAGGGTTGATGGGTGGCCAAAACTTAGGTGGTTTATCGTAAATCTTTTTCAATGGATATGGCTTTGCATAAACATACTTATGTATTTGTAGATATCACACTTAATACAACAGTCGTTACAATTTTTTTATCAGTATTAGTAATAATATTTATTTATTTATTCAATAGGAAAACAAAAATTGGATTTTTAAATTATTTAAAGATTTTTTTTAGTTACTTACTGTGTAGTATGTAATATGTAGTTTGCCATGTTGTAATTATTATTATGATTAGTTGCAATACTTGTAAATGGCAGAGAACGATTGATATAGAATAAATTATTTGCAGTATGAGATGAATTATTATTGATAGAAGAATTCAATTAGGAAAACTAAAATAGTAGTAAAAATGATAAAATGATAAATAAAGTAAAAGTACTGATATTTAATATTTTAATTTCAACTTCTTTAGTAGTTAAGCAGTTAGAATTAAAAATAACTTAACGACTTCTCAAATAGCTAGAATTAAAATTATTTACTTCGGGACAGTATCTCTGTAGAAGTCTTCGGAAGTATGTTGGTATAATTTAAAAAGAAAAAGAAATTCTAATCAAATTACATAAATTTACACTTTATACCATACGTTTTGAGAGTTTCACAGTCTTGCAAGGGCTCAGGGCTCACATCTGAACTTTTCTTGCAAGGGCTCAGGGCTCACATAAGACCTTGTAAGTATGTAATAAATTTTATACCAAAAATACAAGAGAAGACTTTACTTTAATATTAAAATCCTTTAATACGTTCGCGCAACATAAGCTTAAGAAGAAAACATTTTGATTGATCTCTTAATGAATATGCAGATATGTTAAGTGATGATAAGGCCGCAAATAAAGCAGCTTCCCTGAGGAGTGATTGTTGCGTACGCAACCTCGTCGCAGGCACGAGCCAGATTTTAATCTCAGATAAGTGAAACGAGCTGAGAACAGTTTACATAAATTCTAGAGTTAGCACCTTGTTAACAAAGTGCATCGTTTGATTGCGAGATTGTTTGATAAGTGCGTGCCTCTTGTTTTGGTATTCAGGCTCTGTCCTCGACTAATAAGCAGGAAATAAGAACACATTCTGTAGGTAACGCTATTGGGTATCGTTCAACATTTTTTTTTAATTAAATGTAATTGTAATTAGACTTCATGCCATAACTTTTGCGTATTTTATAAAAATCTGCTCTTTTTTTTTTCTCTTGCTCTTTTTTTTAATACTAGCCTTTATCCGATACTTCGTACACGTGGAATTTATAATCAAGTATCTATACTTTTATTTTTGCAAAGCTGTGGTAAAATAGAGCCTATATTTGAAGTTAGACCTCTTATCTGTGTAAACTGCATTTAATTCTGCATACACAAACATACAGACAGACAAACAAAAATTCTAAAAACTGTTGTTTTGGCTTCTGTAGAGACTTCCCATTACCAAGACCCCTTATTCGTTTTTCTCTAATATGTATGTACAGAAATCGGCCTGTGACAATTTTATTATATGTATATGGATATAAAGGGTAAACGACCAGACGGGTCACCTGATGGTGAGTGATGATTACCACTAACTATGGACACCTGTCTTTTTTGAGTTTTTTTTTATACTTGTAGTAAGGCTGATATCTGCTGAGGCTAAACAAATCAAATTTATTTAACAGAAACTTATAGTATGTTTTCTTTTGTTTATTTTTTAAGCAAATTGAAGTTAAAAAAAATATTAAATTTAATAAAGCTGCTATAACGTAACATAAAGTCATTCAGATAGCTCAAACTTCACCCAGCATCAGCCAGTTCCAGTAACATTACCATGTAGGAAGTGCGACCCTGACCAGCTTTAGCTATTTATTATACTTCCCGATCCATTCGTATTACAATATCTTTTATTTTTGTTTCTATTCCATTTTGTCCTTTCAATATACTCCCAACGTTTGGATGTAATTTCCAAAGGGCCTAGATGATGGAAAGTGGCTTGCCCCTATTGCGTAAGTTGGACTAAATTATTAATATAAGTTGTCAAAATATGGGCATTTTATGAGCTTACACTTTAAGGATTGTATATGTGTATGTACATATGTATAAAGTATCTATTCAATGCATATTAATTTATAACAAGAACGCTATTAAAGGCATACGTTTTCTATTAAACTTTTTTTTTGCCGCCAAATGTAACAACTAGCTAGCTTAGCTAGCTAACTTAGGTGCAATGCACCTAAAACACAACTCAAAAAACATCTACCGTTTTCAAAACAGTTGGAAGATGAGGAGATATAATGAAATATCTTCATCCAACCCTTCTAATTAATAGCCATCAGTGTCTGCGGCAGTCGGAGGGTTGACAGTGCTTTCAAGTTTTTTAATATGCTTCCTCACCTCGGTAAAACACTGAGTATAATTGCTTTTTTCCGCCGCGAAACTTTGCTTGGCATAAATCATCGTGCAATTAGACTTACGCAACACTCGAATTATGAAGGGTCTAAAAGTTTGCGGTTTCCAAGTGCTGAATTTTTCAGCAAAAGTGTTTGCAATAAAGAATTAAAAAAATGTAATAAATTACAGTTTTGTTTTAACTTTTAAATTGAATGAAAGCTATGTTATTGTGTAATATATATCATATTACATAACATATATATTGTGTAATACGATGAATTAACGAAATAAATAACCATATTTTAAAAATTGTTTTTTTTTTGTCTTCGTAGATTATTAAGGGTGGTAAAGATACGATAAGCAACAAATAAGCCAGTTATTAAAAAAATAGACAGTGGAATTAATTATAAGTAGTGGATCTAGTGTCGCAATAACTGCTTGTATTGGATCAGTGAGAGATAAAAAACGTAAGACGCGGACAATCCTTTTCGGCTGAAAATTGAATAGTTGGATTACGCGACCTACGGGGTCGAGTTAGGGCTGGTGAGAATCAGAAAGTTAATATTTAAAGAAAATTATGAAGTACGTGAATTTGATATTACAATTGAACTTATGAAGAAAAATAACATGTTATCAAGCAAACGCTTAAGTCATAGATTTATTGAAATGTATGTTGAAACATATACATACGTATATATATTTTACAAGTTAACAAGCGTGACTATTATAAATTAGATTGCTGCCATTGGCATTTACAATTTTTTTTTCAAACTACGATTACAATCAGTTTCTTGCGTGATGATTACTTGACGACTATCGATACTTGTAAACCACAAAGGCTATACCTATTAAGAATAAAACTACATTTTGAAATATTTTTTTTGATGAATTCGTAATATTCATTAGACCAATCCTCATTACCTAGAGTGAAAATAATAAAAAGTTAGCATAGGTAACCCTATTGAGGACCCAGGTTTATATTGTGCGACGCTCGGGCTGATTACGCGGACCATTGTGCGGTGGACATAGGACGCAATTAAGTATTAGACAGACTTTATAGCTACGTTATCATAGCCAGGGATTTGTAGGAAAACAATCGGCTCGTGCCCGTCTGCATTTTCGGGTTGTGTTGTTGCAGCAAAAATTGGGTACCTATTGTTTGTTTTAAATGTTGCTGGGTGTAGACTTGTTTAAGCACCTATGTAATGTTTACACTATATAGACTTATTTTTTCTCAAAGTTACTATTAGGAAGCGATGAGCGACTCATTTAAAAAAAACTTATTCTTATATCTTGGTTGGTAAACAATTTACACTTTGTTAAGTAATCGATTACCAATGACGCTAGACATCTCTTTAGGTTCGTCATAAACATGTACTTCCTCAAGTCACCGTACTTACTACAAGTAAAACCAATTATAAATAAATATAAAACCTAAATAGGACTTACATAAGGAATTCAAAAAAGTTAGACCCTTTAAAGACTATCGTGGCGTTAATACCTTGACGTCTTTTAAACTATACAACAGTATACGATTACCAATTTAAGTTCTGCCAAATAGTCACTAGTACAAGGATACACTGCTTTCACATTCATGTTTTTTGAAAAAGTCATATAAACCCTTATAAATTAGATACGAGACAACACCCATGTCTCACCTGCCTGTCACAAATCCTCCCAATGACACAACTAAACACAAACTAGTCAAGAAGTGCAATGCCATTGCACGCCACTTAAGTGTTAAATTTGTGGAAGCTGTGATCTGAAGGCAGTCGTTGGAACCTGTGAAGTGGTCTGCTAACGAACACGCATGTCAAAGCGAAACACTTCATTAGGTGAGGTCTCTGCGAACCCCGTCGCCCGCAGTCAAGTCGCGCAGTCTTGATGCTCCTTGCGTATCGTAGGGTTTCCATGTTCAAAGTACTGTACTGAAGTTTGGCTTTCTTCAATATTTTTTAGTAACGTTTTGTGTTTATATGTTACGCTTTTATTTGATTTTCTTATAATAGGACCGAATAATAATAATCTGTTATTAAAAAAAAATGTTACGAGAATAGCATGTTATTTTGGCATTTTGTTTTAACCTTAAATGTTTCTTGAACAATGCGCTTTGCTTTGCTTTCATAAAGCAAATATTTTAATTAGGCATACCGTATTAATGTACATCAGTTGGTTAAATATTTGGACGATTATTTGTTGTAATATAAGTAAACTAGGAAATTTTAATACATGGATTGCACTGAAAGTAAAATAAATTTGTAAGAAAAGCAGCCAATGAACATTTCTTTAAATTTTGAATTAGGAACTTTTTGGGAATCTGTAGATGTGTAATTTTGTAGTTTTTTACTTCCTTGGTAACTATTTGCACAATGAACTAAAATCTTAAATGTGTATCTAACGACTAAACTTGAATGTATATTAATTACCAACTGGTTAAATAATTTAAATTAGATTATGACGAAAACGAAAATATTATTTACACTTTAAAATAAGTAGGCACATGCATATACGCACAAGTACGCAATCATACACACACACACACACACACACACACACACACACACACACACACACATTGCTTCTGTATATGACACCGTCACAGGTGACAAAAGCTGAATATATTCTTACGAACCCCAGACTATCCCTAAGACAATCTGTGCAATAGATATTTCCATTCAAATATTTGCCGACAAAAGTAATAAAGTCAAGGGAAAAATACGATTCGACGATACGACGAATTCTAGAAGATAATAGGACTGTTACGTCAGATTGGTATATCAGTCATTGTATATTAGTTGTCTTGGAAAATGTTAGACAGCAGCGTCCAAGAAGCAGAATCCTCCTCCACCGCGACAAAGCTCCAGCTCCAAGTGTGGAGTTAGTGTGTCATCCTCCTTACAGTCCCGACCTGCACTTTTTTTAATTACAAAAATAAAAGATAAACTTAGAGGAATTTGTTTTATGAACCCTGAAGATGCTGTGTCTGCTTTTGAAAAAGGCCTAGAAGAGTGTAACACTGAACATTTCTCCACATACAATGCTCTTGATATGGCACTTTTTTTATTACAAAAATAAAAGATAAACTTAGAGAAGTTTGTTTTATAAACCCTGAAGATGCTGTGGCTGCGTTTGAAAAAGGCCTAGAAGAGTGTAAAACTGAACATGTCTCCACATTTCTTTTGATATGTCATAATTACAAAATATAAAGAAACAAAATGACTTGCAGAATCATTTTTCATTTTTGACGTTTAAGTTGAATCTAGGCCGACGTCACAAGAGATCGACTTAGAAAGAAACGAATACTATTTCGCTAAAAAATACAAAAGGCAAAGGCCATATCATGCCTTTTTTATTTTCTAAAAACTTTTAATTTGATTCCCGAATACGTTCATGTACATCACTTCACAATATAGTGGGTAACAACCCCAAACTATCATAGCATATAAAACAAAACTTATAAAACTGTGTCAATCAATGTTTTTACCTTAACAACGGTCCCTGTCCTGGAAACCCACCATTTAACCTCAAAGATTGTATTCCGAATAAACGAAACATTGTCCACAAAAAAGTTATCAGTTGGAGTCCCTACGTTAGCTTCTATTTAGTAGGCGTCTTACCGACTCCGTTGCGCTAATTAGACGCCGCCGACTCTCTTCTCATTAGTGGCGAAATTATGCAGTTTGCTGGAATTTGGGTTAAATGTGAGGTCGAAATGTTGACTACTTGCTACAAAAAAGTGAAATATTTTGCGCTGTCTGTCCTGGTGCTCATGTAAATAAATGTAAAATGTGTAGGAACAGTGGGGTGAACAGTTTTCTGTTCTGATTCAAGTGACAATAATCGCTGTAAATTGATAAAACATTTAACTAATATATAGCAGAAAGCTCAACTAATTACTTTCTGCTCTTGGGTATATTGATAATGAAATAGGAGACATCATGGTCATGAAATAACTTAAGTGCAAAATATATGCTATTTCTAATAAGACAATAAATATGCCCTTATAAGAGTCAAATGCTGTATCTGTAATTCTGTCCGATGACTGGTTTTCAAAATTCTAAGTTGGTATTCGCAGAAAATTTTCATATCAATTTACTTATTTTCATCTGTAATTATCTATATAACTTAAATACAAAAGCATAATAACGTATCTAATTAATTAGAAATTTTCCAGCCGCAAAAGTGTAGCTAATTAAGAACATTGCCAAAAAATGTGTTGTGGAAAAACGCCCTATGAAATCCCCCTCGTTTGGGTGAACGGAAAAAAAAACAGGCATATTTGTAAGAGAAATTTCCTCACGGGCATATAGCGTTTATCTACAGCACATTGAATGGGGAAGAATGAGAAGAAGGCATTATTTTAATTAGGAAAACGTTGGCCCTCTCACCCAGGGAGACGTATGGACGGTAGGATGTGGAACGTTTTGATTAAAGTAATGGTGAATACATGAGTACTAATTTGTACTTTTATATTGCAAATGAGATTTTCGCATTGCCCTCACTTATACAATTTCTCCCTCACCTAAAGCTATGGTTAAAAATGCTCATTCTTGTATGTCTTTTTATATGATAAATATTGAAGTATCTATTTCGATGATGGCGTTTTTTTTATTCCAAAACAGTTATTCCTATAAATTACTAACGCATGAACCGTTACGAAAGTAGTACTATTTAACCACTTTCTCTTGTAGGGAGGAGCGAACGCGAACATAATCTCTTGTATTTACGTCTTGTATGTCTTATCCACCGACGTAACACCTTAATCGCATAGATAATATAGACACTAACACTAAAATGGATTAGTAGTATATAAACATATGTGAAATCTTTAGTTTCGAGGACTATGCCGTTCTAACACATTATATAACAGGTATACCAGAACCTGTTATATAATGTGTCTATAGATTACCTTATAATGTGCAGGTAGATAAATCAGATTATCTTGATTACGTTTGCTTTTTAGCTATTCATTTACTTCACGCTTCCAACACTCTGAGCCTCTTGTTAATATACAGGTACTTTACAATACACACCGCTACCGTAACCTGTCCATTAGGTAATAAATATATACACGAAAGTACGAAAATTTTGCTGTATTACCGTAACTCCACCCACGCCTCAACAAAGAGCGGACGGCAACAGCGTTGGCAAAAAATGCACCATCACACTCAAATCATTTACGAAATATTGACAACAATAAACGGGGACTTTAAAAAATGCCTGTTATTAATATTTGTTTTCTTTGTCCCGGACCACGTGTCCCCACACCTGAACTCTGCGAATGACATCACCGAAAAAAATTGCAAAAAATATCCGACGCTAGGAAAAAGAGCACAGGCGCAAACAGACAACAGCCAGTTTGAATGATTGCTTCCCTGGAAGAGCGGCAAGTCCATTTTTCACAAGTGCCATTCACCGCTTTCACGTTGCGTACTGTGTATTTTATATATTTTTTATTTATCGAGAAACCCCGCCCTCCCGAGCTCCCAAATTGATATTCGCCAAATACAAATTTACGGCGTCCAATTCCTCACTGTTTTATTCATTTTAGTGATTTCGTGATGGTAAACACACAGGTAGATGTGTTTAATTTCGAAATGAATGTTTATTGGCGCGTTTCCGTTTCGTTTTCGATGATGTAGTATATTCGGCTGCGAATGTTTATACAATGGACGTTACATTTCGATTGTATGTTTTTTGTACTTTTTAATTTGTCCACGATTTATCTGAAGTACTGCAGGTTGCCTGATAATAACTAGTTGTTTATTTTATTCTTTTGGTATATTGTCATTTGATTCTCTCGTTCATGTTGTCTTCAATTAGTTTTATGTTTCTTAATGTTTCATATTTTTTTCTTATATTATTAAATTTTTTATCTATAAATCTTTTCAGATTGTCAATGTTTTATCAATGATGTCCTCTTATTATCCCTTAACATTATTACTTTATATAAACAGTAAAACAACCTGTATGGATTACCTTCCTTATAGGTTGAATACCATATATTACCAATCAGACGAAATGGAAGTGTAATGAACTCTATATACATATGTATATATCTTTTTAGTTTTATCATAATATTTGTAAGATAACTAGGGAACCCCACTGGTCGTCACCTCGCCGGCGACAATATTAAGGTGGCACGTCTGACTATAACCGACGAAGACTACACAGTGTTGATACACCGGGTCTTCAGTCCGGGGCCTCAGATGTATCCGAGAAAGGAAGGGAGTTATTTTCTAGGTTTAGTGTAACCAGGCAGACCTAACCACCTTTTGAACAAGGCGACGCCACCATGGTGTTGGGAGGCCCTAACACCATGGTCCTAACACCCTCGCCTCATATTTAAAAAAGTCAGATTTAAGAAACCGGGTCTGTTTTGGCTAAGGCGATAGATAGCACTGTCCGTCGCCATCAGACAAGCGCTCATAGAGGCTGGAGATTGTTTAGTAAACTCCGGTGCCCGGTGCGTCTTCTGTGGGCCTGAAGAGTACTGGTTCTCTCCCGTTCCCTTTCCGCCGCATCTATGGCAAACATAACTTTCACTCTGGATTCTCTCGATCTGGACATATAGACATAACCATAGTCTGGAGAGAGAGGCTGTCACACCCGATGGCTGCCACGAGAGCACTCCGCCAAAGTGTGGAAAGCGGTGTCCTCCCAAGACAACTAGGAAACTACCTCCCTCTGTTATACGGTTATTGTGTGCAAAAAATATCTCAATACAACTAGTTCCTTATTGTTAATCTACAATTAATATTTGGAATAACATAATATATTCAAAAGATAATTGAAAAAAGAAAAACTGACTCAAGCGAAGGGTTCTGATGTTGATCGCTTAAAGACGGCACGTAGTCATAAAGTACCTACCCTTTGTACACAGTTCATAATCGATTTGGCGTCACTACCGTATCCCAATGATCCTCCCGATGTCTAATGACGTAAAAAGTATGTCCCCGCAACGTAATGCTGGCCGAGGCCAATGTATAGAGTATGGGGATAACAGAGAGGGCAGTACTATGAAAGAATTTAAAATAATTCTGTACTGTCTAGAACCTCTGTAATAATCATGACCAAACATTACATCTTTTTTGGGCCTTAGATATTAGTAACTGCATTGTACATAATTTCATCTCATCTTTATATTGATTAGCCGAGTAGTTCTCTGTAGAGTAGAATAGAGGCAATCCCTCTCTTCCTATGGGTGTCGTAAAAGGTAACTGTATCCCTTAGGGGATATGACGCTTTATATTGAAAAAGAAAAAGTATGGCATGGTATATATGCTATGTAAGGTATGGTAATATAAGATAACGATATTTCCAAACAGTGTTGCTTTAAAAATCTTTATGTAAACATTATGTGTAAGTTTTGTATTACTCACCTCATTTAGTAATTTGGATTTTAATTTAAAAGATCGAATATTTCAACTTGATACTGCATAGATCTTTAAAAATACATAATAAGTTAATTAATGCGACTGCAATGATGGTGCTCTCGCGCCCAGTGTTGTGCGGTGTGTGCGGAGACAGGACAATACTTTGTGTGATCCTCAAATTGTTGTTCTGAGTCATGGTGTTCTTTGTGTCCGCTGTTTGAATGTTTTTTTTATGCGATAGGGAGCAAACGAGCAGACGGGTCGCTTGATGGTAAGTGACTACCGCCGCCCATGGACACCCGCAACTCTAGAGTCACAAGTGCGTTGCCGTTTGTAAAGTGATCTTAGAAAAGCCTTGCTTTTTAGTATTAAATAAAATATAAAAAAGAAAAAGAAAAGAAAGTTCCGTTTTATTTAAACAATTTTCTTTACTACATATTATCGTTAAGAATATAGGTGACTATTTGTATAATTATTTTATGAAATATTCCGTGAATAGAGGCGCTATTCGCGCTATTTAAATAAAGCGGAACTTTCTTTTCTTTTTCTTTCTTATATTTTCTTTTATATATTTTGGGTAGAAACGAAGAAATCGATTGAGCATCTGAAACTTGATCTTTGGCCTTCGGCCACAGACAAGCCCCCCAGGCTTCTGAAAGCACGTCGTCATCGCATGGCAATTTGAATGCGGTCGCTTAGCCGGGTGACGGGCGGCTATGACTGATGAGCAAGGGTGAAGATCCGATCATGTCTGTCACCACCCTTGTATTTTGCATGTCACATTAATGTGGACACGGGTTAGCAGGTGCTTATTGAATTACAACATGATATTTCATAGCATGGAATTGGGATGAAGGTAACATACAGAAATATATTTTGTACCGCAGATAAGTCTATCTATCTGTCTATCTTAGCCGATACCAACATATAAATAAAAGCTAAACTACTGACCACTTCCACTAGTCAAATTTACGACTCCAGGTGGTCAGATACATAGTAACACAGTTATGGTCGACGTTTAGAGATGAATGATGAAGATAACGAATTTAATTTCTTGATTATAATTCTATAATAGTTTAGGTTACCCGAAAACTATAAAGTTACATCTATTATGACACGGCCTCCTCTATCGCGGCACTCTTTTTAAACCTCTACGTTGAAGTGTTATTTACTATTAGACAACCACACGGCTTTTCGTCACCGACCCGGGTACACTAAAATAGGAAGCTAGTGGTCTAATAAAAGCAAAAATACAACTTTGGTAGTAGTGCTGATCTGGGGTTTTCTGTAAGGCGTAAATGCTTTTAAAAGTTGGTGTATCTTAGACAAAAAAGTATTATAATAAAAACTTTCGTTAACTAGATTCTTATTTATTTAAATATACGGTTTTACTCACGTGTGTATTTCGGGGATGCCCGACTAGTTTCGGTCTCGACAGGAGACCTGTGTACACGAGTGTAACGTCCGGTACCGTCGCAGCTGGACGACTTACTCCTTGAAGGTCTAAGAAAATTGACACGTGAGTAAAATCGTATATTTGAATAAAGTACCTGGATGACCGGTTTTTTTTTTGGTAAATCGTGTAAAAGATAAAAAAAAAGTAAAATAAAATAATCATCAGGACTCGAACCGGGGTATCCTGGTTACGGGACGGTTTTTCATTGCCTGAAAACAGTTTTCTAAAAATTAAAGCTAGCTAGATCGATTTATAGGCCCCGAAATCCCCTGCATACAAAATTTCATGAATATCGTTGGAGCCGTTTCCGAGATTCAGATTATATATACATATATATATATATATATATATATATATATACAAGAATTTCTCGTTTAAAGATATAAGATAAGAAAAAAAAGGTTAAAAAAGTTAAAATACTACAATAGCAAAAAAAAAACAATATTTTCCCTAGTAAAATGTTTCTTATCCGATTTTCAACAAGTAAAGAAATATACCCATTTCTCAATAAACGTTACAATCCATGTCTCATGGCTTAAGTTAGCATCAAACTATTACTATTAATAGCATATAAAACTCCCGAGGAGATTTATGTAAAAATGATTAATGCGGCATCATGCATCATCAAACTGCAGCTACAATGTTTCCGCGATGGCGGGTAATCAATGATGCCATATGAATATTGCGTACGACGCTTTGTGACGCGAACAGCGTCCATGTATGCTAATGAAGTTCCGGCCTTACCGCGTCTTGGGCGGCCCTTACTGCGGACTTTTCCTTTGTTCTTCTTCTTTACTTCGATTGTTGTTGTTAGTTATGTGGCAGTAGTTAGTTTTGGATTTAAACTTCGAAGACTTTAATTTATGAATTTTATTTATGTACTAGCTTTTTAAGATGCCGTTGCTAGTAAGAAAATAAGGACCATAAGTTTTTACATCAGTGTGGGGATGCTGTGGTAGATTTAATGAAACATGTATGACAATCAAAGCTAACTCAAGTATTTTGGGAATAACATTATATTATTTATTTTATTTATTTATATTAAAACGTTTCAGAGAGAATTAGCACCTAGTCGCTAAAATTGTGGCTCGTCAGTACCAACACACAAACTCGTCAATTTGAATGTCAATTTCGTCGGAACCTCAAGGTGCAAAACCAGATTGGTCCTAACCAAAATAGTGAGTAAATCACGGAGCGTGCCGTTGAATCGGCAATGAGTCGTGTCGTCGACAATCGGCCAGTCGGTTTGCGGCAACGGCAATTCGCATTCATTCACGGACCATTGCCACCGTCGGCCGTTGCTCCGGCGACGTCTGTTTAATGTATTCGCTACATTATTTCAATTTAGAACAAGCCAGAGATGGTATGGTATATGATGGCCTAAATAGTTTTGAACGAAATATGTTAGTTCGAATTAGAAAGTAAATCATAATTGAGATTTGAGATACTGTTTTAATTCTGTTTCGTTGCAATTAAAATAATCTGATCTTTAATTTTAAAATTTCTTAAGAATGAAATAAATAAATAGATACAAATATTTTAGATAGCTTATTATTGTTCAATGGGAGTATGGATGTCAAAATATTTGTATATGTTATGTCATGTTTATTGTGTCATTCAATTTGAATATGCTAAGAAAATTATAAATCTTGTGGTTGAAGTTTTGTCGTTGCATGTATGCATAATCATTCTCAAACCTGTGTCGTGTGTTTTTAGCTTTTTAAGTGTTTGAATCACTTGGATTTGTAATTTCACAGAAATTATATCTACACACAGTTACCACAATTTGTTAGGGTAATCAGAAAAGCAGCTGTGGTGTACCTACATGTAGCGATTCGTTTCAAAATGTTTGAGGGTTTTTTAAGATTTTTTAAATATATTCTTCACTATGATGTATAAATGATGTGGTATGGATAAGGTACCTGACATTCGTATAAAATAATTATTACCATTGTACGAAAGTAATATAAGAACATTTTAAACTTTTTACTAACTTGTAACTAAACTAAACTGTGACAAACGAGGCTCCTGACACTTCCTGTCACATTAGATGTTTTATGGTTACATCAATATCTAAGTGATAGCGAAATTTATAACGTAGCGTTCCAGCCATTACTCTCACATTATTATCTAACTAAATATTAACGTGCAAAATTTTGCCAAGGAAATAAATTAAAAACGCAACAACAAGCTTGTAACGAGCGGCGAACAAAGGCTTCTAATAAATCAAGTCGGGCAGGTGAGGCGAGTGGTGTTTGTGCATTAAGAAAGCCCGGTTTCCCGGCGGCCTTTCTTGGCCCTTTCTTCGTTTTAAAAAGCAGTCGACGCCGAATATTTTCGCATAGTCATCGACAACACATAAATATTGGAAATGGGGCTCCCCTTTCTTGTCTCGCTATTATAATTAATACCGTAGCTTCTTATGTCGCGACTGTTTTGTTGCCAAAAATTATCGCTGTCGTACAACGCTTCGAAATTGGCTCGCGAACGAGTTGTAGTAATTTGTTGTTAATAACATATTTTTGGATAATAATAATTAACTTGTAAGTTTTTTTTGTCTATTTACTCACATGCACATATTGGACACAGGCGAACTTTTCGCTAGTCAACCTTGGGGTGTTGCAGAAATAAAAAGGAGTAGGTTCAAACACATAATAGAGAGAAAATGTATATCCTAATTTAAAATTTCTATAACAATTTAAATAATTGGAACATGTTGTAAATACATAAAAAAAAATCATTTTTCTACACATTATTAAATACGTTAAATAATACAAAAAAAAAAACTAAGTATCTTTCACATAAAATATAGGAATATACAAATACTCTTATATACTCATTATGTACATCCAAACACCATAAATAACAACGTTTTTTGAAGAATGCTTCATATGACAGACTATTTCTTATAAGAATATCCCTATACAAAATTTTAAACATCTGTCATGAAGGCTTCCATTTTTTTTTTCTTTTTGTGACGGGGTGGAAGATCCTCATGGATGTCCTTCCCCATGGGGTGGGGGAAGGGGTATGTCGGACTCTTACCGACTAAAAACCACCCCGGTGTTCTTCTGCTTGATCGGGAAGCGAGAATCGCCGTGGCATTCTTTCGCTGCCTCCGACCGGCACTGACCCGTCTCACCCAAGACGGGTCCCGTTACCCGCTGTGACCATCACCCTTTGGTCACAGTACTCTGAGAGACGCACGGAACAATACGCGCTGCCTCTCGGGCCTGTATCTGTTCGGGCGACGAACTCCCCAAAGTTTCGTCGCCCGCAGGCCGCTTCCTAGGGTGGCCGGAGATCAGTGAATACCCTCCGGCGCCCGGTGCGTCTTCTGCGGGCAGAGAGAGAGTTGGATTGCGCTCCCTCTCCTGTTCCGCCGCTTCCTTTGAGGACATCACTTCCTCACAGAAAGAAACGACGGAGTCCCATGCACTCTCGCTCCGGACCATGGACAGAACCACGGTCGGGAGCGAGAGACTACCCGCAGAACCGATTGCCGCCACGAGATCACGGCGCTGACTGGCCCAAGCTGGGCAAGCCGCCAGTGTGTGAAGTGCCGTGTCATCGGGGCAGTCATCGCAATGATGGCACCGTGACGTCGGTTCCCTACCAATCCGATACAGGTACTTGCCGAAGCAACCGTGTCCGGACAGCACCTGTGTTACCCGGAAGGTGAGGGCTCCATGTCCTCTCTCCAGCCACTCTCTTAGGACGGGTCTTATCGCCGCTACAGCATCGTGCCCCGCACTGGGTCGCGCAAGTCGTAGCTCCCACTCCGCCTCCAGGATTTGATGGAGCTCAGCCCGGTGTGCCTCTACTTCGGGAGGCACAGACAGCTCTCTCCGATCTAGTGCATCTCTGCGCCACCGGTACTGTAGTGCAAGGAGTACTGCATCTAGGTCCCAGAGAGCGCATCCGGCAAATAGGCTGGCCGCCTCAAAGGAGATTGTACGGTACCCTCTTATCACTCTGATGGCCATCGCGCGTTGCGGCCTTCGCGATATTTCGGGCCGTCAGAGTGCGTCCCCATATCGGCTCCCCATAGAGCGCCATAGACCGTACAATCCCCGTATACAACTTTCGGCATGATGTACTGGGCCCCCTTAAATTGGGTAAGAGCCGCGAAAGTGCCGCTGTTACTCCCAATAGCCGGGGAACCAACTGCCGAAAGTGTGGACCAAAATCCCATCGGATATCGAGGACGAGTCCTAGGTATTTCATCGTACGCTCGATGCCGATGCGGACGCCTCCCACTACTATGTGGGACCCTGGAGGTAAGCCCTTCCGAGGACCGTGGAAGCAAACGGCCTCGGATTTGTGCAAAGCCACCTCGAGGCCCAACTGCCGGATCCTACTAACAACTTGCGCGACTCCAGCCGTCGCCAGAATTGCTGCCTGTCGGTGCGTCTTCCCGCGTGCAGTCACAAGCGTATCGTCAGCGTAGCAAGTGACGCTGACACCATGGAGAAGAGCACCACGCAGGACCCAATCGTACCCGATGTCCCACAGGACCGACCCCTGTGGAACACCGCACGACGTCTCTTGCCGACTCCAGCCATTACGACCCGGGTAGATGACAGACCTGTTCGCCAAATAGGCCCCGACAATGCGGCGGAGGTAAATCGGCACCCTGTGGTACCGGAGTGCCTCCCTAACACACGTCCAGGGCAAGGTGTTAAAGGCGTTGGCGATATCGAGGGACACCGCCAAGACGACCTCACCCCAAGCTGTTGCATCCTCCGCCAGAGCCCTTACACGCATGATGGCATCAATCGTAGAACGCCCCCGGCGGAACCCGAACTGGTTGTCCGCCAGATGAAGGCTTCCATCATCCAACCACATCCATACTATTCAATATAATCAATATGTTTGAGGACGATGCTGAGGGCAAGACTTTCTTTACTTTAAAAAAAAACAAGAAATATAATGATTTAACAAACTTTTAAACAACGCACAAAGAACACCCAGGCCTGGACAGACAGGAAAGACAAGACTTGAAGGTCCAGTATAAAGTACCAGTATAAACACAAGTGAAGTGAAGTAGACGTTACGTCTAAGATATTCTTATTTGTGGTCGACTGCGTCTGCGTCGATTGTGATAGTTATTTTTACTGATGAATGACAATAACTTGAAGACTTAGAAATAAAAGAATTTAGAATTACCAATAAAATAGGAGTGTATTCAAACCCGATACTGGCGAGCAAAATGTCTAACGTTACGAGAACTTTGTTTACGAACTTATAGTAAACTACAAGCTGGCTGGCTACCGACGACAAACTCATATTAAAATAGTTTAGCAAATATATTGAAGTTTGTTTGATGACATGAAAAAGCCGTATATTTTCAAACTTGTACATACATATAACATACATTCACTCACTCCTTTATACCCTAAGGGTTTTTTCCAATCATAATGTAGTCCCATATACGTAATACCCCTAATATCAAAAGCCTATTGCCGTCATCCGGGTACTGTCTGACTGTATATGTTCTGTCTGATAGATAACAGTCCGATCCCTTAGTTGCCTTTTACGACTGTCATGGTAAGAGATGGGGTGGCCCTATTTTACTACACCGAGAACAACACACTTGTTTTTGTTAATGTATTATATCTTGGTACAGGTAACTGCTTGTTGAACTAATGGTAATATACCTACATATTTAGTTGGTTTGCATCGACTCTAAAAAAATCGATTTTGAAATGGGTAGAATTTTATGTTGGGGGGCGGAAGAACAGACGTGACAACAGCTGCCCAAGGACACTAACTATTTATATGCGATATCTTTACTGAGTTATTTTTTTTAATGATTATGGCATAAGGCTGTAAATAACTTAAAACATCTCACACATGGCCGTCTGATTCAAAACTAAGCAGAGCTTGTATTATAGTAACCAGATAGCTGCTAGATATACCTATATACTTCTAAATACATACATATTATAGATACACCCACCCACACAGAAGATACAGAACAAATGATCACGCTCATCACACAAATTTTTGTCCTCGGTGGGAATCGAACCCAAGACCTATGGCTTAGCAGTCAGGGTCACTTACCACTAGACCAACAGGCAAGTCAGAAGTATAGATATGAAGCATTCTGTTTTGAGTGGATTGCATCAATAGTAAATTTAAATAAAATTAACATTATCATATTCCGAATTAATATACTAACAGTTTTGTTCGTGTCATTAAGTTGAACCCTAATTAAGTAACGAATGCGATAAACACAACACTTATTTATATCAGACTCCACAATGTGTATATACATATATGTATATTTATATGTTTTTATAGTAATAAGGTGAACAACAATAGATCTGTTGATGTAATATTGTTAATTGGTTACCTGTATCAATACACTAATTAGTGTCGTGTAGAGGTCACGATATTCTTAGTCCGGTATATTTCCCACGTGGGACATAACCTTGTACATAAATGAAAGTCTTGTGTGTAAGTTATGTTAAAGAAATAACACTAAAAAGCTATAAAAAATGGTGCATTGTATTTTTTAAATGTTTATCTACTACAAAAAGTTATATATACTCATATATGACATCACCATTATTATCTGTACAATAAAAATGACGAAACAAACGAAGCGGAAAAACCGAAAAGCGAAAAAACAAGAGGCCGAAAATTTCCTCTTGTTCGACGCAAAAAAAAATTAGCTTATCTCACACACGCAATTTGCGTCGGCAATTTTCGGTGCTTCCTCTCATTACCCCGCCGTGATATATTTGCGTGTTTATTACTGCAATTACTTAGAGTAAATCTCACGTCCTTCCTCCTCCTCACGCACCCCCTGCCCCGGGAGGGTCGCGCCCTCCGCCGCCATTTTACCCTCCTTCCGGCCGGCCCTGCCCTTAAGTCTTATGTACCTCGTAAGTTTCTTCGCGGACTTGGTAACCGGATTCAAATTCGGGCGAATTTAGTAGCAATTAATTATAGAGCAAGGAAGCATTCTCAGTAATTCTGTATTCGTGATTTTGTAATTAATATTATTGTAAGTAATTTTATGATTTACTTCTAATAGGGTAGGGTGCTATCTCTAATATTATTGTTTTAGCATTCTAGGGAAATTACATATGTAGCGTACGTTGTAGCGTGTATTAGTTAATGGCATTTTGATTAGAAGAAAGCGCAAAATTGTAAGCATTACGACTATTATTTTTAAATGCTTATATTTCTGGATCTGACACATCACTATAAATATAAATGTAAAAACGATATCCCTAGACTAATGGTCGACAGCAATATTTTTTTGTTTTTGAATTGTATTAATAAAAATGAATACACGGAAGTATTATAATATATTTTTTGCAAAGAATATTGTGTGAACATTGCGGATAGGACTGCAATATTAAATTGGCACATAGCGCTATATAAGGCAGTAGCAGTACCCTCAGCAGTCGTCGACTTGCTGTAATTAATTAACGAGCTTAGTTTAAAAGCAGGGCCGTAAGACTTGGCTCGGGTGGGACTCCCCTCCTTGCGGGGGTATTCTTGCCAAGAAATGGGGGGGGGGGGGTATGAAGAAATTCGGGGGAAAGTTTATCATATTTAGGCGCAAAATGGCGAATCCAGCGCTCGGATGCCGTCGAGAGATTAATATCTGGGTTTAACTCTTCGCGATGAATTTTGTTGTGAATAATGCCGATGTAACTTGATTGTTTTGATGGTGAATGTGTTGTTTTTGTTTTGAAGTTCTTTTTAATTTGCAACTTAGTTCACAAGTTGACCTATATTTGTTTGTTTACTAAACGTATGTATGGTACACTATTCCTATATCGCCATGTGAACGGTAAACTAACGTGTTATTAGAAGGATGGACACTAAATTATAGAGTACTGATTGCGTCTTATCATCTTACGCTACTTTTAGATTAGCAAATGGTAATAAATACGTGTATTATTATTTAAACGAATTTTTAGATGCATTCATTCAATTTGACGGTCTAGAGAGATGCCTAATGATAATTTATTTTACTTGCATTCCGCTAATACGCTTTCGTCATTAAGATTTGAGTTGCATGTTTGTCTTGTAGTTAGTTCGTTGTGTCCCGATGTTTAAATGTTTGTAATGTCCCCCACAAGAAGGAATAATAAAATTCCGTGTGCTGGAGATTACTTTAAAACAAAAAAACAAACGATGTTTAATTCTTGTAGCTTCTGTGTGTTTCTTTTCATATACATATTTATTGTGCCAAATTTTATTTCATCATAATCTATACAGATGTTTAAGCGTTACTATGCCTGAAACAAACAATCACATGATACAAATTTCTGAATCTACCAACAACATGTAACGGTATACGGGAAGGTGATGGGTAAACGCTTTCTTGAACCTTTACATATGTCACGGAACGCCTTAGGAACATACGTGAAGACTTGCAAGGGGGAAGGAGGTAGTTGAAAGGACAATGAAAATAAGAGTTAGAGTCGTTGTCTACAGATAAAGCCAATAGGTGATCAGAATGACACAATATCTACATATTTCATTGTCTATTTTTAAGTGATCTTATTAAAGCTCGAATTTTCCGAGTAAATTTTCTCATTTTTTTTAACTAAATAAATAATCCAAACTGCTTATCGTGATTTTTTCTGATGATTATGATGCACTTTTTTATCAATAAACAATCTCACGACTATTATAACTAAATACAACAGTTTGGATGGATTGGTACGAGTAATGAGATAAAATTTACACAGAGATAGATTGTAGCTTTTGCTCCCCCTAAAATTTATGGTCAGAATTTCCATCCGTATCGTGGCTAATACCCAGTTAGTTCATATGTTTTATTTTTAAAAATAAATATAAACATAATTTATTTGTTAAACATGTGGTGACACACCGTTTAAGGATGCAAAATGTAAAGTAATTATAGAAACGCCTACATGTTTTGCCTATTCAGGCGTACAAAATAAAATTGTGTACAATTATATAATGCGAGTTTGTAAATTCATATAAAATAACAATGAATATATATATTTATACAATAGAATACTTGTAATGTTAGTTAAAAAGTAATTAATATTTAATAATAAAATATTGGTATGTAAGTAAACTTTGAATTTTCTTTTTAAATAAATTAGTATTGTTCTATGTCTGTGGTATATTAATATAAATGATAATGGCCATGCAAAAAACATGTTTTTAAAGAGTGTTTACAAAGTTTGTTGATATCCCATATATTGCGAACCATAATGTCAGCTTGTCTCTGGAACAACTCGTATTGGAACTGATAGACGAACGGATTGGAACTTAACTGTGACAAAATGAGTGTACGGATGGCGTAGCGGTTTAAGTAGTCACGAGTATTGTGGGTTCGATCCCCACACGGGACAACACTTTGTGTAATCCTCAAATTGTTGTTCTGAGTCTGGGTGTTCTTTGTGTCCGTTGTTTGAATGTTTGTAGTGCCCCACGACACAGGAATTAATCCTAGTGCGGGAGTTATCTCTTTCAACACAAAAAAAAGTTGTTATTTCTAATATATGCTAAATTGATAAGGTTGATAAATCATATCCTTTATTTTTTAAAGATTGGTTGGTGTTTTAACCATGATTTTAGTTTGCTTGTTTCAGTTCGAGTATGGCCTCCATTTATCACATAGGTTCAGACAGTTAAAAAACTTAGTATTCAGAATACTCTAAAGTAAAAATGTATAATCTAATATATTTGAAATTAAATAACAAAACGAGAACAGTGATTTTGTCACAAGTCTACGTCGTAGCGCTACGAGGCTCTACGTCGTCGTAGCAACGCCAGCGGGCGTCTACACTTAAAATATGAAATATCTAGAGAAATTACAAGGCAGCTGCCCCCGGGCACGAAACCGCGCCTATTCCGCGTTATTTTATTTTGCGCTCTCTTTAACGTAAATCGCGTTATTATTTTTTTTAATTTTAAAACGGTTTATGAGTTATTTGGTTTTGTTTTATTTGAGTTCACGGTGTATGAATGTGTTGGAATTTTATTTGTTAATATTATACATACATATGTTCATGCACGGGTTAGCCGCGAATTCATTTCATATGGTTGTATTAATAGGGTGAAGTTATTTTTTTGGGGTGGAAATAGAATTTTACTTTATTTTTTGTACGTGTTGTGAAATGGGAGAAACCATAAAAATATGAATTTATATGACTTAATTTTTATAACGAGATTAATCCCACTCCTCTTCTATGACTCTTGTAAAGAAATGAAGAGTGAAATTATGAAGAATGGCTATGATATATATATATAAGCAGATCTCTGGAAAAGATTTTTTGACTTTTTTGGAATAGGATTTAATTTGAGTTCTTAAGAAAAAGTGGATATATAAACTCTTGCATCATGAACCATTATAAAAAAAAAACGTATATTCCATTTTCAAATTTGATTAACATGTGTAGTGTATAGAAGTATTAGTAGTTCATGTTTCCATGTGGACAACAGGGCTTTGACCTGAATCTGGTAATATTTGTTAACCTTGAAGTCCCTTTCAATTGTTAAGTTGCCTCACACAAACTTTAAGTTCAAAAGGATTATGTACCACGGTACTTATTATGTATTATCCGTTTATAGACTCACGCATGAATCCCTACGCGTATCTTAAGCAACAAAATTTATGAAAACTTTCTCAAAATTATTCATGAGAAACACGTCTTTGCTTTTTCGCTCATCTAAGTCGGAATTATGATTTGAATATTAATAATCAACTGTGGAGCTGCGACTTAATGACACGTCACACAAGTTTTAATGAAACGGCCTTTCGTCTGCGAAGTTCGTTCGGAGGAAATTTAAGACTTATTTTCGAAATAGATTTCATGTCAACGCTGTTTGTTGATGGGTTAAGCTTGTTACTTTTATATTTACGTGTTCAAGTATTCGTATTATGAATACGTTATTTGCTTATACTTAATTTTTTTGAAGTATTGCAGAATCTGAGTCTGAGTGTTATTTGTATGTTCATCAAGACCTCCGCGTCACAAGAATAATTCCTGATGCGGGAGTTGTCTTTTAAATGAAAGAAAATAAAAAGAGTATCTATCCCACTCAGGACAAATATTTGTGTGATCAGCACGAGTATTTGTTCTGTATCTGGTTGTAATTTATCTGTAATATGTATCTATTTAGAAATATATAAGTATTTTTATCCCAAGTCTGGTTACCATAGTAAAATCTCTGCTTATTTTGGAATCAGACGCACAGGGGAGGAGAGTGTCGTGCTGGCCTATTGGTGCCTAAGCATGGCTCTCAAGTGGTTAATTTTATTTTTATACTTACACCGACTTAATAATTTCAAATAAGTAGTGTTAAATCTAGTAGGGCAAAAAACATTAAACTAAAATTATGTGTCACCTCAGTAATACAATCTCAATTGATCTTAGTAATGTCAGATCCAATTAAGCGCTGTCCAATGAACTCTAAATATAATCCAATGCTACAAGAGAATATTATAGTTTGTAGAATATCTTAACTTAAATAAGATAAATTTAAATTATAATTACCGAAATTTTTAGTAGAATCGCAACTATTTTTTTAACTTCTTACATTTGCTTAAAAGAGCTTGGTTACAAGGTTTTCGTGGAATCTTTGTCTTATATTCAGGAAAACGCGTGCCGTAGTAAACTACTGGTAGCCTAACCTACTTAAGCAAATATTAAAAGAAACAAAAAAATAAATTGCTGAATGATTTTTTTCTTTATTCACTACAGTCTGTCTACTTGGTGGGATTCAGCAGTATGTTGGTTGGTGCTATCGCTGGCGTTCTCGGTATGTGGCGTGTTTCACATCCTCATTGTTAAAACAGTAGCTGTGTTTACTGTGATTGTATTAAATCTTGAGGTATTTTTCGCTTTAAACGACGCGCTTTGTTGTAGTTTGCCATAAGTGGCCGGGCCAGAGTATTTGGTTGACGTTCGATGCACTCTTTATAATTCAGGTATAGCGTACAATTTCTTGTTAAATGAAATGAATGAATGAAAATAATCCTCACTCCTGACTAACTGCATAAATACATACTTTCATGCCTATATCCCCGAAAGGGGAGGCAAGGGCATCACAAACACCCAGCCATGCTGACCATAGTTTAATCCTACTTATGTAATATTGTCATCATCCGGGCACTATTTAACGATATATATATTGTCTAATAGATAACAGTTCAGTATCTATATATATTCTATTTCAACTCTTACCTACTATACCGATCGTTATAAAACCTTGCACTCACGTTGCGAATATTTTAACACAATAATTTGTATTTATTTAAATATACGGTTTTACTCACGTGTGTATTTTAGGAATTCCTGACTAGTTTCGGTCTCGACAGGAGACCTTTTTCAAGGAGTAAGATGTCTAGCCGCGACGGTACTGGATGTCACACGGATGCTTTTTATTCTAACAATTGTTGTGTTTAGAAATATTTGTGTTGTTCGAATATTTTAATCGAAAATCGAAACCTACCTACCCTAACCTGTTATATTTATTATTATTTTTGGTTCTATGTCTTGCTGTAATTTATTTATTTAACAAACAAAGTTACAGCTATTATTACAACTTATAAACTTAATGCAATAGCTAAGCAATTATAATATTATAATGTATGCATTTAGCAATATATAAGCAGTCTGAATAACATAGTATGGTAGAAACTCTGCTTATTTGGAGATCAGATAGCCAACTGTGAAATTATTAATATTTCATTTATTAACCTTAAAACCCATATAAATTGCACTTTTTAATACCTATATTTTTTTATAAAAAAGAATAGTATACCGCCGACATCGGGTATAGGGACCAAGACACCGGTGACTGACTCTAAGACAGGAACCTCCTCACAATGCAGGTGGTTGAGAATTGCCTTCTGCATCAGTCCCTCGATCCAGCATTCTAAATAGAGAACAGTTATATTGTTAATATTTTAAAAACCGTGACTTCTTATCACTTAAACTCAAAAGCGACTACCACAGAATATATTCAAAATATTCCTAATCATGTACTTTTTTAGAGAAGACGATAATATATTCCTTGATACATAATTCACAAGACGATTACGAAAAATGCAAAGATATTTAGCTTCTTTAAGATTTCTAATATCGCGTGTTACTTCCGTTGCGTGTCGGACGCACGCCGTTCGGATCCCGGACAGGCACCGGACGGGAGCCGGACGCGAGCGCAGGAAACCTATTACGCCCAATGAATTCAACCGTTTCCGGGCCACGACAAATCCTCCCGCCGCGCCCGCTCGCCCACACCTAAGGGCCTTGCTGACTGCCAGGGCTGCAATCTTGTAATATTTTCCTGTTTAAGGAGATAATGGCTTCTCATATCTCTGTAACTTAGGTTGCCAGCACTGGTGTGTTAATTTAGAACTGCCTAAATACTAGTCTGCTTCTTAAAAAATACAAATAGGTCCTGGTTATGTAGGTTTATCCGAGAAAGAATAGAAGTACTTTCTAGAAATAAGCATTTGCTGTCTCATTGCCTTTGTGATCATTCAAAAATAGTAAATTGGCCACTACTACATTACTATATGTATTACTTCTATTAACCTGATATATAATAAACTTAGTGGGCTTTTGTCGCTGTCTAGTAATTCTTTGTATAAATGTGTAAGTTTACATAAAATTCATTTACAAACTTCATTTTAATAAATATGATTAAAATAGATTGAAATGTTTGTTTGTATTTTTTTTAAGCAATATGACTTGTTTAGAAACTTTTTGAAGACTTAATATTTTATTGAACCCTCTGTTAACATTTACGTACAAAGGAAAAGTTCTATTCGAAAAAAAAAAACTCATATTTATTGATTTCTATATAACAGTGACAACCCTGAAGGGATCGCCTTCGGACTTGACGAAGCGGAATTTTAATGAAATTTCTAGAAATCATCTTTTGTCATCCGCAATGTTGTGCGTTAGTATGACGTAAAATATTTCAACTTCGGGTACATATTATTTAATATATGTATATAAGATAGACATATAGCCTTTTTCAGTGTAAATGAAGTTAAATTTACAATTTCTAGTTTACTCGAGGTAGTAGCGAAGATACAAAATTTGAGGACATTAAAATCTCGAAATCAACACGTTCATACTTAATTCAGACACTACAGAGGCACCATAATATACGTGCATAAACTGAAGTAGCCCGAATGTTATTGAGCCCAAGTCATCTTTTAATATTTTACAGTTGTACCATTAAGTTCAATTTAGTCTAGTTCGTCAACCTCAAAATTTTATCTGAGCGGTGTTTAATAGATAAGTATTTCTTTTTTATAAAAAGATAAAAAAATACATTGTATTACGTCTTTTCAATGACCACCCATAAGTTAATATAAATATATGTACATTATAGCTATCAATGAAATCAAGTTTCACAGCTAAGATGATAACGAACAATTTATTTCGTGGAAAATACATATATTTTTTTTCCTTTTCAATTTTTATAAAACAACTCTACAATAAGAATAATTTCTATCTCTCAGGGGGCTTTACAAATATTCATTCAAGTGACACATAGAACACTTAGACATCCAACCCACGACCTCCGGTTCAGCAGTCAGGGTCACTAATCACTGTACTAACAAGCCCGTCAAACATATATATGTTCATATATTTACGCCTATATGTCAGAAGGGGTAGGCAGAGTTGTCTCAAGGGCCCACTTTTAGTCAACCAAAATTTAGTTACACTTGGTAACAGCAAGCCGGACACTTTAAACTGTTAGTAAAACTTTTTTTATTACTAATAACAAATAAAAGACAGTTCAAAAAACCAAAAACTGTTCAGAATTTTTTCCGCTTTTCTCAATACAGGAAAATGACAACCGGTTGTTCATTTAACACCGAAAATAAGGCCAAGTTCACACCTCTACACCGAATAGCCACAAATCAAAATCCGTGTATCGGGTCATGATTTATATACCTCTGTAACTAAAATATGTTCCAATGAGGTTCCAATAAAGCACCTATCAGTGATCCGTTTTGTTTTTAATTGATTTACTGTAAGCATTTAGGCTGAATAGGACGCGGTTACTATAGCAACGAAGGGGAGGCTTAGACAGGATGATATTGATATTTTAAATAGGTGCGTCATATTTCTAAATTTCTAAAAACTCAAGCATTTAGGGGAATGCTTTTGTTTAAAAAATGTGTTTCATTTATGTTTATAATACTGAATAAAGGTTTTTAATTTTTTACTTAACAGTATCTAACTGTATTTTTTGTTGTTAAATCTCATAAGTAATTACTATGAGTATCATTGACCATTGTAGTATAAGTCTGTTATAAACCATAAAATACTAAAAACATACACTAACGCCTGTGTCCCTGAAAAAATAGGCGGAAGCGTAATTAACCGCCACATTTTGCATATTACAGTTTAGTCCATTCAGGGCACATTTGGGATATTGCGTATATAGATGGATTGGTAAGTGCGAATATAAGCAATAGCTTAAGCAAGGAAGGAGCCCTCTAACTATCTAATTAATATACTTGTATGTTATTATATATAACAAGTTACACAACAAGTTATTAATAAGTTACAATAAATAAATAATGACAGTGTTATTTCGACCAATAGTGAAACGAATATTGTATACTGCGTGTTATTAATATATGTAGACGACGCCTTATAAGGAAAAAACACACTTAAGCTAATATATACAACATAATAAATACTTCAATATAATTCACATCAGTCAAAGAATTTGATTTAAGAAGTGCAAAATACGATTACTTTCTTACGATTTATTGGTATTCTGTATTTAAATATCGAAATACTAACAAAACAGGAGTTAATAGGAAAACTTCAGATGCAAGAAATCCATTGAAGGATCGACAAGTGACATAGAAATAAATAGCTAATACTTATAATCTCGTGAGACCGACAGTTTGTAATTTGTTTTCTATCGGAAAATATCAAATGAGTGGATACGGCGTGCGATTGGATCGAACCTTTTCATGCGGGCAAATTGGTTTTCTTTTTTGACCGGCGTGCTGCCTCGCCTTGCGAGGTGGCGAATTTCGTTGGGTTCCGTGGCCAACCAATGCTGAAGTGCTTGTGGAAACTGCGATTGCTTCTGAAATATTCGCGCTAGAAAAGATTGATGGAATTTATTACACTAATTCTAATCTTTCTGTTGGAGTTCAGTGCTAGTAAGTATTGTATCGTAGAGCGCATTTTTGTCTAATATACAGACGAAACAGTACAGTACGTTTCTGAATTTAAATGAAGTTTATATAATAATGTAGTATATAATACTATTGAGATAACTAACAGATAGTCTAGCTGCCAAAGTTGGCTTGTTCTTTCCAAATCACTGCCTTAATTTTCGCTCTTTATGGTTTAACGTGCACGCGTTTAATGTTTTAATTATTTATTTTTGTAAAAGACATCTCCCACACTAGGAATTATTACTGTGTCGCCGGGGACTTTACAAACATACAAAGAACACTCAGACTCTCACATCTCAGTGTGGATCACACAAAATTTTATCCCGTAAGAGATTTGAACCCACGGCTTCTGGATCAGCAATGAGGGTTACTAACCACTAGACGACCAAGGCCGGTTAAACATAAACTACATAAACGTCGTTGCTGCCAGCATATGTATATCTGTTATACATAATAGTAGTTTTTTGAAGTATAACATATGTATATAGAATAAGAACTATAGAAATCATGTGATTGTGAAATTAAAAACAACGATCTTAAAAGTTTTAAATATCTTTAATTTTCTTTCTTTCTTCTCTAGAATAAGGGAAAGGTGCTTTAACTTGCTTTACATTTCTAGGATAGGAAGAGAGTTCATTATTCTTACAATTTATCCATTAATTTACTATTTTGTTAATTTTGTTTTAAAATTGCAGGTGAACACGCGCCGTTATAACATGTTTCTAAAAAGAAAATGTAAGAAACCATCAAGATGCACGAGTCATGCCATTAAAATAGCAAAATATAGTAAAGATCTCGAAATAATGTCTCGGGGGTAAATGTCACTCGTATGCTCCATACACATATGTACATGCGATGATTTGAACTTTTAGTGCAAGCTTGCATATCCAAGGTTTTATATAAAGTTTAAATGTGAATATAAAAAATGAAATCTTCTCTTTTTCCTTGATGCTATCTTCAAATCCGTCTCGACCGATGGGCCGGCTCGACCGGTGCGATACCACGGCCTCACAGAAAACCGGTTGTGAAGTAACGCTTGCGTTGCATTTCCCCGAATTGAGTGAGGTTTCCGGAGGCCCAATTCCTCCTCCCCCTGTTCTCTCCCATATCTCTTTTCTCCTTTTTTCCATCTCCTCATCCTTCCTCTCTTCTTTCCGCTCTCTGCATCCCCCATCCCTCATCACCCTCAAAGGCGGGCAGCGCACTTGCGACTCTTGAGTTGCAAGTGTCCATGGACGGCGGTGTCACTTACCATCAGGTGACCCGTCTGTTCGTCTGTCCCCCTACAGTATAAAAAAAAAAAAAAAAATGTAAATGTACCCTATATCACTTCAACAATGTACTAAGATGATTCAAATGACACCTCATATGTCGAAATCCATCAAGCCAGCTGGGCGTGACAAAGAAACATCTTAAATACACAGATACGCTTGAAAAAATGTAACCCTCCTACTGTGGCAGTCGGGTAAAACACATGTACCTTTTTAGTACACGGAACCACCTTAGGTCGTCCAGAGCTCACTTTTTCATTTCATATTTCCTTTTTACACCGCTCCAACGTTTTATGGGTCATGGGACTATGTGCGACTATTTTTAATGGACCCGTGTACAGTTTCATTTTTCCCAGTGATAAATTGACTCTATGCTCGCGATGGATGGTCATCTCTTGGTAGGTGAAGCGCTCATATTTTCGTTTATGTTTCGTTCGTGTTCTGAAGTTTCGTTTCGTGTTTACAGGTATTTTGTTTTAGATGTTTTTGTTATTCGTGAAAAATGATTGGTGATGAAAGGTAATTGACTACTATTGTGTTTACTTTAGGATATAGTGATGTGTAGAGAAGTACTATGGTGTCTCCGCTTCAATGGGAAGAAAGAAGATAGAGGTTTACCACACTTATACGTCCTTACTGCTATGTGGTACCAATTTTAATTTTATGTGCTAATAGGCACTAGTAGGCACTCTTAGTCAATACTAAGCACACATGCGTATGTATGTATACAAGATTTTAATCTCTGTACATGTTATTGTTATTACCTAGTCTGGCCATAAATATTACCAGAAGAAAAAAAGCTTTTTTTTATATAGCATGAACATTTATTACTGTAATGTTGCTCATTCAAAATTATCTCCGCTGAAGACTGAAGACTGGTCGTCATCTAGTCTCGATCTTAATCAGCTGGATTATGATTTATTTCGGTCCGGTTTAGAGGCATGGCATGCCCTAAAAGCCCTAAAATAATCCATAAGATTATAAGATTTTGCCTCTTATGAAGTCAGAAACGTTTCTTTCCATCCATGCTTGGGTGGATCAAGTATCTTGGTACACGATGCCGATATTTTGCCAACTCTTTCACAAAAATATGTTTCAGTCACTCCTTGATAGCTAAAGCCCTTTGCGTACCATTTAAGAAGATGTTTTATTTTACGATTTCTTTTAATTTTTTAGTTATTAGTTAAATAATCATCAGTGCGTCTCTCATAAGCTGCCTGCTGTAGTCCTAAGTCATCCTTTAAAATACCCTACATAGTGCTATATTCGTTTCCCGAGATTAAATCCTTTGCTTTAGGACAGGATTTCTTCAACTTCTTTCCTTCACTGCTTTGATCACCTTTTTCGTACGAACACTAGGTGGACGGCCAGATCTTATTTGTCATATACAGAGAAGGTTTCATTGTACCCCTCACTAGCCCGGTACAAAAACATTCGACTAATACCAAGCGGATGAAGAGTTTAAAAAAATGCATTTGGCTCCATACCTACTTTGATTAATGCTATACAATTCGGTTCTCTTTATCACCCCACTCCATTTTAATATGACAAAAATGACAAATTTAATATGAAATAAATGAGAAAACTTAATGAATATCCAAATTCAAATGTAACATTATGGTTTTTTTAATTGAATGGCCAGACTAGGCCAGCATTATGGCCAGACTAATGTAGAAACTCACACTCAAATGAATTCATCAAAAATGTTAATACGCGTTGTATAAGTGTTTATAAGCAGATGTTTTTTTCTTGATTTGTTTTTTACTTTGTTAACTAACAAGTGCTTCAAAGGCAAATAAATCTTTTTCCACATGTTCCAATTTTCCCTCCATTGCTGTAGATTCAATGCAATCCGTATGCGCCGGCGCTTCCTTCCGCTTTATTAGTTTAGCGAAGTGATTGGACGGCCGAGCCACTCGCACGACGTGCGTGACTGAAATACTGAAATAACTTACTTCCAAGATACGTTTGGTACCTGGAATTTATACATATCTACGTATTAGTTTCCAGTATATATATGTATTTAATGGTTACTCATACATAGACTATATTATTTGGTTTCAGGTGACTTATACTCGTATGTAAGAGTATGTGTATAGTATGATGGTGTCGTTCTTCTTATGTTATTATGTCATTTATTTTTATTATTATTATTATATATTTATTTTTAAGTTTGATTTTCTGTTGACGACTATTACTTTTTATACCTGTAAACAAAGGGCTATCTTTTCATAGCGATAAGCAATGGTTAATTACCGAAAGATCCATTATATACGTTTACGATATACAATTTTATCAAATGTCTCATTCACTCATTCATCAAAACCACGAAATTTGATATTTAAAAACAATGTTTTTATTTTAATTATTAATATAAAGTAACCTGGACTCTAGACTTTGTTTATTCTTTTATTTTTGCGTGTAATATTATATGTACAAATTAATATATATTGTTTTGTATAATTTTAATAATTAATTACATTTATAATGAAAATTGTGTGTACTACGTTTTATCAAAATATTTGTTATACATCATAAAGTAGAAAAATATTCTAACATATCTACCACTAATTTGAATGTATCAAAACATATGTATACTAAAACCAAGACAATACATTTCATGTCTGTTAAAGAAGCTTTACTTTCTCAGATTTTTTTTTGCAAATGTCTCTTTATATTTCGTAAGACGATGTCCTAAGTTCACCTTATCAAGATTACATAACAAAGATATCTCATTCTACAAATCCGAATCGATACCAATCGTAAGACACTTTTGTCCTGCAAATAGATAAGATCCGCACCCTCTTAGTAGCTCAGCGTCCCCACTGCTTTATGCCGCCATTAGACTAGCAGCATCCGGTTTCAGATTTGTACCTCGTTTGTACGACTGTCTTTAGCCAGCCTTCGGTGCAAACTCTGCGTGTTATGGCAAATTTATGTCAGGTATTAATTTACGGTAGTTCTCACGTCTTAGTTTGTAAGCGCCGCCGCCGTCTCCGATGCGAAGTTTCGAGGCGTTCTTTACTCGGGTTATATATTTATTGGACTAAGTTGGTACTGCTTTTGATAGTATTGTTGCAAACTTAGTTGTTACTACTCTACAGTTTACTCTTTTCGTATCTTTTAATACGGACCATTAAACTGAAGTATGTAGTTGTAACTTCTATTTCTGTTTATTGGAGTTGTTTGGTTGACTAATGTAAAAACGAAGTGTCGCTATTTGACTTTTGTTGATAATGTAACATTTTTTTTATAATATACGGACAGACGAACAGACGGGTCACCTTATGACGAGACACCTGCAACTCGAGCGTCGTGCGTTGCCTGCTTTTGAGGGTGATGAGAGCTGAGGGGAGGGGAAGAAGAGAGGGGGATGAGGATATGGGAAAAGGGAAAGGGGGACAAGGGTGATGAGAAAGGAGAGGGGATTCGGGCCTCCGGAAAGCTCACAAAATTTTTAGGAAATGCAACGCCGCCTGCGTTGCATTTCCTAAAAATTTCTCTTTTTTTTTTGCTTCATAACCGGTTTTCTGTGAGGCCGTGGTATCGCACCGGCCGAGTCGGCCCATTCGTGCCTAAGCATGGCTCTACCACTTTAGTACTACTTTAACACTTAGTATTCGTATTCTTTAATATTACAAAGAAATTAATTATAAAATATAGAACGTTTAATATTGGCTGGGTCACTAAGACTTTCAATAGTAAAGGCATACAATGAAGATATAAGTTTATTGTCTTAATAATGTTGTGGAAACAAGGACACGTTTCTAAAGCTCAAAATAAAAAAGTATCAGATTTCTTCCCGTCTCAGACAAGGGATGTTTCGCTCCACTAGACAGGGGGTTATTAGCTAAATAAATTTGCTCACCCAATATGCTCCGTAACTAGATTTAATGGCGATAGAATAGATTCACTCATTCATTCAATTATGAGGAATTTTTAGTGCCCCACGGAGCAGGATAACTTTGTTTTAGGGGTGCTTGAAGGGGGATAGTTTCTCACGTAAATCGTATGCTCGTTGATTTACTATTTACATTTGTTATTTGTAGTGTTAGCTGACTTTATTTTTTTGTCATATGTATTATTAATGGATATTATTGAGATTATGCAGTGTAGTGTTACGGGGCTTGCAAGCCATGCTTAATATACATAAACAGAAATTCTAAAGCTCAATAAATTTGTTTCTTTAAACGAATGCTAATTCACAGAAGTTCCATAAAAACTTTTTTATTTGAAAGGATATATGTTCTGATTGGTCATATAGAAATTTCATCACTTGTCTCCGACTTTCCAGTTGTGTTTATTAATCACAAAAAATGATAAAGTACTATGAAGCATAAATTAAAAACTTATTTTAACCGACTTCCAAAAAAGAAGATTCTCAATTTTTTAAGCCGGTTATGAACTTTTTTTAAAAAGTCATTTATATGAATTTGGTAATTTTAAAAGTTTTAATGAAATACTCATAATAATATCAAACATCTCCCACACGGCCATCTGATCTCAAACTTAGCAGAGCTTGTGATAACCAGACTGCTGATAAACATACGTATATACTTAGATAGCATGCAATACCCGCCTACACTAGTCATCAAAGAAAAAAATGCTGACGTAAAACAAAAATGCACTAAAACCAATCATACATTCACGAACACACGTCACCACAAGACAAACCTTACCATGCCTAACACCACGCGTCCTAAATTTGACACGGATTTATGTGCCGTCACCGTCCACCGCCATTAGTGCTACTAATGCTGCCATTACCGGGCGGGAGGCCTCCCACATCTGCCGCTTGTTTTAGGTAATTTATGGGCTACAACGACAAGGCCCAGCCACCCCGGTAAAGGTGAGCGAACGCTGTATCAGGACTTCTGGAAGGTGCAAATCGTAACTGGGTTAAATTGTATCTAAAATTTAATGTGCAATAAAGAAAAACCCGCCAGAATATACATGCATGTAATTAAGGCTTATTTGAGAGATAGTATTTCAGTGGTTATGAATAATAGATAAATCATTAAATCTATAGAAACTTTTCTCTAGCCAATGTTCTTATTAATATAACTATGTTTTCAGTTTTAAATTTACTCTCGAAACCTTTGAAATTCTATACTATAGTAAAGTGGAGTAAAAGAATATTGCTGTACATGGATTCGCTTTCTCAATCTCTCTCGATATTATTTTAATCGGTGTCTGGTGTGTCTGTCTGAAATACTACTGGTTGATAATGGAAACTTTATTAACTTACCTACCCAAAGCATAATTAGAAATTCCATTTTCTTCTGCCATCAAGACGTTTTATTCTGAAGACGTTTCAATCTGTTCTCTTCCAGTTATCCAATCGTAATCGCTCATATTCTACTCAGTGGACCTATACTAATAGAGCCGTGGTTTTCGGTGGAGTAGACAGGGCCACGGAAAGAGATCAGCAGAGATGGACTGTTATCTATCACACAGTATTTATACAGTTATACAGTCTCCGGATGATGGCTTGTTATTATATATTATGCTTAGGCACGAATGGGCCTGCTCGACCGATGCGATACCACGGCCTCACAGAAAACCGGTAGTGAAGCAACACTTGCGTTGCATTTCCAAGAAATTAGTGAGGTTTCCGGAGGCCCAACTCCTCTCCCCTCATTCCTCTCCCCTGACCTCCCGCCCCTTTTCCCATCTCATCCCCGCCTCTTTCCACTCCCCGCATACTCTCATCCCTCTTCACCCTAAAAGTCGGGCAGCGCACTTATGACTCTCCAGTTGCAGGTGTCCATGGACGGCGGTTGTCACTTACCATCAGGTGACCCGTTAGTTCGTCTGGCACTCTATAGTATAAAATATATATATATATATATATAGAAGTGGGACAAATTATGGTTGGCAAAAAGTGGGAGCATGAGACGTCTCTTCTTACCTCTTCTTGGATACAGAGGTGAGTATATGCAGAAAATGATGAATCTTATAGACTGCCACATCTAGTAGGAGGTAGACGAGGTTGGCAAGACTTCACACTTCCGCACATAGGTATGTGTTGCGTATTGCGAGTGAAATATGGAGCATCGTCGCTATGTGTGAACATTGTGATATATCTACACAGTACAGCATCCCTGATACCTGTGTTCTCAATAAGGAACCGGGAGTCGCGTACTGCGATAGATTCAAAATTGAAATGAATGATGATACGATGCATGTACAGCTGTGATGTGTGTTTGAACGGATTTATGATCTTATAAATGCGAAAGTTTGGATTGATCTTTTTTCATGACATTTGAATAATGCCCGAAAGGTTTAATGCATCTGCTTGAAAATAGGACAGATATAAATTATAATTTAGAATAGCAAATCAACTACCTTTTTATTCCAGAAATTAATGAAATCGTAGACATCATTAAAAGTTTTGCAATCGTAAACACCGAGGTGTTAAAATGACGAATTCAATTCAATCATTCAATTGACGAAGCATGTATAACGGATGCAGTAGTACTGCATCCGTTATACATGCTTCGTCAATTGCTTAATTCAAACAGGTGACATTCTAGTCCTAAATATTTCATAATTTTATTGTATTGTAAAAACTATAACAACTTTTTAAATGGTAATTTATTTTTTAAATAATCTGAACTAATATTATTATTTTTTTTATTTATTAGCCGACCATAGTTACTCCCCTTTGCCTTATAAAAGCAATAAGTGGAGTCCAAGAGTCGTGGTCACCATCCTCATTGAATGTCTAGTCAATGCAGCATGGTAACTCACACTATGGCGGCCTGGTGAGATGCTTTTTCACGCCCCGCTTAACCCGGGATGGAAACAGGCGGGACTAATTGAAAGAGCTTGTCAGAACACTCTCCATGATGTAGGCGATAGAGGACTGCCATAGAGGCGACATCTCTTCGCAACTGCAGAGGCTCAAGAGACTGCGTGACCTCAGGACAGTCGATAATACGGACTGCGCGCCGCTGCAACCGATCGAGAGCTTCAAGCAAATGCTGCGCATAGCCGTTCCAAAGATGAAAGCAGTATAATGCGAAAGTAACGTCATCAATCTGTGTCTCTGACGTTTTCACTGCGAGAGAAACCGCGGGCGGAAGCTAGTATGTCACAAACCTTTGAGTTAAAGCGTCTGTCTGCAACATTATCTACTTGGGTCTTTCTCTACTTTCTACTTCCCTCTTTTTGGGTCGGGAATTAAAAATATGGTGTTGCGTCAACGAAAGTCATACTTTGACTTGAAGCTTAGGACGCCAAAAAAAAAAAGAGTCCTATTTAGATAAGATTAGATTAGAATACTCTTTTTTGTACACTATAGGAATTACAATAAATCTTAATTAAACATTAACGTATAACTCCAGACAACCTTAGGATGGATTTAGTGTCTAGAGAGACTGGTAGCTGAGGTGTACTACATATATCATAATAATCTAAATATATGTATATACATATTTTCCCATTAATGCAAATACACACATAATGTATACAATAATACATACGTACATATATATATACATACATATATATATAATAATCTAATATTAATTACATGATATGATGTAAAAAAAGAAAACAGTGTGACAGCTATTTATTTAGTTACATTATTCTGAATTTACTGAATCCTATTTACTACTAGTATTGGCTATCAACAATAGTTTTGTAAAATTTTAATTAAACCTACAAGAATATTTTGGGGATATTAGCTTTTATGACATCGTGGAAAAATATTATTTCAAAAAACCGTATAACTTATTTAGTAGTAGTTTACAAAGTACTGTAAATTGTATGCATATAGTGTGCATAGATACAAAATTGAAGTAAAGCTGAATGCCTTTACATTGTTAAACAGAACCTTTTACAACCATTACAGCGAGCAATCCAGGCACGTACTTGAGCATTTTATTTTTCAATTACAATTGTTAACGGCATAATCAGGAGATATCTCGCACAATCGCAGTGGGCACGGCTAATCCAGATTTATAGGAACAGGGCCGGATTAAGGTGGCGTGAATTACACATTTATAGGCCATAAAGAGTGATCCGGTGGCGTGCAGTACCTGTCGTGGTTAGATATAGTTATGATGTGCACTCAAACCTGTTTATCTACAGGTTGATAAATTTCGGAAACTCGTTTTAGCATTAAGTTGCTTGGCTTTAATGACCATAGGTTTATTTTGTTCCTTTCGTTACCAGTATGTCAATAGGACGTCAGTAATCCTGTAAGTCTGCACGGTGGTGCCGATTGGCTTTGAGCGTTAACCAGTCTAGTACAGGGGTTTGTCTGGCTACTTTTATAGAAGCAGGTGTAAGTGTCGGCACTAAATAATTTAGTAGTTTAGGTTCCGGTTATGGTATCTTTAATTTTATCGTCAGTTTTAGTACGTATTAAACAATTTCAGCTTGTTTAAAAAATATAAAATAAAAGTGGTAATTATTTGTTAAAATCACTACAGATGTTGATGATCACTTTTTGTTTAAACGAAATTAAAAGAAAAATGCACTTTTTCAGATCAAAAAGAATTCAGCCTGTATAAAATGGCGACGGTAGTTAGCAATGGCGTGCGAGCGTCTTGTTGCGCACGAGTTATGTGCGCACCCACGCGTTGCTCGGCGCGTGCTCAGGCCTGCCGGGCATCTCACTGGGACTCCGCGTCTCTGCTCCCGTGGGTGCGTGTTTGAATGGTCCATTCAATATATTTCACGTGTAAAGTGCCCATTAATTAAGTGTCAACCGATTAGAATCCCTGCGTAGAGCTGGTTGCAGTTTGTAATGCGATAGTAGGAGACAGATGAGTATAATTATGTGTACAAATGGTTTATAGTTACTGAAGCTCTTCTTCTGATTTAGTTTGTATATTAGTGACCTTTTTATTGATTAATATAAATTTATTAATAGCTGCCACACACGTACCAACATACTGTTCAGCTTGCAGGAACATTTGAATCAAATATGCAGGATGGTATGCGGCCATACAGAACAAACGTAACGGGCCGGGTCACACATTATTTATATACAATAGGTTAGTTGATTACTTCTTTACTATATTAAATGTATATTATTAAAATTGGTATTATTAATATCATAAGTAGAAAATGATGAAATCGCACTTGTAACACAAATTTCATCATACAAGGATATTTTTACCGGTAAATGGGATCGCAGACCTGGGATATGAAAATAATATTGCTGGTCTTGATTGTCATTAGTGCCACTTTGTAACATAGTGTTTATCATTTGGTTTTTATGTTGTTGTGTCACCATGGGTCATAGGTCATCACGGTGACATGGGATGTTAGATTTGAACCGACTAAAACCACACAGTCCTGGAGTCTTCTGGCCGGGGCCTCAGGTGCATCTAGAAAGGAAATCCCTGTGAACCCCGACAGACTTGGACGCCTGTTGAAACTAGCTGTAAGCGGCTAATTCATTTGCGTTTAAATTTGGAACTGTATTTTTTTTTGGCGATTAAAGTACCTAGCTAGCTAGTCGCTATGTGCTAGAATATAGTCTATGTCTTTATAAATTTTTATCCAGATCTGTTCAGCCATTCTGGTAGGATTGAGTATAAAACGTCCATCCAAACATTCGCATTTATGAAAGTAGTCTTAAGTAATATTATTTTCAATATAACAACTAGGTAATGACTGAGTTGATACCGCTAAGTTTCTTTAAATTAATAATTTTCAAACAAGAACAAAAAACTCAATGTTAATATAAACTACTAAATCATTTTACAACGAGGAGAAAAATGTAGTAAGAGTTTACCCTAAACTATAAATAACGTGGTTCCCAATCTGGGTTGCATATAAACCGCGTTTTAAGTGGGGCTCAAACACACTCGGATGTTCAAATGTCGGCGCCATTTTGCTTGTAGGTACTCTTGTAGGGATTTGCTGAGTACTTGAGGGGTTGCGCTAAAACAAAATGTAAATAGCTCGACGTAATCTTGAAATAATTAGAACTTTATTTTAATATACTGTGACTACACTCAAAGTTAGGGTGTTAGAAAATATATTTGAGTTTGGAAGAAGTAAAGTGGTATTTTTTATATTTTTGATCTTATCAAAGTAGAAGGTACCTTTTAAATGTCTATGTTTATAAATTTTGCATTATTCTCTCATTATTCTATCTTTGTCAAAGATTTTGTTTTAAAGTGAAATGTGAATGAATATCTTCTCTTCCATATCTTCCATATCTGAGAGGGGCGAAGTAGCACGATTCTCCGAGCATTGAGGAAAAATAAAGAAGCTAAAATGACAAGACGTTATTTGCATCCCACTAATGGCCGCTACCGTCGTAATGCGGGGGTAGATGAACAAATATTGCTTTATCCAGGCGAGGTACAATTTATTCCAAACTCGCTTCATTCGCCATTCTAATGCCAGAAGTCGGAAGGGAAGTCGAAAAAATGTTGGCATTTGGATTTTTAAGTGATTCGCAAATCATTCCGCTTAATCAAACGACCTTATTTGTTTGCAAGGTTTCCTTGTTTTCTCCTTTATAATCTTTTAAGTTGTTTGCTTTTCCAATTTATACCTATAGAACTCATAAAGGCATTTTGAAGGCAGGACTGTAACAAGATGTTGTAAGGAGCACTTTTGGCTCTTATCGCAGAGGGGGAGAGAGGTCACGAAAATGGCCTTATCTAAATAGCGTGACCGCGCGATACCCGCTCCTCACCTGCTAACTTTATGCCTTTCCCGGGGAAGTCTGGCGCCGCATACAAACGAGTTCAACCCTCACTTTAGACCATCCAAATGTCGTAAACTTTTTGATGTGTAAACACATAATGGTTCTACATGAACAAAATGTTGCACTCTATTTGGAATTATATGAAAAATGAAAATTAAAATAACTTTGAAATTCCAACTCAGCCGTGTCGGAGCTTAATCCACGAAGTGACAACGGCATTCTGACGAGGCGCCGGAGCTGGGAATTATTAAAACGAACGCCAACTTTTTCACTAAGCCCGTCGCAAAGCCGTTTCAATTGCGCTGCGCTGAAGATAATTCCAACTGACGTCATCTTTTTTTCAAATTCTCGACTCAGCTACGTTCTCTGTGCAGCAATTATAACATTTCCACCGACTAGGAAAACAGAAACACGTGGGAGAGCGCGTCGAATCGCACCGTTCGTAATTTAAATTTAGATGGAAATTTAATGATGCATTCACAAAGGGCGCTCGTAAAGTCGGTTGCGAGATATTTTTTACGAGGATCTCGCGAACTATTGCGCGCTTAACGACTCCGAAGCAAGATCGCCCTCTGCTTTAATGAGCGCCCGATAAACGTGTTAACTGCCGCGACCTTATTTTTATGCCAATGTAAATTTGCTGAAAAACGTATTCATTTCCCCGATTGTGTACTAACGGCGACATTATACCGTATTAAATTTGCAGTGTGGAGTCGTCCTAGAAGCTAGTCTAGGAACATGGAATAATAGTTGAGACGAACGTTGGAGGCAGGCTAAGGTAGACCTGTCCATGTTTTATATATGAGGGCAGGCGACGCAACGTAGGTAAACACAGGCCAACCTTCGCTCACGGTGCTCACTGTTTGCTCACCGTTCTAGTCTCAAGAGAAAATATGTTTGCTTTGCATACCTAGCCATAGCTTGCTCAGAGGCAGAGCGTCCCTGTTTTCCTTGACATGTTTTCTCGAGGCTCTACAAATAGCTGGGCTAAAAAGTTTTTAAAAACATGCGCAACATGTAACCCTGAATATTTTTTTATAACACGGTGTTGCGTCTTCACCTTTTGAATACCATGACAAAGTGTTCAGTATTAGAATTCATTTCTGTTCTATTTATAAATTGATAAACTTCCTTCTTCCTAAATATAAACTAATATGCAACCAGTAATAAGTATAATGTAGAACAACTTTTACGTATAAAGCCGTTAATGAGGAACAGTGACTATAAAAACATATATTTTAACAGTATGTCTAGATTGAGAACTAATTTATAAATCACAGATAAACGCCGTGACTTGAAGAGGAAGTAGGCGACCGCATATGTGATATATTTAGATATTAATACATAATAGTGATGTTTTTTGTATTCTTTTGGAAAGAGTATCGTGGTCCCTTTGAACGAGTTCAGGTCGTAGTAACTCTGTTAACGTCAAATTGAAAACGACTTCAAAGCGTCTATCATAAAATCTAATACTTGTATGGTTTTCTCATAGATGCCATTGTTAGAATTGAACCTGATTGATACGGGACAACACAGACCTTTTTTGAAGTCAGTTGAAAAATATAAGCGGAATCTATGAGTTGAAATAGTTCTGGAGTTGGCAAGGCAGCAAAACAAGCAAGAAACATTCTTAGCTTCTGTTGAAATTGTTTCAATTCTGAAATGTAAGCACAAGGAATCCCGCAAGTTTCTCTCTAAGAAACTCTTTTATTCGGGAAAATGGTGATCTCTAGACTGCTATTTATTGTTTAGGTTAAAAAATAAAGTATTACATTGTCCTCAGATTTCGTTTGTACTTATAAAAAAAAAAAACTAGAAAATTAAAAAAAGAAATCCTAAAAACAGTGTCCTTGTAGTGTCTTGCCTGTTCGTCTCCATAGGATTGCAACAGCTTCACGACTAACTTAGTTTGACTGACTTATTTTCCTGACACTTGAAATTACCCACAAGTGGTTTATTGGAATGAATGATTCTGATTTTATGTATTAGGTACAACGAAATCTTTAAATATGTTTTATAAAACTATCCCACATCATTAGTCTCAAAATATGCAAGTTCTTTAACCACGATCGATATGAAGAATCATAACCGATGTTTGTTGAAGTGCTGAGCTGCAGGCTACTCTCTCAGCTCCACTTAACAGACGTATAAATAATATTCAAGGCGAGGGAACGTATTCGAGGGTTCGTGTAGAGGGTAGTTTGACGGCGTAACGAATCGAAAAACCAAATCATCGAGTGGCACCCCTACAGTACACCGCTACATGATAGTTTACAATTGGCGGTGTGGAGTTGATATTCTTTCTTTATTTCTGTATTTTGATTTTAAATATTGCTATATTTTAAAAAATTAAAAAAAAAAAAATACAAATAAAATTAAAATACGTATAAAATTACAGTTTACTACCAACAACTGGGCAGCTAATATTTCTGCAGAATACTTCGTAGCTTCTGGCCGATTAATAATATGTATAATAATACATTTGATACGGCGACTGTTAGTTTGTAGGACGCCTACAGCCCAGACGGAGTGACAATTTGCCCAAGATGGCCGGCAGGTGTTGGATGCGAGAAGCCGAAATGGGACAGGTCTATGTCCAGCAGTGGACTGCGACAGGCTGATGATGATGATGATGATGACGTATAAAATTAATTATCGTTATAATCATTATTGGTATTCGAGCACTGCCAGCGTAGTTTGTCACCTATATTTGAAGATATACTGTTAACGGCAATCGGCTGTAAAAATAAGATAATACAAATTATGAAATACCTCAATATCAATATTTGTATTACAAGATGCATATCGTAGTAATGGTAAGGCTACTCTACTACTTTCGTTATCATTAAATCTTTAGGGCTGCCCCTTAGCGGTCTGTCGAGAGTGCTCTACGTAGTTTTTTATATATTTTAATTTTAATTTCATATCGGGTGCTAATGGTGGGGCACACTGCACAGCCCTGCGTGCCGAATCGCGAACGCAATGTATTCATAACGTAATAAAACTTAATGTAGCGAATGAGCTAATATTGTCTTATTCAATATTTAATTTTGAAGTATAAATTTGACCAATTTTTGCGATTCATAAATTTTATGGAAGTATTTGATGTCGAGAACTTAACGGAGATTTATTGATTCTTATTTTAAAGGGGTATTAGGTTTTACATTTCTATATTTATGTTTGTAAAAAATAATAACATGTACTTTGAGAGATCAAAGTCTTAAAGCATAACCATCTTTTGGTGGACGTATCTTAAATTCTGAAATAGAAAAAATACTGGATACTCAATTTTTTTATATCAATTCATACCTATATACATACATACATATGCTCACGCCTGTACCACCTAAGGGAAGGCAGAGGTGTATTAAACACCCAAATTTTGAGAATTAGAAATTGAGCCCACTAACATAATAGAAGGCAAGCCTATTGCCGACAATCGGGCAGATTTCTGCAGAATACTTCGTAGCTTCTGGCCGATTAATAATATGTGAAATACCATTTAATACGGCAACTGTTAGTTTGATACTGTTTCAAATAACGTTTAAGCCGTCACCCCTCATGTACTAAACAAACAGCGAAGTCAAATCAGCGCCAAGTTAATCCGTTTAGGTGCGCGAACCCACTTGATTAAGTTTAATTTATTTTAAAAATCAGCGCGAGCGAGCCGCCTCCGGCGCTGGGTCCCTCCGAAATACATTATTCAGTGTTTTAGAATAATTTTCAAATTCGATTACATAGGGCCGACCCTCGGTAAGTGGGTGGGCCGGGCGCCGGCGGGTGGCGGCGTACGGCGACGTACGGCGGCGGGTGTATTTAGCCAACACGGGGGTCTCGCCGCGTGCGATTCTGATTTGAATATGCGCCGCACGTGGCATCCCGCGCCCCCGGGACCGCGCCGATCATATTTCAAACGTCACCGGCGATGTCTCACTCAGATACTATCGGCCGATAAACGGCGAGATACCACCGGCAAGGGTGGAAATAGTTCGCAGCCCGCACTCCCGAGCTCTCGCCAGCTATTTTTTACCCCGCGATTATCGCCTGCCGTTGACACCTAAATATTACTTTTCGCTCAGCGCACTCGTATTACCCTGTATTCGGTATACAGGCATTTTGTGGTTAGACGTCAAAGCTGGTGAAAGCACTTGAAGTTTATTGGTACAACATATTTTATAGAAACTTTTCCTAGTATTATAATAATTACAGGCTAAGTTGCTAAGGGAAACATATTTGTGTAAATGATACATGTGCATATGATACATACATAAATGTATATATGCTATCTTTTCGTTGTGTGACCAGTGTGAACCTGCGTTTTTAAAGTTTAAAGATGGCTATAGTTAATGAAAAAATATTCACTAAAAAGTCATGACATTTGTAATTGAAAAAGTATATGCAGTCCGTGGAAATCTTCTCATGACGGTAATAATCGGCGGGAGTGTTCGCACGCGGCTGAAACGTGTGCGCGGCTGCCGGCGCGGGCGCTCGCCACGCGCAATGCCGGCACTCCATTACCGCGACACCACTGGCGGTGACGATGTTCTAAAAGTTCGAAGCGAAGTGTAGATACGACAATTCGTTAAAGCAAAAAGCGCTGCATTCAATTTTAATAAAGTTCAGATAAGTTATATATAGATTATAAATTATATACATATTTTCTAATGAGAATAGCATAAGCCTGTAAAAATTATAAGGTTAAGATAGTCTATATAAAATGTTACCCGTAGGTGGTGGGCGCACAGTGCGCCGCAGGAGGATTCCGGATGTCTTAATAAAGCTGTTCCCGGATTCCTCATATTTTAAGCGCAGCTTGGCACACTGTATGGTTTTAGTCGGTTCGATTCCGACACACCGTTCCACCGAAAACCCCGGTGGAATGACGGCATGAGGGGTTTTTCACACGAAAAAAAAAGTCTATCAAAAATTGCAAAACATTCTTGTTTTGAGACCAAAAATCTTTATTTTTGGTCTCAAAACTGCCCTTGAAATGCACTGTGCACATATTATTACATTATTTACCTATAATAATAATGAAGACATTCAGTAATAATTAAAATCGGTATTTCCTCTCATTTACTTCAATCTGGTACTATATTACGAAACTGTCCTATCTGTTCTTTACTCTTTGCGGTAATATCGGAGAAGCATTTATGTGATTGCTATGGCAGAGTACAAGCAAATCGCCGCGTAATCCGCTACTTGTATAGCAAAATCGAGATATGACCGAATTAATTTCAGACGCATGCCGTTGTAATTGAAAACGAAGACTTAGAATGACAGATGCAACCGTTAGATTAGAATAATCTGCCTTTTTTGGACTTAACATTAGGAGATAAAGTAGGACCTTTACAGGAAATTAAATGTACCTAAACCTGCTTATATTGGTACCTAGTTTCGATCAGTCAGTAACAAAAAAAGATAATATTTATTATAAATGATTTCATAAGACAAAATACGGCTCCTAGTCGAATGTACTCCGAGGTCTAACGCCTGACGTTCCCCTACCGAGCAGTATAGGATGTGCGATTGAACGATCTCCCCATAACAGAATATGCGTCACTTCAGTTTCAATGTGTTTGAGAGAGTCATTTTATAAATGTTTTTGAGAGAGAAGGCTAGACATCTTGTCTCTGACCCAAAGATGCTTCAAAACGTTTCGCATCTGTCTAATATTCCATTGAGAACATATAATATACACAGTGACTTTAGGGAACCGTACCTTTGGTGAAGAATGATTAACGCTTCGATTGACCTGGAAAAATATAAGAAAAATGTTGCATCAGTTGCAAATAACCTCCTCTATACCTTTTTAAGTTAAAAACCGCTGAATATTCAACCAACAAAGAAAAATAAATTTATTCATTCAATTATATCGTTATCGATCAACAAACATAATGAAGAGACAAATCAAAAATGCAAAGAAATTCAATAACCGTCCACGATTCTTTGGATTGTCACCCCAAATACAGGGTAGAATACCCCGGCAAAGTTAACAATTCACTTAAAAAAAAAAACAGTGGTTCCTATTCTTTAAACAATAGAATTCATATTTGTTTTCAACGTTGTTTACTATTGCAAAACCCTCTAGTACCTACAAATCCCCGAGATTGAGAGCGGGACTCAGGGCAGAGGATTCGATTATTACTCGAGTTTTCGATCTCGATACACCACTCGATGCATCGCGGGGAGCTGCATTACACCGAGCATCGAGTATTGCGTTCAGTGGCTTTCCAATCGATGCAATGCAATTCAATGAAATGCAATGACAAATCAATCGAGTTCTTTTTTTTTTTTTTTTTTTTATACTATAGGGGGACAAACGAACAGACGGGTCACCTGATGGTAAGTGACACCGCCGTCCATGGACACTTGCAACTCAAGAGTCGCAAGTGCGCTGACCGCCTTTGAGGGTGATGAGGGATGGGGGATGCAAGGAGCGGAAAGAAGAGAGGAGGGATGAGGAGATGTGAAAGAGGGGAAAGGAGATGAGGGGAGAGAAAAGGGGGGAGGAGGAAGTGGGCCTCCGGAAACCTCACTCAATTCGGGGAAATGCAACGCAAGCGTTACTTCACAACCGGTTTTCTGTGAGGCCGTGGTATCGCACCGGTCGAGCCGGCCCATTCGTGCCTAAGCATGGCTCTACCACTGAAAAAAAGTTCCTAACAGTCTCTGGGAATTGTTAACAATATTAACTTTTACCTAGGGGATTTTACGATAATATGTATTCATTAACATGTATGGTTTGAAGTGCGTTAATATAATTTAACACTCTGATATGTCTTTAATCAAAAAAGAAAACAAGAAAGGGCAATATAAAAACTTTTTCACACTCTAACGACCTGTCTTTCTTATGGCAAGTTATAATATCAATGTGAATAAATAGAAAACAAATAAATAAAAATATCCTTCAATGAGGGGCTGCTAATTTAAACGATTAGTGTGTTGTTTTAAATATCATATGCGCGGCTTGCGTAATATGCATAATAATGTAGCGTAAAAAAAAAAATTACTTGTTCTTAGATTTTATCACATTTTGTTATTATTCCGCTTAACATCCTTAATTCGGTTATTATGACATTTTCATTAGCTAAATATATTATTAAGAATGTAAGATACCTGTTCTTAATAATTACAAGTTTTTATCTTCACATCATGTACTATACTATATTTCTTTATTCCAATAGCATTATATTTTATATGATGAAATCAGTTCTCGACGCTCTGTTACCCTTGCTGTCCTCCGCATCCCGATATCTGTCGTGTCCCATATGTTGCGTAGAATGTATTATTTTATTACGTTTTTATTTACTTAGCGTCCGCCGAGACGAGTGTTTAAGCCGACGTTTATGATATTCTCTTGTGGCTTGTATCGAGGGGTGAACCGATGATGTACTATTGTTTCATTCTCACCCTCGTTTTGTCAACTTGATACACTGAATTATAGCTGTAGGTATAGATGATGTGAAATGTCAACGGCATTTAGGGTTTGAGAGCTAATATCGTACCCAATTGTTTGTTTATAAAAAGTTAAAGTAAGTTATTCTGCAGACATCGATTTCACTTCGGTCGCTGTCATCGATGTTTCATTTTTAATTCTACAACTATGTGAAGACTTAGTTAACGAATTTTGTTGCGAAGGGATTCCTAGCAGCTTCCGGCTTCTTTAATGCATTAGGTTAAGATTTTTTTAATTTATAAATTAACTGGTTTATGCAGAATTTTACAATGATCTAAGTGGTTACACCTCAGATACTTTACGTACATAAAAATACACTAAAGAAATTCGAGCTTTCTAATAAAAGAGAGAGAAATCTGTTAAAAAAAGTTACAGACTACCCGTATCAAATGAGGCTGATATGACTGGAATGTACAGCTATTAGCGATACTGCATCGTAACAGGTTGGGAAACTAAATCGCGGTCAACAAGAACTTCATTGAAAGTTCGATGCAATATTTTAAATCGTTCCCTATTGTCGCGTTTATGCATACAAAACAGATGAAAACAGTCTGAAGTGCAGCCTCCAATGATCCGTGCTTTGCGCGATATTATTTTTGATGCACATAGCGCGTCCCGCAGTCCATCAAATCATGCTGAGCCAACACACCCCTGTAAAAAAATAAAATGAAAGTAGATGAGACATCGATACGCGCACTTTTTAATAGAGTTTCGTTTTTAATACCAGTCATGAAAAAAAATATATTATAAGATTTTTAAGTGTCTCTTTGAACATATTATAGAAATATAATAATAATAAATTGAACACTATTTTATCAATTAATCAATTAACGAAAATGATTTATTTGCTGTAAAAATGGGTTACATAGTTTCTATTAATATTAATTCTACAGACATTATTATATATTTTATATACATATGTTATTTTAAAATTTAAATAATTGGTTTTTATATTATAGCGAAAACGATATGTAATAATGAATATGCATGAAACTTGTAGGTGTTTAGGTCCAGACCGTTAAAATGACAATGATGAATGACGACAATTACGTCAGTAACAAAAAATAATAATCATTTCAAATAACGTAACATAATAACACAATTTAATAATAATAACATAAAACAAACATTAATGTATTTAAAAAGGTCATTAAGATTACACAATTATTATTGTACCTATTTATCACAAAGAAAGTCATTAATGTTTTAATATCATTTCTCAGTTTCTACTTTTTTTTTATGATTTTCATATGCTTTGTGTGTCATATGCTTACTATCCAGTGGATTTTTATTATTGATTAACGGAGTTCTGTATACTACATTTTTAGTACATACTACACTGTTTTAGCGGAGTGAACACAAAGTCTACCGTTATCACTGCCATTGCGTCTTACAGAATCAGTTAGTCGGGAAACAGATCAGGGTTGTTCCTGACAAAGAAAGCTGTATCCATAATATAAATTGATAGAAGTGTAAGTGTGCGTGTGTACTCTTTGAGCAAAGTGTATTATGTTAGTCTTCATGAAATATTGTTTTTAATTATTATTGTTTAGCCAAGAGATTATGGATGTCATTGAGTCATTAATATCTGTTTTATATTAATTTATGATTATTGAAAAAAAAAGCGTACTAGATAGAGAATATTTTGTAATATTTTTGAGGACAAAATAAATACTGTCAATTGGTAGTGGAAATCGCTCTTTTTGACATTTATGTAACCCAAATCTAAACCGTGTTAATTTTAAATAATTTTGCAATTACATTTTTATATGTAAGGTTTTAATGTTTTGAATTACGTGAACAACTTACAATATCTATCTTTCTATTAAAAAAAAAACATGTATTGACATCATAAATCGTAGAATGTTATAGCGTTAGTAAGAGCATATATTAAAAATAATGAAATGATGGTAAAACTGAAAACGCCGTACGATTATATTGTAATTGCATAGAATCCACTGGAGAGCCAGGACAGCAGGTCGAACTCCCTCTCCCCTCATCCCTCCTTCTCCTCTTTCCCTTCTCTCACCCCCACTCCCTCATCACCCTCATAGGCGCGCAGCTCACTTACGACTCTAGAGTTGAATGGTCCATGTGCGGAGGTTGTCACATACCATCGGGTGAGCCACCTGTTCGTTTGTCACCCCTGTATAAAAAAAATATTTTCATTACTTTTAAATAAAAAAATTTAATACATACATACACTCACTGTATTCACAGGACAGCAAGTTCGAGTTCTCTAACCTAACTATGGACAAATTAAAGAAAATAGTACCTGTATTCGGAAAAAAACAATATTCCTATTTAAATAAAGGTATACAGATGTCAGAAGCAAAACAGAACCGAATAATATTCATTCTCCGTGATTGACACGGTCATGTATTTGAAAACTCAGCGGGACTCGGCGGGGCTCCTCAAGGGGTTATTGAAAAACTATAGTGCTACCATCCACCAACCCGCCTTGTTTCACCGCAAGGGGCGAGGGCGCTTTTACCATGCCGTATAATCCTAAATTTAGAATGGTCAAATATTGATAAAATTTTGGACGGCTTTTTAAGGAGATTTGTTGTTACAGTTCAAAGTAAGATGTTGGACATGATGCTATAAATAATGTTTTTCGGTAAATATAAACGACGATTCAGTTATAAATCTTTTTTAGTTTAAAATAGTAAATATAAGTAAAAAATTGGTATTAGTGAGACCAAACTCTAATTGGCAAACTGGGTGTGTTTAATACACCTCTGCCTACCCTTTAGGGGATACAGGTGTAAGCGTATGTATGTATGTATTTATTGTAAATTAGATGGGGGAATGAAATTACCACTGATTTTAAATTCAGTGTTTGTAAGCGCGCTCACCTTTATTTGTTTCTCTTTCACAGTGAAACGGTTGCGTAAGCAAAGTTCTAAGAAAATTTGCTGCACCGATACTTTGTGTTTTTTGAAGAATATGTGCACGATGATGATGATGATGATAATGCACAAGATGCAGCACGCGGGCAAAGTAAACCCTGAAGCATGAAATTGCAACTGCATGCTTATATGTATTAGTTGCTAAACGAAACTAAAAGAGAAAAATTGAAATATGTACATACGTTTAATATGTTTTTGGTTATAATTATTATAAATGAAAGAAAAAAGGCTAGAAATAGTTAAGTGTAGGAGTATTCCTAACTGTAAATAGGTTCGTACTGTTTTTCACATAATCAGCAGTTGCCAAAAGATTCATGCATGATACTATTTTACAAGTCTTAGAACAACCCTCCGGTAGGGTGTAGATGAAGCCAATAGATAATGGGACTTGTCGCGACGGGACGTTAATAGATGAAGCCTTATTTGAATATTGCGCCATTGGAGGGGTTTGTAAATTAAATCGCTTCCCAGGTATATCTCTGTGTGTGATTATATTAATTGATTCGAAGCTTACTTTGTCGCTGTATCATTGGGACACGTACAATTTATATGTATGCATGTGTATACAAAGTAAAAAAAAATATTCCATGGATTTTAATATTGATTACAGTTATTTAGTAGTTTCAAAACAATGTTTACTTTTTAAAGTTTTTAACGTATATGATGTTACAATTACATTGGAAATATGGGATTGCATACCAGTTGAGCCGTATTGTTTTTATTGCGGTATGTGGTTTGTTATTTCTAACGTGTAGTTATCGGTGCAGCGCAGTAAAGCGGTATGCACACGGGGTCACGCTATCGCCCTTCTAGTTCATTAGGCGAGCGACGCGACGCGGCACGACTATATTAAAGCGAGCGACTCATTTTTTACGCAAACTGTGCTGTTGGGGCACAGCCTTAGCGACTTAAATGCGTGAATGTTTGAAATATCTTACATTATTTATTGACCACAATTCCCAAAACAAACATTTGTCTTCAAGGGTTAAAAAAACGTTGATGGGATAGCCCAAGTGGTATAGAAACACTGTAATTTCAAACTTTTTCAATGATTTATTTCATTCGTTATCGTAATGGAGGAAATATTGCTTTAATACCAAACAAAACGATATTTTTTTAAACTTTTGGTAAGATATGTTATCTCTTAAGTATATTTTCGGCATCCAGATAGAGGATACCCTTTTATTGGCAGATGGAGAACAAACATTTGTAGAAAAATATTGTAATCATCATCGTGATTTCAAATCACTTCTACTCAAAGCAATCCCAAAAAGCGGTAAGTAATTTGTTCGTAAGTAATAGCTGATTGATGAAATGGAAATAAATGAGTAGCGGACAGGGAAAAAGATGTCAAAATCCAAGCGCACATGAGCCAATAAGCCAAATTGAAATGCCTCCATGTTATACGAGTCTTTCAGAGTAATTGGTTGACGGTGAATCCTGGTGATTAGGGATGAGCCGGTTATATCGATGTGCGTCTTAATGCACGATAAACGAAAAATTATTCTTTACTATTCCAACGTCGAAACACAAAACATAATCTACCTACACCGAATCTGTTAGTTTCGCATCGAAATGGCGTGCAATGGGAGAGGCCTATGTCTAGCAGTGGATTGCGATAGACTGATGATGATGACGAATACATGGTGTTAATAATATTTACAGATGATTATTTACTAGAAAATTATTTTCAAAAATAGTTAGTTGCAATATCTATCATCGATATCTTTATCGATACAAATCCATCACTCAGCGTTAGGGACGTTTTCTTCCAACAGCTCGTCGATTTGAATAGAAATACCTAACATTAAAAATATAGGGTGTAGTAAATGTGAGGACAACCCGACAACTCATTCATTTTCTAAGTGAAGCTCTAAACGAACGACTTACATTTCCCGCTAACTGGACGATTCACAACTTGAAAGGTGTGCTTTTAAAGGCACACGTGTTTTCGGCTTTGTCTGTAATTCGACATGTCTATGTGATTTTTGACGGATCCAGTTTTACATGGTATGTAGATCTTATTGAATGCTTTGAACACTTATCAGGTTTAAGAACTGAAATCTTTTCATATTTTATTTGAGTGCTTTAAGATGTCATAATTTTAATGCTCTTATGTATTTGTTATTTTATTAACAAAGTCGTCCTATTCTTTTTCTTACTGACTGACGTTGATAAACTTATAGAGAACTTTCACTGCTATCGGTGGATTGAAATTTGTTGTGTTGAAATGTAATTTTGTATTGAATAAAACTTAGGTAAGTCACTTTCTTCAATGACTTCTTTTTATTCAGTGATAGTGGTAGCGGTTAGTGGTACTACACTGCTTTGCTAATTGTATCCAGTTTTTATGGATATTTATAATAGGGTTTGGATATATTTCTTTTCCTTTTGTTCTCTGTTAATCTGGGACAGTCTGAGCACATAGCCTCTGTACAAGCTATTTTTATTACATATGAATCCTTCAAATACGAGATGTCTACACAGTAAAAAAGGTTTAAAAATCAAAGTGATAGCAGAAAATCTTTTGATGTGTACAATACAAAATTAGGTGTTTCGAAGTTATATGATCATGATGGGGTGTGCAATGGTGCATTGGCTTCGTCATGGAGCCCACTGATGTGTTCCGTGACGCTCCATCACATCCCACTGAACATTAGTTTTAGGCTTCAATTAGGATGTCCAGTTCATTTGGTTCAGTAACTGAACTTTTAGAATCTACACTATAATATAATAAAGCTGAAGAGGTTTATTTGTATTTGTTTATTTAAAGTTGCTAATCTCGAGAAGTACCAGATAGAGTATTTGTTGAGGAATAATTTAGGCTATAAAACCTCACACTTCGACCGCTTTTTTATTACTGTTACCTTTTGATCACATATGGAAGTAAAATCCGACTATTTTGAATTTATAAAAACTGCATGAGTTTTTATCAGGAAAATAGTCGGATTTTTTTAGAGTATATGCTTTTTGACGTATTTTTTTTTTGTTTTATAAAGCATATACTTTAAATAAGAAAACTCAATAATGACCAAAATAAATTAATTTTAATCAAAGTTCAAGAAAAAAAAAAATAACACGCATTGTAGAAATCTTAAACCTGAAGTAATCACAAAATAAATGTCATTCTAACGATATACTAGTAGAGTTTTTCCTCAACATCTCGGCACTTGATTAGCTCGGCTCGTTCGTAATTATTTTCCTGGGATTCACCCGCGGGGATTTGTATAATCCTGATTGGGTACGTATTGCTATTCGATGGAGTGTGTCCGCGCACGTGGCTACCCAGCATTATCTCACTTTTAGACATGAACGATGGTGACACCCTACTACCGAAATTCGTATAGGAAATTGAAAAGATTGATTGAATTTTGGATGATGTACTAATGTTGTAATGCGTTTTATCGTGCGTGTTATCTATTAACATTACCCCAATGATCTGCTTTTAACGTTTCTTTAAAAGCATTTTTAACTGTTTATTAAAATGTATAAGTTTCCAAGTAGCTATTATTTACGTAGTAACAATCAGCTCAATGTAAGTGACATAAAATATAACGTCAGGACTATATTTTAAAATGGTTAGATGAATATGTATTAAACTTGTCAGCTGGTTAAAATACAACCAAACCGTACAACTTAACAGTGTTAGAGCCATGTAAACCGGTTGTGAAACTTGCGTTGTATTTTGGTGAAAAGAGTGTGGTAACCGGAGGCCCCATTCACTTCTCCGCTTTCCTCACCCCTCATACTCCCTCTCCTGTTTGCCGTCTTCTAATCCCCCCTCTTCTTTCCCCTCACCACTTCCCCCCATCTCTCATCACCCTCAAAGGCGGGCAGCGCACTGGCGACTCTTAAGTTGCAGGTGTCCAAGGACGGTGGTTGTCACTTAAAATTAACTAATGGAAAGTTTTGGTTTACACATGTTTACCCATGGTAGTTTTGATGAAAGGTTCCTAAATATCGTTCCTAAAAAACGACTGAACGTGGTGCACCATACTTGGGTATGATGCATCACGATCAATCGTTTTGTTCATGAATAGAAGTTAGAAACAAGCTAGAGTAATACGCACCAGATGTAAGACTGTACAAAAATAACAGTTATCAAACAAACAGAAAAGGGTTTAGTAAAAACAACCTTAAAGAAATAAATTACAAAATAAAAGTAGTCATAAACAATAAAATAAGAACTGGATCGAATTAAAAATTTGCCTAGTAAAAGCGAATTAAAGTTGGCTGATGGCAGTCCTGCCGGTTGCGACTGGGGGACGGCGATAACGCGACAATAGGAATTTACCGTTCGCACCGACTGCCCGTGGCCTGTTTAACCTAATTACCACTTAGTTTCTTTAACGATAAGGACTATTATTATGTAATTTTTATTAACAACGCTGCTTGCTTTTGCTTAGGATGTAAATATTAGTAGCCATTCGTAATTGAATTGAGTTCGTGTTGGAGTTATAGTCATACTCTTATTTACTCGTATTACACATTCATAAAGATATGTACTACTTCTACTTACGCAGGTTGAAGAACAAAATAGATTATTTTGGGAGAATGTATTGTGCTAGACAACTTAAGTATTTTATTGAACTCAGTATGATCGTAGAACTTATTATTTAGAGGCGCGTACTTCAATTCTCCAATTAGCCTACTGCAGTCCACCGATTGCCATAGGCTTGTACCATAGTACCCAGCCATCCGCCTACGCCTGTAGAGTACATCGTAACTCGATCCATTATGCATTGCGAATTATAGTAAGCGACTTTTTAATTTATCATTGCTGTGCGAACGAATATGTATTTTGAATTAGTAACATATTACTTCCAAGAGTGAACTCTAACATAAAATACTGAAGTATTTAAAACAACGACGTTTTACATTTAAATTGGATTTGACCAAATTACAATCAAGTCAATAAAAAACCAAAATGATCTTCGGTTATATGCTATTTGTGGCAAATACTGATACTTTGTTATTTTTTGAGATAAAATCGTCTAGGTTACATAAGCAAATGGGTCCCCTGATATTAAACATAAAAAAGCGGGAGTTTTCGTTTTAATTCTTTTTAATAAGTTTCTTGTACAAGTTGTCGAGAACAACCGAAATTGACAGAGATTGTGTCCTTTACTTGTGAGTGACATTGTCCGTACAATGCCCCGCCGCCAAGTTTTTGATTTGACTCTAACCATTGTTTGCATGTTGATATTTTGATACTGTACATGACGAAAATTGTTCAATTTTTAAGTTAAGGGTTGCAAGTTTCTTTCGAGTTTTCAGGTTGATAGGAGTTGGTGTAATACGGCAACTTTTCAATGGCATAAAAAGGTAGAGGCGAGCTATAACAGAAATTACTTCAAGACCATACTAAAAGAACAGTTTATTTGTCTAAAACTGTTTGAAGCAGAAAATCACAACACAGATAGCATGTAGGTTCTCGATGGCGTACAATAGGGCCACCAAAAACTCTTTTCATGGGTGTCCTAACAGGCATTGGACATTGGTTTATGTATCTATGTCTACAGTTTATATATCTATGACTACAGTTTATACAGTGTCATGTTCGCAGCCAAAAGCTTGTACCCTGTTGCGTAAGTAATGATGTGCCATACTTAATTATATTATGGATGGCAAAATGTGGACTTCGGGGATTTAGCCGGGAGTATAATTATGTGTGTATATAATATGTGAAGAACAGCTTCACCCAATTCGCTTTGGCTAAAGCTCCGTGGACATCAAGGAGGGTGCTAGCTACAGTTTTTACACAAAAACCAACGCTTCTTTATCGTACTGAAATAAAACTCGACAGGGAATATATAACCAGTGGTAGCGCTTATACTCCAGGCATTCGATAAACAATTGTTGACCTTTGTTGTTTTTCAGAAAGGTTAATTACAATACCCGTCATTTTGTTGGTTTCAATACTGTTGTTAATGTTATGGTAGTGAAGTTGGCTTCGACTGACGAACTCATTTGAATCTGGTTCTTGTCAAAACAATTTGTTTGTTTGTTAATAGAAAAACCTTAATATCGATTGGTTTAAGAGCTTGCAGTTATGATAGTTAGTTTACTTACGTGTCTTTTACTGTACTATACTTGAGTTTGTACTGTTGTTGTTGCCTTTTGGATTTTTATGAACAATATATTGAGTGAGCGCACTATTTCAAAATTATAATAGAAAACAAAAAAAAAAAATGAAATAAAATTAAATTGTAAATAAGTAATTTTGTTACATGTGCCAAAATATGTAACATTTTGCTTAGTGATTGACGGTATTAAGAGAGACAAAACGGAAACAGAAACTTCTAAACATTTTATTACTGATCACAAAAAAAAGTGCAGTCCGAGCCTCAAACAACTTTCTATTCGAATATCCGTAATAATAGGATGATTAAGGAATTCCTTTCACCTGTTTGGGTTCCAAAAGCTTAGGAGAAGGCTGTTTATTCCTGAAGAGAGTGCATCTTTTTGAGGTAGATATGATCTTTTTAAAAAAGGCGATAAAAGAATAGATCCGTGATATAAACATAAAACCTAAAACACGAGTAAAACCTAAGACACGCCCATAAGGAAGCGTACTATCCCCACTACTTTAACCCTCGCTGTTGACCAACTCTGTGTAGAAATGACTAAGCTTGACTATAACATACAGGGTTCCTTAACACACATCTTATTATTATTACAAGAAGCTATCAACACCATAAATACCTGGTGCAGAGAATACGAATTATCGAAAAATGCGTACAAGACTTTATATAACAATAAAAAAAAAAAACAATTCCCAACAAATAAAACGAATCTAGAAAGAATGGGACATCCAAACCTAAACGTCAAACTCCTCTCTTTCTCTGTTGAGGACAGGTACCTAGAGGTCATATTTAACCAAAAGTTAGCCTGAAATCCCCACATCACAAATGTATTAGCAAAAATGGAGGCGATTCATTGAGATTCAGTCATAAATTAAAAGATGGAAAGCCACTGCTAGTTTAAAAACTCCAAGGCTCTTAATTTAAGGGCTATGATACTAAAGTACCAAAAGAACTTTTAGATCTCATAAGATTCAAAACTTGTGCAGTAACTCGGATCCTTACCAGACACTGCAAGCTGAAGAACATGTGTTCAATCTAAATCTGAGCCAATGTATCACATGCATCCTCTGTGAAGAGGCAGAAAAAAACTGCAATGCATATTCTATGGGTTTGTGGCCGACTAATGCGATATGGTAGTATCCACCTGGGGTTGCAGATTGTGCAACCATTGGGTATACAAAGGGTCAATGCTCACAAGGTCTGCAGGTTTCTCGAAGCTATAAGGCAGAGCAGTGAACTGTAATCAAAGAGTGCACCACTAAATGGTCGAAGTGGTCACAATAAACTTAAAAAAAAACATTTATATACCTATTTACATTTTTTGATAATTATATTAATAATTTCAGATATCTCACACGCGGTCTTATCCCAAACTAAGCAGGCCTGTGCTATGATAACTAGACTGCTGATTAACATACTCAGACTATCAATAAACATACTAATTTATTTCTATAGGAAAAAAAATCCATAAGAATCATTCACTTCACAAGATTGTGGTTAGTTTTAAAGAAATATTTTATGAGGTCATTAAGGTACATCATATACATTTACCTTAAATATACCCCGTACTAAACCATCGAAAGCCTATATTTTCAACGAGTTCCAAGCAGGTATTTGAAAAGAATTTGAAATCAAATTATGCAGACATAAATAATTAAATCGAGTGTCCCATAGGTGCGGCTTGATAGGGTTATAATAAGACAACCCTCCCGTGCTCACTCGAGTAGCAAAGAATCAATTTATTTTTACGTCTAATAGCTTCAACCGACATTTTGCTTTCATTACTTTATTTACTACGATGGAAATCATTGTTGTACTTTCTAAAATACTGTATTTTATTGTATATTTAATATAGTACATGTGTAGGAAAGGTAAAAAGAATAATTTGCAGTATGGTATATAAATGATTACGCAATTATCTAAATCTTGAATAGCGATTAGTAACAATAAGTCCAATTGTGTATGCATTTTTCATATATCAGATATACAGGCCAGATTATGTTTACAAGTAAAATTCGAAACTTTAAAAGTTTCAGTGTTAAAGTACAACCGACTCATATGATTAATATTTTTAGTGAATTTTTATATGGTATATATAATTATAGTTACATATACCTGGTTATTTATTTAATATTAATATTTTATATATTATTGCGTTCTTTGTATCGATAATTCTTTTATTTCAACGATACACCTGCTACACACGTCTCTATATCACCCAACTATTTGACTAGTAGTAAATGCCTATAGAATTTAGTCCGCCTCTTGCAATGATCTGCAGGAAGTTTAAATAAATAAAATTTTATACCCTATGGTAGTCCTATTAATTAATTATTTAATAATATTAAGACGATTTTAATGTAAACCTTCAAAACTAAAATCGAGTGTCCGGCGATCCAAGATCCAAGATTCAAAGGAATAAATTTGGTCACTGATAGCAAATTGTTAAAACTATATATACTTTACGCTTCAGTTATTAACAAAATTAATTATCGTGATTACCTTTATGATAACCACACTAAAGCATTACAGATATTACAGTAATATTATTTTTGTCGACAGTGCGACAAAAGAGATGCAAAGCGTTTCACGCAACATAATACGCAAACAATGGGTCGTCGGTGCAAAGCCGTTTTCTACGAAACGGCACAGTACATCGTTACGCGTCTCGCTGATTTTGCAAATACGCTGCCTTTCAACGCAGGTAAACTTAAAGTAAAAGATGTTTATAGTGCTCAATTTTTATTCGTATCGGGGATAGGGAGTTAACTGAATTACAGAAACTATTTGCAATCAAAACTACGAAAAAGACTGTTCAATAAAAGCGAACGGGATATTCAACTCGCAAACATTTTCTTTCGTTTGTTTCCTTTTCCATTATCGACATAGAAGGGGATGAGGCGGGTCCGGCTGGACGTACGGGCCTCGCATTTAAAAGCGATATAAAAAACTTGGGCTTTATTTCGCAGGATGACCTAAGTGGCCGGCCGGGCCGTACAAAAAACCCTCTTGGACTTACCTGTATTTTTCCACTTATTTATCCAACGTTTTTACATTCGCACTGTTTGTGAGTACTGTTCGCTTTGTCTGTTTGGGAAGATCCTATTTTTTAACGAGTACTTAGGGTCTAATTAAAAGGAAAGCTCCGCACGGACAGTAGAGACCTTTTGATGCCCACTGTTATTACATTGCGTGTATAAATTTAATTTGGATGGATGGAATTTCGAGTGGCGACCCACCTTATTTTTCATGTCTATTATTGAATATTTGAAGTGTGCACGCTCCTTAAGAGCTTATGCTGTGTTTTTAAGAGGTATAAAACTAAATTTCTGTGAAAATATAATCTGATGTAAATTGATAACCGTAAAAGTTAAACATCTAGGAAGGTCGTATTCACAAATTGTTGTAGTACATTAGCAACTTTTAAAAGATTTTCAAATCCCTTAATTCTACAATTCGATGCGGTAAGAAAAGATGAGTTCCTAGAACAAATGAAATGGTGCTGTAAACACAGTTGACGAGCTTTGTGGGTCTCATTATCACTCAGAAAAATTACGACAGTCATTATTAAAGGTATTACGACAATATGTTAAAATTTGACGAGTAATAGCCAGTACGTCGCGTCGTGGGCTGGTAATGAGGGAAACACCATTGCTCACGGCCTTTGCATTAAACTTAAGTTCATCGACAGTAAATGTCAGTGCGGGAATGACGTTTTGCGCAAGAGTGGACTCCTGCAAACGCCATTACAAGTTTTATTTCCCTTATGACAGATGGCGCCATAAAAATATTTTAAATCAGGAATAACTTCAAATAATGAGAGAGCACGTGTCCTTCGGGATCATTATAGGATCGAGTATTGAACGATTCGGTACGAGATAGCTCTTTGATTTACTGCCTGACTTTTGAGCGCACTAAATCACTTTTGTATGAAACTTGAGAAAACTATTAGCTATTATTAGTGGTGAACTACGAGGGCCCTTTGTGTGGCCTCTGTCCCGTCTCAGGCGAATATACGATACTTTTTTAGTATTTGAATTATTATGAGATTCTGATTTGCGTGGCGAAATATGAATTATCAACTATTTTTGAGTTATAAAATATGGGAAAATGTTTTTTTGCCATGGTATTGTCACTGATATCTTATTTTATAAAACTTGCAGAACTTCGTATTGCTAGTAAGTTCTTTTTGGTCTTATATTATTTATTACTTATAGCGAGATTTATGGCCTACGAGATTTATATAATGAACTATAAACACGAAGTATGGTTACGCGTAAGATTTAGGAAGAGTGGAATATAAGTTTACTGACTATTTAATATTCATATCCTTTGTCAACTATTTCAGAAAACAGTATTTTTTAAATTATGGGGGGACAGATCAACAGACTGGTCACCTGATTGTAAGTGACAACCGCCGTCCATGGACACCTGCAACCCGAGAGTTGTAAGTGCGCTGACCGCCTTTGAGGGCGATGAGAGATGAGGCTATGCGGGCGGGAAAGAGAGGGGGATGAGGAGATGGAAAAAGAGGTGGGGCGTCAGGGGACAGGAAAAAGGAGAGGAGGAGTTGGGCCTCCGGAAATCATACATTTTTTTGGGAAATGCAACGCAAGAGTGTTACTTCACAGCCGATTTATGGGAGGCCGTGGTATCGCACCGGTCGAGCCATCCCATTCGTGTCAAAGCATGGCTCTACCACGTAAACTGTCTGAAAAATAGTCTTAAAGATAATTATATACACTCGTATATATATATATTTATGTGTGATTTATGTGCGAGACAAAAGTTCTTGTTAGTTCTAGTGACCATCAGGTATAACCAGTTCACTGGCTAGGCACAAAATTACATAATTCATGTACAGTTGTTAGTTTACTACCTTTTTAAAGGTTTACGCAATATTAGATTAAACCAGATTTACCACCTTTTTTATATTTCTTAGTCTACTTATAAATTTGTTACGGCATTTAAGATACATATACCATTTAAGTAATACCTACAGGAGTCACAGCAGAGGGATTGTGAGTAATTTTAGTCAAATATTCACAATACATCCCACTAAATCATATGGCATATTTTAAAACATAAAAGAATTGTAATAGTTTTGATTTTATAAATACTGAGTTTCACCACATTTCAACATTAACTTTACTCATAATAGCTACTTATTTGTGTTTTATTATGTCAGAATACCGACATTAACATTAAGAAAAACGTAATTGATTCCTATGAAATACGCATCAATTATGACACTTAACATCATTTGTTTTATAGTATTGTTCTACTCAAAGCTAAAATAGTTGTTTATTATAAAGACATATTCTCCTTGCACGTCAAGTAGTGATCATTGCCCGGTTATTAGAAGTTGGTTCTATCTTCGTAATACCTTAAACATAGAGGTGACGTTTTTGTTACCGCGGACTGCGTTCAGTTTTTCCAACGCAATATGTGGCCTAGTATTTAGTTCCTAAAAGAATAATAATCTTATATATAATTTAACTCCTGAGTGAAGTCACACTTATATTATAAAGTACTTAGTGATATTGTAGAGTAAAAGAATTAGAAAATATGTATACCAAGAAATCTTCAGCTTACCTAAAGCTGAAGATTTCTTGTTCATAATGAAAGTAAATAAACAATTTTAAAAGTAGAATTTATTTCCTAACTGTGCTATTACCGTTCCCTTCAATATTGTTTTGGTAAATTTGGGGGGAAAAATTGAATTAGGGAATTAAAATAATACAAAACACTGCTCTTAAATAACCGTAAGGCTTAAGTTAGCACACTTCCGCGAAAATGAAATAAAAACCAATTACATGTGTATTAAGGTTTGTGACGTAAGGAAAGTAAAGGCCAAATTATATTAAGGCTTCTCAAATATCCCAATTTTTTATTGTGCAATAAGTAAGAGGAATAAAATCATTCTGAACCATATTTGTATTGTGTCACGTTTTAGTTTTTGATATAAATTAAGATGTTTCATAAACGTTCGAAGTTTAAACATATCCTTTCTTTATGTGGGCATACATTGTCTATAAACAAAAAAAAAAACACAAAATGAAAGACAATAAATACTTACGATTTTGCAAATTAACACATCTCTCACTCCACATTCCATTCCTATTATTGTATTCTATTGTGTCAGAGTGCCAAAAGCCATCAGCACTTTTTTGTATCTCTTGGAAACAATATTTACGACGGCTATTAATTAATGTCAAATTGTGGCCAGTGTTGGATCCAATTTATTAGGTCCAACGTTCTTTATTTCATAAATAATTGGACAAAGTTGGCTAGAATGTTGGTGCCATACTGTCTGCCGAATCTGTGTGAGGTCGTTTATTTTTTTTAAAGGTAAGGGTATTGTTTGCATCGAAAGGGTCGGTATATTTAATGTCGATTTCGTTTTTATAAAATGTGATGATGACAAACAGCTTGGCAATTTTAGTAGTACAAATAATTTACTTATATATTAAAAGATAACTATTACTTTAAGAGTGTTATTTCCTTGTGCGTGCCTTGAAGAAATTCTGTAAAAGTATACAATTGCCTTGACAAAACTAATAAAAAAATCACATTGCTTGGACTTGATCTCATCAGAAAATTTAAGCCCGCAGCACTCCACTCAGTTTACAGACAAGTCCTTTACGGTGCAAGCGGTTATGGCGGACTATGGAACAACTTGCCTGTTACTATGCGACAAGCCAAAACCTCGCACGTATTTAAAAAACAAGTTAAGGACTATTACTTATCTCTATAATTACTGATCTATATTTCTGTGTTTATATATGCATATGTATGTGTATATATATATTTATTTATGTAAATTTATGTGTGTGTACGTATGTATTAGGTATATATACATTTTTATAAGTTACTTAATTGGTTATTTATTAGTACACCGCAGGCTACCCCAATACTTTATAACAATATCCGTATCAAGGTTGTCTGTAAGAGATCGCCGTGTGTGATAAGACCGCCTATTGTTATACCTGTTTGTGACATGTTTTCTGTCATAATATAATAAAAAACTCTTTGTAACCAATACCAGACAAAAAACCTTTTTCAAACTGTCGCATAGTCTTACTTATCAATGAGGTGTACAATAACAATGCAAGGAACTAGACTGGACGTACATATGTATGTACGGTCCACATGGGTATGTAGGTCTGACGTTCATAATGTCTACGTCACCAGCATAATACTGCATGATACCGTCAGGTTTGAAGCCCACGGGACCTCATCCCGAAGTATTTATTTATTGGTAAAGCATTATAAGCTACATTATGAGTATGATGAAATATTATTTTTTCTGGATATACAAAGCATCGATTGTGAAGGATTAAGCGAACTTATAATTCCTATATAGAGCTAATGTTATCATATAAACAGAGTATTAAGCTTACAGGTAATGATAGTTTTTAAACCCACCCACGAACCATAAAAGATATTGTCTTTTATGGTACCAACTCTCACTGTACAGGATCTGATCGGGTTACAAATATACCCAATAAAAACTCAACCATTTTATTGTCAATAATTTAACTACATTGCTCCGCTGAATGTAAAAATGAAATTTAAAAACAAACCATTAAACGATTTTATACGAGAATCCCTAACAAGGACGTTTCCCTTAACCGGATCGGGAGCACACCTGGGTACTCGAAAATTGCTCTATAACGTCCCAAACGACATAACACTTCTATTTTAAAATGACATATTTACCAATTATATATAAATAAAATGAAACTCTATTCCAAATGCAGTAAGCTTCTTCTCGTTTTAAATATCATACATCATGTTGGTAGCAATTCGACATAAGTCATTCCGGAAGCAAGGAATGCCGAGATGGTAGATTTTAAAAATGGAACGTTTGATTTGCATTTGAATAAGAGCCCCCGGCGACCCAGGTGCGCACAGTACAGTCGAATCCAAAAGTTTTCAGATTTTTTCCAATGTAGACACGAGTTAGCTGAAATTAATATGGATGACCAGTTGTAATCGACGATGTCGTCCACTGGGATTTACATACGAATTAAGTTACACGCTTTTATTTAAATTGTCAAAGCGTCATCAAAGTTGAATGTTCCATTCATTTTTTTTTCGTTAATTCATTCATTCATTTTATTTAAAAAGTTTTAAATATGTTACTTGAAGTTACACATTTATTTTATAAGACAATATTTTATGTGTAAAAGAATATTTCACTCCTATTTTTGATATCCCATCTGTACATGCCTGTATCTTCATTAGGCAGTATGGAGTCATGTGATTTTAGCATTTGACAATTGAATATTAGGGTGACAAAACGCACGTGCTGCTAATGGTTACCTGCATTACATATGAGGTACTAACTTACGACATTACAAGGGTATGCTTTCATAGCTTCCACTGTTAAAACTCATTTATTCCTTTAAGATTTACTAGAGATCTGACGGCCTATATCCATAAAACTATTTATTAATCTATCCACCTACTTAACTATCTACTAGAGATTTTAGTAGCTTTATTCCTGTAAACAGCTTATTAACAACAATAAGAAATATAGCAAAGCTGGGTGTTTATATATCATACTAGGTATTTTAAGATATGTATACAGATTTGAAGTAAGTATACCTCGTATTAATTGATTGTGTTAGTGTTTATTAATTTTTCATTGGCTTATTTTGTTAATGAAATTCCAAATTGCATTGCATTAATTTAGAAAATACGGATAGTCTTGAATATATGACTAAATTATAAATTAGGTTCTTTAGACAAATCTCAAAAAATGTAATGTAATAAATCTTATTAACAAAAAAAAGTTTAATTTGTTTACATGGTAAGTAAATGTTCACTAGCTTAAAATAAAAAAAAACTGAAGTTATAATTCTCTTGAAGAAACTACACCGATCTAAAAAATATTTCTTCTACAGAACGTACCCACGTAAGTAATAAGAAAACTGGGTCCACTATACATAATATTTTTTTAACTGTCAAGTGGGGCGTGTTTGAGGCAACGACTGCTCCTTGTTCTGCCTTCATTGTTTGAGTTTTTATTATCATCACGAACAAAGGACGCGTAAACGGTAGCACAAGCGTTATCGGCACTTGTGATCAACCTTATACTGTTTTTTTTAATTACGTATTTTTAAGAAAGCTGAGATATGTGCGGGCGCGACATGCGATACGTATCGCGGGAATTTTGATTTTTGCGCATTCTTTTTTTAAGTTTGAGTGATGTGTTCCTGTCTTAAATTATTTTTTATTTATTTTTCACATTAACAACAAAACGAATTGGTAATATGTTTCAGTACTTATCAAAATAAAACTAAATGTAATTCTATCAAATAACGGTTAAGTGTCCATCATTGAGTTAATATTCTAACTAGCCTACTCAGTACTATTACTATTTCTTGTGTTTGATTAGCCATATTATTGATATTCATATGTTAAACAACTTGATCACGCTGTACTTCCCATTTCATTTAGTCTTCTATTAAATAAAATACTTTTCAATAAACATATTGTTTTATCTATCGAAATTGTATTACAACTATAATATTGATATTCCTGAAGTAAACATACATACTCGATTCGTAGCTACTTAATTCTTTTGTAATAAATCTGATTGTCGGCTTTTTGTACTAGTAATTATTTCAGTAGTTCTAGTTTAGTTTTTCGCGAATTTCATAGTACGTCTAGAAATAAGAGTAAAACTTTGTAACAGTCATAAATTTTAGTTTTGTGGTAATTTAAAAGAATTAGTTACTAAATCAATATATCTTGTGCTATATGTTACGCTATATAATCACTGTCGATATGTTATACACTTATAAAATAAAAAAATATGGAAATGGCTACTAAATATATGATATTTTCAAGTGTTAATTATCTGATCGTTGAAAAAGTTCTCTAAAACTAGGAATTTTATTACACCAATTAGAATTTTCGGTTTCTTAACTTGTCCCCATTTTAAATTTACTATCTTATAAACTGCAAGCTATTAATGAAGTCTAAACCGTGAACTCTAACTATTGACCTCATTAGTACAAACAAAACGTAACAGCGCGCGTGTAAAACAACCGCGCACTTCTCGTTTGCCTTTTCCTCTCGAAAATAACTCATCTCGGCTTTATACGAGGTGTCATTAATTCTGTGGGCTTTGTGCTGTCCCCGCTCCCGCTTCCGCGCCCGCTCTCGCTCCGCTTGACGCTCCGTGTTACGCTAACGACGCTACTACCTCTCAACCGCTTGTTCTTACCTCATTAACAAAATGACGTTGACGTTGCCATTTGTGTTACGATTACGGATTTTGTTTACGTGGAAGGATTATGGGTGCGTTATGAATGATTCTCAGTTATTTTACAGAATAAAAAATATGATTTAAACTTAGAATTTAGTTTACAGGAGTGTCATAAAGTTTTTATGTGATTATGCTGTATGTGAATTTTAGTTATGTAGTTTTTTTCTGCCAACCATTATCTGAATAAGTCTGTATATCCAAATTGTTTGTACGCGCATCACTTAACTAATACAACATTTTTTACAACCTCTTTATGCAGTATTATTTTGTATGATTTGAAATAACATTTAGACTGATTTTCATCAGTAATCAGTTTACTCTCTAACCATTAAAAAAATATCCAAGAAAAAAGTATTGGTACCTAAAATTTGTGTCATAATTTTGGTTTGGTTCCCACCCAGGACAAATATTTGTGTGATGAGCGCGATCATTTGTTCTGTGTCTGGGTGACATTTATCTATAAAATGTGTATATTCAGAAATATATAAGTATTAGAATAAAAACTTTCGTGGGTTACATTCTTATTTATTGAAATATACGTTTTTACTCCCGTATGTTAGGGATGCCCGAATAGTTTCGGTCTCGACCAGAGACCTTTCTCAATGAGTAAATCGTCCAGCCACGACGGTACCGGACGTAACAGTGTGAAATACGTCACGTGAGTAAAACCTTATATTGTTTGTTATTTTGGTTTGGAAAGTAATTCAATCCAGAGTGTTCTTGCATATACATCTATCCATCCACATATTTCATTGAAATCGGTTAAGCCGTTTACAAAATTTGGGGGATGAAGGAGGGGATAAACAATTGAATGTTTTCCAATATATTCAAGAGGGGTGTGAATGAAAGGGCATTACAAAAATGTAAGTGACATGAAAATCGGCTAAACTGTCTGAAAGTTAAGATAAGTTAAGAGGAAGCGAAATTGATAATGATGCCTAATGTGAGCATTTTTTAAATTATGTTTTATTTAATTTCTGCATCTGTAGCAAATATCATGCACCAGTGTGCAGAAATTGAAGAAATTTATTAAATCAATCTCTATAATAATTAAATTATCTCTGTGGGTAGATAGGTATACTCGTATTGGCGGTTAATTTTGTTAATATGATTAGTAAAAATTATGAGATATCCACGAATATATACATATGTATATATCCACGAATGTAACTTAAGAGAGCGTTATAATCGGATTAGTATATAACGTCTCTGAGGACTTGATAGTTTAATAATATATTTTATTGCTGTGGTAGAGCCATGCTTAGGCACGAATGGGCCGGCTCGACCGGTGCGATACCACGGCCTCACACAAAACCGGTTGTGAAGTAACGCTTGCGTTGCATTTCCCCGAATTGAGTGAGGTTTCCGGAGGCCCAATTCCCCCTCCCCCCTTTTCTCTCCCCTCTTCTCCTTTCTCCTTTTTATCATCTCCTCATCCCTCCTCTCTTCTTTCCACTCCCTGCATTCCCCATCCCTCATCACCCACAAAGGCGGGCAGCGCACTTGAGTTGCAAGGGTCCATGGACGGCGGTGTCACTTACCATCAGGTGACTCGTCTGTTCGTCTGTCCCCCCCCCCTATAGTATAAAAAAAAATATATATTAAATTAAAGTATATTTGGATATAAAAGTAAAAGTGTTAAATGTTTTTGTAAGTTTTCTTGAGCGTTATTTCGTAAATAAAAAGTTTATATCAGTGTAATATAATTCCTATTAGATTTTATTCTGAATATAAACCAAACCAACAAAAAGTGGTCATCCCTTTTGACACTTTATGACATTGTACTTACCCATTTTCTATTAATTAATTATATAAAATTTACCTTTATCAAGTAGAAATGTGACAGGTAACAGGAAAAATTAGTATTATCAAGGTGCCTCCCAGCAAGATGGACTGACGACCTGAGAAAGGTAGCTAGGATAGACCGGGTGCTAAGGCGCATGTTGGGAGGTGCTTGATAATTTTGGCAGCACTATGTCAATTGTGTGTATTTTTTTATAATTTAATAATAAAATCTTTATACCTGTTTGTTTTGGTTTTTTTAAAAAACAACTAACGTACTAGGATTCATTCCTGTGTCACGGGGGTGTCACTTTACAAAAATTTAAACAACAACTTGAGCATCACACAAAGTGTTGTCCCGTGCGCGGATCGAACCCACCACACTTGGCGCGGCAGTGTAGTGGCGAGGTGACCACGTGCTACGCTATACGTGCAGGCAATACTCTCTTAAATGTTGAAATATTGATAACCATGACTGATAAAATCAAAGAGATCCAAAATATTTGTACTCGTGTAGAATAATGTGATACTAATAAATATAAATGTGTGCGACAAAACAAAAAAAAAAAACCATAATAAATGCAAGGCACAACATATTCGAACCTCTATTTTCAGTAGGTAGTAAACATTAAAACATTTTTCTCCAAGAAAATATGCGTGAACAATAATAATTTTTGATTTTCCCCGGGGCTTCGTTTGCCGTTCTTTTAATTACCGCCTGGCTGGGCGACTGGGCGGTCGAGAAAATATTTAGCCACGTCCGCGCCAGCCGTCCGTAATTACTAATGAGCATTACTTAAGTATAATACATGTATAGGGAACACTCGAGAATACTTAGCTAAATCATTTTTAATTACAGGACATTGGGTTGGATCTTGGTTCTTTAAGAGCATTATTTTTTCTTTTAGTTTTTTTTTTGTTCACTCCAAAAATATTTATGTTTTCTGAATTTTTTTTTTATCTTAAATACCGATATTGATATTTAACATAATAAAGGAGAACAATCCTTTGTGAGACACCGGTATTTGAACTAGAAAATTTCCTGTCAGTCAGATTACTATGATTCCCACATATGTACATTGAAGTTCAGATCGTATGGACATCATGAGCTATGCTATATATGTATATGCTATGCCTGTTGAAATATGAGTATGTGTTTATGTGTGTGGTAGAGTTATATATAAGTATGTAGGGATAAATCTTAGATTGTATCCTTTTTATTGAAATTTCGAGCCCAGAGAAATGTCAGATTTAGAATATTTAAAGTTTATAGGGAGAACGAGTTCAGAAAGCCTTTGTAACAACAACGTGTATTATAAATTAATAAATTATATGAAAATAGCTACGTAGAATAGTAGGTATGTCCAGTATATTTGTTGTATGGCTAGTGTATACAATGACAGAAAATAATAATTCGGTTCATGAAATAAGTATGCCTATGAAATTTAATTAAATATTAAAATATTCATGGCTGAAATTCCAACGATCTCAAATACACAATTTATAGGCACAAATTATAACCAAACTGTAAAAAAAATCATCGACAATAGGAAAAATATCTCATATGTCAAAAGCACAACGCAACAGACACTTCAGCTACACATGTAGATTCATATCCCAGTTTTTATCTTTTCAAAGGTCTCGAAATCCACACGTTGCCAATAATGCTCGCAAAATCCACATAATGAAACCTCTTTATATGTACGTATAAATATTTTCAATTGCACGCAATAACGTTTCATTTGAACACACCTTCGTCGTCAGGCAGAAAACCAATAAGAGGTATTCGTGGAATCAAATTAGAGGTTCATGGTTTCGTAATAAGAGTGGACCAAGGAATTCAGATGATGGGCCTAGTAGTTGTTATTTGTCCATCTCGCCAGATGTTTGGTTTGTTTTCTTTCGCCGTTCTTGTGTAGATACTTACTTGTTTCTTAGTATGCTAGTTTGTATTAGTATAGTAGTATTATATGTGCAGTTAACATAAGCCTACTTTTTATTCTTGCCATTAAGTAAGAGCGCATAAACGATAATTATTTGATTTTTTAGTTCACGATCCTTAAGTCTTTTATTTTTGCTGTTTATTTAAAAATTACGTATTTTTGTTTAAGTACAAAGTCCGAGCTAGCTACTTACGTGTTTACAATGGGAATGAGCTCAGCTCAGACAGACATTCATTGCGAGCGCCTTGCACTTTGTTTTCGCGACTCAAACTCGAAACTGTCATGGATTTATTATGACATTTTTTATTATGATCTACACTTGGATTAAATATAGGCCTAATAATTCACCGAATGGGAAATTAATTTTGCTGAAAGTAGTTGATTATTTAATTAGCATATTATAACGCAATCCTCAATGAATCAATATTTCCTCTTCACATCAATTTCACAGCAATGATTAAATACGAGCAATTCAATAATTAATTGGTGCAAAAAGAGACCGGCTACCGCAATGGAATCGCAACGGAATCGCGGTGGGATCGCAGTAAATCACGTTCGCACAATGCCGCCAGGTGGCGCCGGCGTCGCACGATAATGCTCGCGTTTAATTACGCGGAATAATTAGTGAACGGAATATTTTCCGGGCCCTAACTATCTCCACCGTCTTCCGGCAATAACTAGGCGGTAATTGCGGATTAACCTCGCATTCAGAATTTAATAGGTGCTCGAACGCTACGATGCCAGCCGAACCCCTATGACGCTATTTGTTTAGTGACGCCGAAATAATTGTTTCCCGGAAAACATTCAGCGTATGTTAACTAATGTAATACTACTATTATTTATTTGTTAATTTTGTATTACGTACATTCAGCCCGCAAAATATGTGAGGTGATAATTGCACACAAATCCTATAAGGGAACGCGTTAACAGATTGAATTATTAGTTATTTGACACATACGTCATAACAAAACAATTAACAAATCTGTAGCGAAACATAACAAAATACATTTATTGATAATGTGTAATTAAAATTTTCAAACATTAGAGGTCGAAATTTTGGAATTTATGGGTTTATTTTACTATACTCGTGTCAATTTTAACACAGAGTTCTTAATTTATTTTTGTATCGACATTAACATAGCTGATAAGCCGTAGCATTAAAATTTGCAGAAAAATCACTTACGAGATATATTACACTAAAAAAATATCTAACAATAAAATTCATAAGTGCTAGAAGTTATAGAAATTCTGCGCCGAATCTTTGGTTGGAAACTTTTAGAATTTTTCAAATTACAATGTATAATTGAGATTTTCCTACTAAGATTGAATAGGTAAAGGTAAAATTATATACATACATTTTTCTTTCTTCGCGGTAGGCAGAGACATCTGTTTCCGCCTGGGTAGATACTTCTGACCTGTACCTCTTTAGAACATCACCAATTTGATCACTGTATGTTCTGCTTGGTCAACCCTTACTGGCATTGTCACTCACGCTCGCCTTATACACTTGATAAAAATTTATATTTAGCATACGAATATATTACAATTGGGATTAGTTTATTGTCATCGAGAACCAAAATCTACGAACGCCAAGCCAAGAAAGTAAATTGTTGCTGCTTCCTAGTAGTTTGAAATCCTAAATATCGCTTGTAAATCGATGTCTAATATATACGTCCAAACACTCACACTTACATACATATATCTCCGAACGGATAGGAATGGACGACTCAAACACCCAGTTTTTCCAACCGTACTTTCTGATAGATAACAGTTTGATCCCTTGGTCGTCTTTTACGATACTCACGGGAGAGATAGGGTGGCCCTATTTCACTTCAACGAGAATCACATACAGACTATGTCACGTGTAGAAAATGTAATATAATCTTTATGGCACGTGAATAATTCTCGAAAATACCTCCGAGCACCCGGTCCCCACCTACGTAACTACGGCGACGTTTGATCCTCTAATAGAACGTAAAAAATAATAATGTAAGCGCATTTGCTCACCTGCGACAATTCGTCCGGAGTGTAGTTATTGCCGACCCCCAGGGGTGGCTAGTTGAGCGTGAACTTTTGATATCGGCGCGAAATATTAATTTCTCGACGCCAATAAACACCGAAGCGTACGTAATGCTGGCAAATTAAGCTGAGTGCCTTTAATATTATTCTCCTGGAAATTTTAATTATAAAATGATTTCCCTCGTATTGGGACAGTAAAATATTTCAAACCTTTTGTTTAGAATTTTGATGAAACTATTTCATTATCTCAGATCTGATTGATTAAAATTATTCAGACGTTAATATATGAATCTCCGCTGTAAGCTAAAATAGCAATAATACAATTGGACAAAAGTAACGTAACACAAAATCTGACCGCAGATATTTTCAAACTAACTGCCCCCGAGTTAGGATTCAAACAATGACATACATAGTGGAAATATGTATACATATAAGACATAATACGTACAAAAAGTACAAGAGAGAGAGAGTTGAATGAAAGTGTTTTCTGTAAAAAATAGGGATAATCATTGAAAGAACTTTATCTTGGGGCTCACAACTGCAAGAGGTTATTCGTAAACTGGTACAGGGTCCTTACGAAGACTTCGGAACTTTCTTCCAACCACTGCAAAGATTTCGCTTGACCAGTCTCTTTTACTTCCAATACTAGAGTATGCTGATGTCAGTTTCCTTGATCTCACACAGGAGCATCTCGATAAACTCCAAAGTTATTGCATAAATTCCATATATGGTTTACGCTAGTATGATCACGTATCACAATATCGCAATTCGCTCAAGTGGTTCCCGATTCGCCTTCGACGGAATACTTACATCCTATCCTTATTTTATATTATATTATTTAACCCCCTCACGCCATCTTACCTCAAAGAATGTTTTAGGTTCATTTGTTACATTCGAAGTTATTGAGATCATCGGATTTCGGATTTCACAGATAAATCATTAACTGCTGGAGCGGCGCGACTCCGAAATGCATTACCACTCTCTAGCTCAAACTATAGGCATCTATTAGCGTTAAGAAAAGGTCACAGAAGGTTATATTTGTCAGATAGATTTCCGTACCGTCACCGTTTTTTATTCAATTCCTATTCATTATCTTCTTTGCATTTGTAATTTTACGTGTGTATATATACCTATGTATGGTTATATATTTATGTATGGATATGTACACAATTACTGATATACTATATTGTACGTTTGAGATACCATTGTATTCACTTGTATGCTTAATAATCGTCTGTAATTCTTTGTCTTTTGGCACCAAAACTACTGACGTAAACCAATACAGTCCTGTCCATCCAATTGTTGCCTGGAATTAATTGCTATAAGCGATAAGGCCGCCCATTTTGATTTGGTATTGTTTTTGTAGGTGCAGCGATAAAGAGTGTTTATTATTATTTTGTTCCAATGTAAGTTACCCGACCGATGAAGTACGTGTTATCTAAAGAAGACCGGTTTAGTATCCCTTGTTATTTATTAGAAAGTAGGGCAAGCACAGTTTCATAGTGGGGTATAGTGTTATCACCACTTGTCGCACCGATTGTTGCGATTAAAATTATTAGAATAAAAGCTTCCGTGAGCGCTAATCATATTTATTAAAGAGCAAACGCGACATTCTGCGTCGATTTTAGATACAATGCAGTGCCTTACATCCACGCAGCATGTCGCGTTTGCTCTTTAATAAATACCTTGCACCTTCGCTCCGAAGGTTGCTTCAAACCATAATAATGGTCCGAAACCAGTGGGCCCGAAATACACACGTAAATAAAACCGTATGTTTCTTAATAACTATGTTAAAGGTATGTTTTTTAATGTATTCATACTATTCAACCTTTTTTTCATGAACCAACTTGGTTAAACAAATACAAACATATAGTTTTTTGAGTGCTACGACAGGCGCGCAATTACTAATATTAGTTAGTTGTAACCCGCCATCTGGCATTAGGAGCGATCATTTAAAAATCACTGCACATTGTTCTGAGCACAACTAATTGCAGGGAAAGTGGGGTTCGATGGACCCCGGACTAAATCATTTTCTAATGGGGGAGTTGGTGCCTACTGTGCGCTCATTCATTTTTCTATGTGTAGAATCCTTTGTGGTGTAAACAGAGGATGGTGCAATCAAATTAATCGCAAATATTAGTTTTAGATGTTAGTCGTGTTGTTGATAGGTACGTAGACTAAAACGTGTGAGTTGAATACCTGACCTTTTTTTAGGTGGAAACATAAGCCGTTGGACACCTTTAATTTTATTATTTATTTTTTGTTTAAATTAATTATTTGCGAAATGTTAGAAGCCCATTATTGTACCAAAATGAGCTAAAAAAAAATGATAATGAAAGTATGCAATGATAGACTAGAATAGATTTCAGAACTCAATATTTTTTAGTTTTTACTTAATGTATTTTTAAGCAATTTCAATAAACAATGTTTCTTTTAATAGCGATAATAATATTATAGCCATCACTAAAAGCGAACAAAAATCAACAGACTAGTGCAATATATGTATATTCGAACTGGATATTATAAAGAAGTGAATAAAATTATATTTCTAATGTTCCTTTTTCTTATTTCAGGTGCTCCTCGGATTAAAAGGATCTTATATAATATATGTAAGTCATTTTGACTTTTGAACTGAGAATTTCCTGTTATACAAATATTGATTTATGTGAAGATGCTTTAAAATTCATAAAGTGTTTTTTTTTTGTATAATATGGGGGGACAGACAAGTAGATGGGTCACCTGATGGTAAGTGACAACCCCTGTCTATGGACACCTGTAACTCAAGAGTCGTAAGTGCGCTGCCCGCCTTTGGGCCGGCTCGACCGGTACGATACCACAACCTCACAGAAAATCGGTTGTGAAGTAACTCTTGAGTTGCATTTCCCCGGAATTTAATGAGGTTTCCGGAGGCCCAACTGCCCATCTGCTCTTTCCTCTCCCCTCAGCCCCTTCTCCTCTTTTCCATCTCCTCATCACCCCTCTCTTCTTTCCCCTCCCCGCATCCCCCTAACCTGTATCACCCTCAAAGACGGGCAGCGCACTTACGACTCTTGAGTTGCAGGTGTCCATGGACGGCGGTTGTCACTTACTTTTTAGTATATAAAAAAACTGCAGAATTTGTACTATTGGCGACCTTATCGCGTGTTGCGATCTCTTCCAGTAAACCTTAGGATGGAATGAAAGTTTATGTATTATATGAAGTTTCGTGATTAACATTCATATTTATTTAAATACACGGTTTTACTCACGTGTATATTTCGGGGATACTCGAAACAGCAACGCAACCGTCTTCGTCCGCTAGGTCCGAAAGAAATAAAAATAGATGCCAAAGTCGATTACTCAGTGATGCGTTCAGTACCATCGCGGCTGTATTTTTTTTTTTTTTTTTTTATGCGATAGGGGGCAAACGAGCAGACGGGTCACCTGATGGTAAGTGACTACCGCCGCCCATGGACACCCGCAACTCAAGAGTCACAAGTGCGTTGCCGGCCTTTTAGGTAGAGGTACGCTCTCTTCTTGAAGGTTTGAAGGTCGTATCGGTTCGGAAATACGGCAGGCGACAATTTGTTCCATAAGCTGGTTGTGCGAGGCAAAAAGCTTCTGGAGAAGCGCACAGTGGTGGAGTGCCAATCGTCCAGGTGATGGGGATGGATATTTTGTCGCGTAGGACGATGGCGGAAACCAGCAGCCGGTATAAGTCCGAACAATTCCTCTGAACACTCCCCATGATACAAGCGATAGAGGATGCAGAGTGAAGCTACATCTCTACGCAACGCCAAGGTGTCAAGTCGATCAGAAATATCTTGGCAGTCGATGATGCGAGTCGCTCTCCGTTGAATGCGGTCAAGAGGCAGAAGTTGGTACTGGGGTGCACCTGCATAGAGATGAGAACAGTATTCCATGTGCGGCCGAACCTGCGCCTTATAAAGTTGCAGGCGGTGGGCCGGAGTAAAATACTGTCTCGATCTGTTTAGCACACCAAGCTTCTTCGAGGCTAATATGGCCTTACTCTCTAAGTGACCGCGAAACTGGACTTCGCTTGATATATCGACGCCAAGGATTCCGATACTGGCTGATGCAGTTAGGGAAGTGCTCTCAAATTGAGGTGATACAACCAATGGTATCTTTTTAGCGGTGAACCTGTGTCTTCGTGGGGTTAAATTGGACTAGGTTAAGTCGACCCCAATCTGAAACTTTTGATAAAGAAGTTTCGATTTCAGACACAAGTTTGGATCGGCTTTCGATGACGTTTACCCGAGAAATGTTAGCGCGGCCGGTGTAAAGGGCATCACTCGTGCTATCTCGAGTATCGTCTGCATAGCAATGGATGCTGCTAATCTGCAGCATGTCGTTGATATGCAGAAGAAACAGCGTGGGTGATAGCACACAGCCTTGTGGGACACCAGAATTAACAGACTTCGAGTCGGAGCATACACCGTCAACAACGACCTTGATGCTTCTGTCTGTAAGAAAACTGGTGAGCCAATTGCACAGTTTCTCGGGAAGCCCATAGGAAGGAAGCTTCGCAAGGAGCGCTTTGTGCCAGACCCGATCGAAGGCCTTCGCCACGTCCAAACTAACGGCCAACGCTTCCCCCTTGGTCTCGATCGCCTGTGCCCACCGGTGAGTCAAGTATACGAGAAGATCACCAGCTGAACGACCCTGAAAGAAGCCGTACTGTCGATCATTGAGGAGCTGGTGGTCTTCTAAGTACCGGAGGAGCTGGCAGTTAACAATGGATTCCATTATCTTGGAGAACAAGGAGGTGATGGCTATGGGTCTGTAGTTGGACGGATCCGAGCGATCTCCTTTTTTAGGGATTGGGTGCACTAGAGCTGTCTTCCATGAGTTCGGGACTACGCCAAGAGAGTAGGAAAGCCGATAAAGGCGCGTTAAAACCGGTGCTAACTCTGGAGCACACGTCTTCAGCACGATAGGAGAGATTCTATCGGGCCCACTCGACTTATGAACGTCGAGGGAAAGAAGCGCTTTACGCACTGCCCTTTGTGTAAACCGGACTTCCGGCATGCGGGTCTCGCACTGCGGTATGGTCGGCGGTGCGTTTCCCCCGTCGTCCAGGGTCGAGTTGGACGCAAAGAGTTTGCCCAGAAGATCGGCTTTTTCTTTAGCGTCGTGGGCCAACGAATTATCTCCTATGCGCAGAGGTGGAAGGGATGGCTTACAAAAGTTCCCCTGGACAGCTTTGGCAAGAGACCAGAATGCACGAGTTCCGGAGGGGAGACTAACTACTCTCTCGCCAATTCTGCCGACGTGAGCCGACTTCGCCCCAACAATTACTCTTTTGAGGGACCTGGAGGCAAAGTTAAATTGCTTCTTTAATATGCTGGTCTTTACATCCCGTGCTGTCGCTGCATTAGCCCATGCTTGGTAACATTCCTGCTTTCGGCGGGACGCCGCTTTGCAGGTTCGACCAAACCAAGGCTGGGACTTGCCACCTGTGGGAATCAGGGAGAATGGAATGAAAAGTTCCATACCCTGAAGCACAACATCCGCGACAGAGTCAGCAACGACATTGGGATCATCCGGCGAGAAGCAAACCTGCCTCCATGGGTAGGATGCAAAGAATGTTCGCATTCCATCCCAGTCTGCTGACCTATAGTGCCATACGCGGCGACTGCCTGTAACTCGCGGCCGCAGCGAGTGAACGAGTGGCACCATACTCCTAATCAGGCAATGGTCCGAAGAGCCAAGAGGGGCCTCAACGGATACTTTGTAGCCGTCAGGATGTGAGGTCAGCAGAAGATCCAACAGTGAAGGCACATGGCTTTCTGCATCCGGGATTCGCGTAGGCGTTGCTACCAGCTGCGTCAAGCCATATGCCAAGGCGAAATCGTGAACAGATCTTCCCGCATGATCGGTTTTGCGCGAACCAAGCCATTCGGCGTGATGGGCGTTAAAGTCGCCAAGAATCACGATCTCTGCGGATGGGACCTGCTGGAGCACTGAGTCTGTAGCCATTTGGACGTGGTCGATGAGTCGGTCCGTTTCGGCATCACCGCTATGGGACCTGTAGAGGCATAGGTAGATGCGGGGATGGTCGTCGCAGTCTACACGTAGCCATAAGATGGAGAGGTCCCTACCTTCAAGATTGCCGAGGCGGCGAGAAGTGATATCATCTCTAACGTACACGCATACACCAGCCTTAGGAACAAAGGAGTGTTCCAGTGCGTACCCAGGGTAGCAGAGGTAGGATGTGTCCGCTGGAGATGATATCTGCGTCTCGGTTAAAAAGAGCAAGGCCGGCTTTGCTGTCTCAAGGTGGTGGTGGACAGTGTCGAGGTTCGAATGTAAGCCCCTGATGTTACAAAAATCCACGGTAAACGTGACAGGGGGTGCCATGGTGTGCCTTCTCTTGCCCCGAGCAGATTTTGAGAGCGCAGTTGAGCCCCCCCCAGAGTACGCGGGGCAGCCTGGGCGTCCACGCTCAGGCATAATCCGTACTGAGGGTGGACGTCCAGGGGGGGATTCTCCAACGCTAGCGCTGGTACCCCCCTGGGGTATCCTTTTCGTTAACAGCGCTATCATTAGGGGGGTGGGGGATTTTGGGCCTCCGGAGACCTCACTCATTTCGGGGAAATGCAACGCAAGCGTTACTTCACAACCGGTTTTCTGTGAGGCCGTGGTATCGCACCGGTCGAGCCGGCCCATTCGTGCTTAAGCAAGCATGGCTCTACCACTACAAAATATGACTTACTCCTTGAGAAAGGTCTCCTGTCGAGACCGAAACTAGTCAAGTATCTTTGGAATACACACGTGAGTAAAACCGTATATTTAAATAAATAGGAGTTGCAGTGTTTAATTAATTGACAATGTTGTCGAATTAAGGTATTACCTACTCACATAGGCATACACTTTCATTCATATAAATATTAATATATACAGTACATATATAAAGCACTCATATCCATGTAATTTATAAATATTATTGTTATTATATACCCAACACACATTATAGAAATGCGTAGCATCAAGCAAGCACGTATTTCTTTTTCATAATCATTAAAATCATATGTTGCAAAATCAGGTTTTGATGGGCAATGACAATGTTTCCATAGACGTATAGGCCTGTACAGAAAAATATGTCCATGAAATTTGTGGCATGGGATGGCATTTTCAATGAAAAGTTTTCCCAAGACCTTTGTATGTGTGCTATGCAAGAATTCAAGTAATTTTACAAGATAAAGAGGAGTGTTAGGATTGAAAAGTATAACATAAGGCGATTTGGGAACCAGTTGAGCCTATGTCAAAATTCAGAAACGTGGTTAAATTTGCATTATTTGCGCTCAAGTTTATTAAGATGGTCTTCGGTGAGATCAGGATATCTGGCATCTGCTTAATCAGTAATTGGAAGTAGAAGGAATTCTGCAAGCGCGATTTTCGTGGCAATAGGTAGAAAGTTTCATAACTTCCGCAAAGATCCTGCAAAAGCAAACATTTGCCTACTTACAACTTGTATTAATATTTATACCCAAGTTTTTAACACTCTACAGGAATGGAAGCACCGTCGCCGAATATTTGGGGCAGACGTATATTTTCGTGGCATGTTTTACCTACAATCAGTAGACATTAATAAAAATACACGCAAGACACTAATTCAACATAATATTTCTGATAGCTATCCTTATCGATATGGATAGATGTCCTTTTATTTCTTAAATAAACTAATAAGAAAAAATCAACTATTTAAACGAAGCTGTATACTTAATGAACCAGTGTATTGATATGGTAAGATATACAAGAGATATATAAGATATACAATATATAAGATATACAGAATTTCTTACTATTTATAAAGATATAACAACGGCAAATACTTACCTCTGAAACTTTGAAGTATTCGTCTCGTTCACCGCGGAGATAATCACACGCACAAGCGAGACACATTCGTTCCGAATAACAATCTAGGGTGGATTTAGGTATGGGTTTCCTGCACTTCCCATCACAACTATTAATATCGTTCGTTTCATTTTGCATTGCCCAAACTAAATAACTAACCTCAGCATACGTAATTATTCAGATATTAATTACATATGTTACTACAACACAGTATACTATTCAGTCTATATGTTCATATTAAACATACGCTTTAATATGAACATATAGAATGAACAGTATACTGTGTTGTGTGTAGGACTTCATGTTCTAAAATCTATTTATAATCTAAGCATATCGTTAACAACAATCTACATGAGAACAGCCAAACTCGACGGATTTACCACCATAACAAACGGATAGAGAATAATCTCTCGCAAGCATTGCAAGCAAAAGAATAAAGAGAACACACACGTAATAGTGTCCTTGGACTTTGATCGCTGGTTGTACACAATATGTTTTAAAATATGGTAAGTGAAATATCGAAATACTTTAAGAGATAACGCAAAATATTTACTACTACAACTGTATGACCCACCAAGTAGTCACAACCAAAAAAACACAACAAATAGTCGAGCATGACTATTTGTATTTAGAAATATACAAGTATTTATAACAGCAGGAATTGTACAAGCTCTGCTTTTTTTTTTTTTTTTATTTTTTTTTATAATATAGCTTAGTTTGGGATCAGACGGCCTTGTGTAAAATGTCTGAAGATTTTATTATATACACTTTATTCAAGTAGGTTATGTCCAAGTAAGTACATTCTAATGTCCATAACGATAGTTAAAAGTGATCGTGACGGTCGAATGCGAACAATGAGTTCGACAATTGAATCAATGTCCTATTTCCGTTGGATCAGATTCATTTCCTTTTTACCCGACAATGCGCATTTGTCATCGCACTTTTCGGCTTACTGCCTAATTTGTTGATTGCTTTTAATATGCCTAAGTGTACTTGAGCGCTTTAGTTGTAGTAAGATGTATGTACGTTAATATACTTTATTTATTTTGTTTTGAGTCAGATTCAACCCACATATTTCAAGAACGAAATATGTGGGATATAATAATATGTAATACCATGCGGCAGTCTGATCCTAAACTAAGCGCAGATTGTACTATGTACATGTATAACCCTTACCAGACTGCTGGAAAACATGCTTATATATTTGTACGACGGACGACTATTGGTTAGTGAACCTGACTGCTGAAACGCAGATGTCGCGTCTTCGATTCCCACACGGGACTAAAATATGTGTGATCTACAAATTGTTGTTTCGAGTCTGGTGTTCTTTGTATCCGTTGATTATATATTTGTAAACAGGAATTATTCCTAATGCGGGACTTGTTGTTTTAAAACATAAAAAAACAAATTATACAATTATGGATAAATTATTACAAGTCACAGAACAAACAATGTGGGAAGCCAGGATGAGCAGCCAGGATCACTAACTGACAGACAAAATGAAAAGTCATATATAAATATATAAGATAGGTAACTTTATTTCTCACAAAAAGCCTCTACATTTATTACATTCAATGTTTATCGAACGCTGGACATTTGATTTTTTTATTTGTTATGTCAGGTGAACTCTAGTAAGTAGGTAATAAAGTACGAAATTGTGCTCATCGTTAAACGTCTACGACAAGTCATTTGATATAGATAATTCTGTTTTATTTGTATTATGAGCATCAAACTTGGTATCACATCACACCAAGAGGTAGATTAGGAAACTCAAGGTGTTAGAACCTATTTATCAAAAAAATAACTGAAAGACCAATATCATACTTCGAAATATCTTCATGTATCAATTATTCATATATTGCTATTACATCATGTGGCAACATCATAAAATTGCTACAATATAAAAATACATTGTTGCAACTTATTGCTGTTCTAGTTTAATAGCTAAACATACCAACAACAATAGGGATTTAAACTGTCTAGAACGAATCTTGCTGTAGAATTGGTGATATTTTCTGGACATGTTACCTTGTTAATAGGTAGTATTACAGACTTTTTATATTCAGAGAGATTCCTTACTAAGTCGTTGTGGGTTGTACAATCTTGACGAAATATGTATTTATTGAATGCTTTAGGATATACGACGTTTGTTTGCGTTATTCCTATATGTAATATTTTATAGAAGGAGCTCCCTTACTTATAATACAAAAAAAACTTAACATAATATAATTGTTAAAAATAACTATAATATAGTTAGTAACAGTTTAGAAAATAAAGATAAGAAATGTTTAGTATCGTAGGTAGTAAGAACAGACGCTGACAGTATATAAATTTCGCACTAACCTGTATCACTGGTTTATAAAATAATAAAAAAATCCACTTTATACGATGCCTATTTCTTTCTACCTTCTGGTGAAAGAGAAAGAGAGTAAAACCCTATCAAAACTCTTTACTGAATTTCTTATGGTTGATCATCTTTCTCATAATCATGCACTATAAAGTCTTATCGTTCCATTCGGCGGCACCGTAGCCTCAATATAGTGAGCTCAAGATTATCTGGCTACAGTTAGTTCCACTTTGCTTCCACGCCATCGCCACCCGAATGCTTTTTTAGCCAAAAAGCTTTATCACTTCCGAGGGGATGTGGACTATGGGCAGTTTACACAGATGTAGAGAGACTTACTATGGTTATATTTAATATTTAAGATAGCAGGGGTTCTAAAAATCATTAATATGCTTTCAAGTTTCTTGATAAACAATTTACTGTGGTGTCTGTGTGATACTTTACTAATTTTTGCATATAAGTTTGATAAACTTAAAAGCAAATAAAAAAAAAACATTTTGAGTGGAGCTGTAAGTCCTACAACGCCGTGAAAAACTTATTATTCAAAGTTTGTAATAAGTAAAATTCTACCTACTTGAGTTAATTTACATGACAATACTGCAAAACTGCGATTTGCCAGGCTTGTATGCATCCTGCAGGCACTACAAAGCACCATAACCGTAATGATCCTAAGCTTACAGCATCTATTTAAATAGCTTTAGAAAGTTGTAAAGAACCCGGAAGGTCTCAAGGCAGTACTCACATTATAAGCTTCTCAAATGTGACATTACAGCTACCTACTGTAAAATAATAAATAGTAAATTGTCGAATATTTTACTGCACCATCCAGTAAATATGTATTTTTCTTTTAAACAGTGGGCAATGCTGCAGAATGCAAGCAGTGGATCACTTTTATAGCCGGATGCCGTAAAATAAATGTCGTGGTCCATCGCGGCCCTAGCTAATGACATCCTACACGTTACGATGTGTAAACACTGCGATCTGTACGGAAATTTTTACTGCATAGTTATATCATATAGCACTGGTTCTTGTTGTGTTTTTTTTTTTCATATGGCTATAAAAGGAAGAAGATGTTCATTCACTATGTTAACAACTTCAAGAGTATAAATAATTATGTCCCCTCATTTATGAAATTTTAATTTTCCTAGATTTTTTTTATAAATACAAATCCCGTACTGAGATTAATTCCTGAGTCAGGGGGAATTTACAAACATTCAAACAATATCGTGACCAGGGGTATACTGCAATTTAATTTAAATTTTACCAATAGATGTCTGAAAATGGAGATGAATTAAACGAAATAAGCCTACAAGTAAGCATTATCATGTATTTGATATTATTTTATTTGCAGCCAGATATTGTACTACGAGTATATAGAATTATCTTGAACTATGATTTTTATTAATTTATATATAATACGATTCGTGGTCATGTAACTGAGCAAATTTCTATTTGCTCAATCACATGAACACGATTAAATAAGAATTTGCAGTATAGGGCATATCTTGCCTTTTCAAGGATTTCTCAGAAGGTAACCTTAGCTGTGTGAAATTAATAACCTGATAAAGTATGTCATAGTAAAGAAAATACTTTTCGCCCTTTCTTACATTCCCAAGTCGCAATGCCAAAATAAACTTACCCAAAATATTTCTTCCGCTACATATTTTGAATACACAAATCAACGTAGCGACATCGTTCGGCATAAACAGGGCGTCTTATCACAGCGGTTATTTACGCAGCACGGTCGACCGTCGGCGATCGCAATATATTGCTGATTTCCGGCCACCACTGGCGAGTAATACGTTTCCGGAACGCCCTGCGGCACCGCCCTTAACGCTGCGTAACGCACCACGTATGTTGATGGCCGTATATTTTGTCTAACATAGATTTCAATTAGGAATTTATTTTGACTGGCCTGTTAGTCTAGTGGTTAGTGACCCTGACTGCTAAGCCAGAGGTCGTGGATTCGATACCCACCCAGGATAAATATTTGTGTGATTAGCATGATCATTTGTTGTGTCTGGGTTTAATTTATCTATAATATGTATGTATTTAGTAGTACTTAAGTATGTTTATCTGCTGACGCTGGTTACCATAGTACAAGCTCTGCTTGATTTGGGATCCAGTTATTATTATAACTATATTATCATTTTTGCTTTATATTTATAGGTAGTAGAGCCACGCTGATGGGCTGGCTCGACCGCCGCAGTACTTCCCTCTCACAGAATACCAGTCTACCAGTCTAAAGCGATAACATTCGTACTGTCTTTCACTGGTGAGTGCGAGACCGGAGGCCCAATGATGCAGGGGTGACAGTTATCGTGGTATGTGTGATTGCAGTGCAGTGCTCGTAGACTCATTGTGCGGATGGCGTGGATGGAAACGTCGGCCAGGGAGATCCGTAAAAACGGTGATGCCGCTGGCGGCTACGGCGGCGGTTACGGGTCCGTCAGCCGGTCAGGTCGCGCATAATCCAGAGTGGCTCGTCGTGCCGGTTGGTGACCAGACGGTGGGACCCGACGACCATTTCCGGGAGGGTACGGGGGCCCTTCCGTCCGACGGTTCGGTCACCGCCATGCACAGTACACAGTACACAGTATTTTGAGTCTCAGTTTACACTCACACGATAACTGCCATGCCTTTTACACCCCCTTTGCCCATCTATCATGGCAGTACATAACATGAAAAATGGTCCAACAGCGGCATCCTCCTCTCCCACCAACCCGCTTTTTGAGATGGAGTTTAGTAACATTCGTGGACTCCATTAAAATTTTCTTACGGAGACACAAATACGCCGCCCTACCTCCACTATTCCGGCTACATGCTCGAGGAGTGCTTCGTCGCTAGAGCTGGGGTATGTCTTTTCGTCAGGGCGGATGTTTGTTATCGCCGACTGCACTGCCTAGAATACACATCCTTCTCCATCACAAAAAAAATAGTTGTTTAGAAAAATACAAATTTTAGTAACATTTTTTTTTGCTGATAATGGATAAGGTACTGTATATGTGTTTAATAAGTTTAATTGTGCTAGAGTGGTTATGTCTCTGGAAGTGAACCCCCTGAACTGTGAACTCCCTTGCGTCACTTTACAATTGGCGCAAGGGGCGCTGGAAAGGGGGTTGCGACCCATGCCTTGTGAAATCGAGGCACAACGGTCCCAACTCCGCCAGGTGTTATTAGTAGAGTGGAAAGAACGACTTGAGCGACCGAGCGCAGGGCTCGCCACAATTGCGGCGATAAGGCCCATCATGGAGGATTGGCTAGAGAGGTGACATGGTAGCCTCTCCTACCGGTTGACGCAGATACTCACCGGACACGGCTGCTTTGGTAAGTATCTGTGTCGTATAGGCCGGGAGCCAACGTCTGCGTGCCATCACTGCGGAGACTGTCGCGAGGACACTGCACAACACACACTTGTGGAGTGCACAGCGTGGGCGCACCAGCGCCAAAACCTCGTGACGGCTTTAGGTGTGGGAAGCCTCTCGCTGGACACCATGGTTCTGTCCATGGTCCGAAGCGAGAGCGAGTGGGATTCCGCCGCCTCATTCTGCGACGAAGTCATGTTGACTAAAGAAGCGGCGGAGAGGATACGGGAGAGGACAAATATTCACCCGTCCCGCAGAAGACGCATCAGGCGCCGGATAGCACACAATGATCTCCGGCCTCCATGAGCGCTGGCCTGGGGATAACGGGTAGGGCTACCCGTACCCTAGCAGAAGCAGGCCTGAGACGGTGGCGTGTCCTGTTCCACGCACGCCTCACAAAGTTGAGGGGGGGTTAGGCCCCCCATAGTCCCATCGTGTGGCCACCCTGGAAAAGAGGCGGCCAAGGTCTGCAGGGGTTCCTGGAAGCATACCCAGGTCCCTTGCAATAGACCCACTTATGACGCTGGAACACCGTGTGGTTTTAGTCGGTTCGAGTCCGACATACCACTTCACCGTCAGCTCCGGTGAGGTGAAGACCCGTGGGAGTTTCCACAAGTAAAAAAAAAGAGTGGTTATGTCTGTGTGCATGAGAAGCCTAAAATAAAAAAATAAAACAGTCTCATTGCTCTATTGGTAGGAGTCTCCGTCTAAAAAATAAAGATTTCTTTAAAAAATATACTCAATGACTGACTTGTAACAATCTAAATGATTGCGCGGACTTCATAAAGGAATCAGGGTCAATCAATCACGTGGTCTGAAGGATTTATAATAATGAAAACATCCCAAAGTGCTAACAAGTCTCCTACGAGTTGCTAGGCCGGTATACTTTACTATATACGTATATGTATATACGCCCTATCTCACTGACTTTATTATCTATGTTCTATTACACATTGCCATTATACACACAACGAATGAAATAAGAAATTTCCCTTTAGTCCCTCCAGTCGCATTGCGAGGAAGTAGCTGGACTCAATTGCATATGTGCATATCTTAGTAAAAGTCATTTTTCACTGGACACATTAAGGTCTTGTGCGGAAGTGAGGGAGCCTAAATAAATACATTCCACGGTTAATCGACGGTGAATTCGAGGAGTTATAAGGGGAAATTGTACCACTCATTTGTCCCTACTTGGCAAAAACAAAGTGGAAATGTGGATGTTAAGAATGTTTTCGTTACTGAATTTTATTTTGCTGCTTTAAGAAACTTTTAGATTTAGGAATACATGTATACAGGAATAAACAATAAAGTATAAAAACACAAGATTGCAGGTAAATAGATGTTATAAAAAGAAAAGATTTTTGTTTTACGAATTTAGAAGTTTGTATTAATTTATGCGACTATGTCTGATGTTTTTCTTTTTTTCACACCCTTGAACCTAGAAGGGTTGATGGTTTTCGAAATATGGTGTCATTTAAGTCGTATTAAATGTGGGAGTGACACAGAGTGACATTTCAAAATAAAGTCAAAAAGAAATAAAGAATAAGCTTTTAATGCAGGCTGGTGTTATACTGAAGGGACATTATTAATTATTTTACATAACAAAGCTGCTTTATCCAAAAATAACATAAGCTGTAGGTTATTGCAGTAAAAGGTAAATATACGTTAACTTGTAAGAACGTGCGGCTAGTACAAAACCGATAGTATGAAACACATTTAGTGGACAACCAATGTCGCCGAAATATTCTAATATCCGAAAAAGTAATTTAAATCACGTTATAACTCTAATACGATCCAAAATTTGAGCTATACCATTTAATTTTGTCTACAAAAGAGGGTCATAACACTTCATTGTTTCAAATTATTTCAATAGCAGTACATAAATCTACATACGAATTCGTGTTTATGTGGAAAATAAATGATTTATAACTAAATATTACAATTGTACTCAACAGTTGCGACAGCCACTATATCTTAGAATACTTCAAAAACTTAACTACAAAATGTTCCATCTATAACAGCCGCTAAATAAACACTACTTTGTTCGCAGCGGTGTCATGTCGTACCTTGAACGTGACGTGGCAACAACTTGGCAATTTCCGACCACTAATTAATCATTTTCTTCAAACCTTTCTTTTCTATTACTCTTTAAGATTTCATTTTCATTAGCTGACCCGTTTGTTTGCTAAAATGCTTTTATAATTTGGAATGGAATTGTTTGGTTAATAGTTTGATTGATAATCTGTCTATTTGATATGTCGTCTGTGTGACTTTTGTTTTTCGATAATTAATTATGGCTACTTAATTGAAAGACATGTTTATTTGGAACACAAGCCTGAAAACAAATAACGCAATATCCGTATAGGTTGGCAACTAATAAACCCGCCATCTTTGTACACAAATTTATTTACTTTTTTAAGTATACAAAATCAAATTATAAAACCACCTCGTACAAGTTTTTAGGCTTTTGATCAAATAAGGTGGTAAGGTCACTTTTAAGCTGGCCTTCATTTTTAAATCTTTTATCTGCTAAGTAGTGGGCTAGAGAACGAAATAGTTGATAATCTGAGGGCATAATGGAGAGTACGGTGGATGAGGAAGCCAAGCGAAAGTAATTTTTCACAAGTCGCTTTTGCTACATGTGGTCGGGCATTATCGTGCAAAAAGTATACTTTATTTTGATTTTTCGGTAATCTCGCTGCTACTTTATCCAGTTGGTCACAATAAATATGGGCCGTGATTGTAGTGTTAGATAGCAACAGCAACAGATTCTCCAGATACAAGTCCCTGGCGTTCACTCGAAAAATTTATGTACATTACCCACTTTTAATCCCCCGTTATTACATCCCACAGCCACTCATTGGTACGATGATAACTAAGTAGTTCCATGGACACGTTAGCTCTCTTCTGAACTTGAAACGACGTCAACTCATGAGGCAACCAAAACTGAATATTTCCAGGTCTTTTCTAAAGCGTGGAGTTGTTTTTCTACTGCAGTATGAGAACACTGAAGCTGCTCTGCCAGACAACGCTAAGTGAACCTGGGATCCATTTCGATGAGTCTTTTTAACTCATATACATCTATTATGGTAGGTCGTCCTGGATGTGGTTCCTCAGATAGCTCATAATTTCCATCCTTAAATCTTCTAAACCAATGTTCGTAAAGCAAGGCTTCGCCCATCGTTGCACATATATTGCGCACTGCTTCAGTCGCTTCTCGACCTAAGCGAAATTCGTGAAATATCAGTCAACTGATATGACATACAACTCTTTCTTTATTTATATACTACTCCAGGAAATTCTAGATAGTTCTATAACGTTTTAGAAACTGATCGAAAATAGTGGAGGGTTTATTAGTTGCCAACTTCATAATAACGCAATTATATATTTAGATACATAGAACTGAAAGAAAGTTTAATAACAACAAGATAAATCAAAAGAATATTATATTACAGTAAAATCGTTACAGTTTCTGAATTTAACTTTCTTTTCCATTCTCGTTCCAATAGATTCGCGATGAAAAATATATCACAAGGTATGTATGTTATGTGACCGTTAAATAAACAGTACATGTACATATTTATCAATGCCGTGTGGTTTTCGGAGCATCCTATTTCTTACGTCTTTTCGTAACAAGAAATTAAGGAATCTGATTAAGACTATTTTTAGGGTGTCACTGTATATATACAGACCTACAGTGCTCGGATAACTGCAATAGTCTTTCTCCCCATTACTTAAGTGGGACTAAATTAATGTTAACAAAAAGTGGGCGTTAAAAACTCCTCTGCTTACCCCTTCGGGGATATAGGTGTGAGTAAAGAAATTTATAGACAGACAGACAGTACACACATGTACTGTCTGAAAATTTCTGAAACACATTACATAGGTATCGCTTTTTAGACCCGAACTAAGCATAGCTATGGGTTCTCAAGTCCTGATAAACCTACGTAGAAATTTTTTTTCTAAAGAAACCAATGTGTCTGTAATTTAATTTTTTGTTTAATTTTCATACGTTGTAAGTTTAAGTGTAGCCTATTGATACTACTACATAACTGATAACCCCGAATACAAGTACCTTGTATAATACACATCGTAATTATAATTTATTAAAAAACATTATTAATAAAGCTTACTACTTATGATGTTTTGTGTCAGTATTAAATGTTCTTTTGATATTAATTAATATCAGTTAAACTGGACAATCAATACTGGAAAAAAACGCAACGAAAAAACGGAACGTAAACGCCCACATTTTGCAACTTGCGTAATGAAGGACAAGCCTATTGGCTTCATCCGAGCTGTTTGGGAATTAAATATTGCCTATACGAATGGATAAGGGTGTGTAAGCAGTAGCTCAAGTAGTTTAGGGTGTATGCCATGTAACTCGAATTGGCTGATGATGAGAAGTCCGCTCTCTCTAGCCGAATATAATATGCACACATATATACCCTTTGCATTATGATAACCATAAATGATGACACAAACAAATTACCTGACTAAAATCTATCTGAAGAGGTTTCAACATCAAATAAATTATAATTAGTAACGGTCTAGGAACCAAATAGATAAAAGCATTCGGTGTAACTTACATACGTTTGGGATGATTGATCACAGAGGATGATATCAACGCGATGGACATAAAAAATCTACTTCCTAATGACGGGCTTTTAAAATATACGTGCGATCAGAACGTACGATACTCGTCACCTCTGGCGGCTAATGGCGGCGATATGTTACCAGCATCAATCGTCTATTCTACTCACGTCTGCGCCACGGGATCTAATTAATTATGGTAATTAAACAGGCTGATAGTTAGGATGTACGATTCACGGTCGGCCCGTTTGTATATCCCACAACTAGATTTATGATGGTGATGGTGGTGATGGTGAACACCGGTTCGATTTTGCTGGTTGATATTGCAGGCTCATAAAATGTGGATGGATGAAAATGTCCTAACGAATAAAACTATTACAATTATCTAACTGCATCTGCTATCCTTTTTAAGCTAACCGGATTGGTAGATTTATAAATTTTATTGATTATCTTTAATAAAATTTATAAATCTACCAGTGCAATAACACACCTAGATATCACCCATCATCATCGGTTAGACAATTGGCGGGCCTGTTGGTCTAGTGGTTAGTTACTGCTGTTAGTAGACTGCGGAGGTTGTGAGTTCGACCTACACGGGACCAAAATTGGGTGATCTATAAATAGTTGTCCCGAGTCTTCTTTGTGTCCGTTGATTTTATGTTTTTAAAGCACCCCGCGATACAGGAGTTATTCTCAATGCGGGAGTTGTCTTAGAAAAAAGCAATATAAGTAAAATAGTTTTTTTTTCGGTCCATAGCTACAGTTTCGTTAAGGGCTAGAGAATGGAATAACTCTTTAGCGAAGCTTTCTTTCAAACCACTAGAGTTTGGAAAAAAATCTGTACAAAACTATCGTCACTTCAGTGTTTCGCAAATTCATATTATATGTATTTAACTGTATCTAACTTACTAAACAGGGACATATAAAATGTCACTATTAATTATCGCCATACGCACAGACAGATTGTACGTAAATATGTAAGAAACTACTAAAGCAGATTCTTACGTGCACTTCGTCTTCTTGCATGCTCTAATGATTAAGTTCATGTTATGAGCCCAGAGCGAATAATTATATTATATTATTGCAACTTATTTAAATGTTTCGTATAAAATGGCTTATAGTGCTAACTGAAGGATGAAGCGTCGGTCTACTTATGATTAAAGTTTGCTTTTTTCAATGTTTACACTTTTATATTATTTGTACTTCTTATATAGTGGATATCACGACACTGAAATGAACGCTTTTATATTATTTGTACTGCTTATATAGTGGATATCCCGACACTGAAATGAACACTTATATATTATTTGCACTGCTTATATAGTGGATATCACGACACTGAAATGAACACTTTTATATTAATTGTATTGCTTATACATGCTTGTATTGCTTATGTATAGTGAATATCAGGTCTTGTACTATTTGAATTTGATATATTTGTTGATGTTTACAGTTTACCCATACATAAAGAAATATACCAAAGCAAGGAAAAAAGGGGAATAAATTAAACTTATGTTAGGTGTGACTAAAATAAATAATCTTTTACAGCAAATTTTGTTCAAAACTATTTTATTTATATATGTTTATACTTACCACAACTTCAAACGTAGTTTAAAAAATATATACGTGTTTCTAATTATATAAAAAAGAAATTGCCAAAAATACTAGAATGGACGTTCGAAAGCAGTCGCGTCGCTCATGTCATGCACTCAGCACACACATTCCTGAAGAAGAATGATGTTTTCGGCTGCTCGCGAGTAGGTAGTGCTTTGTTCGAGTGATTAAGTGCTTCGGGACGGCGTTGCTAAGCCCTTCAGCTAATGAGCCAAGTCTGTATTAATCATTGCATGATGAACCGGACGCTCCACTGTCGTGGGTGGTTGCTTTGTTCATAGTTTTAAACTGTAGATTTCAGATAGATACTAGATGGTCGGAAGTAATATCATATAAACTTTAGGGATAAATATTTGCTTTGTGGTGGAATGATTAATACATATGTGTAGTCATGTATATGAAGCATTTTTTGCAATTTAAAGTTCCCTGCAACCCAGAAATCATTCAATCCTAGCTATCCCAAACAAAATTCGGAATTCAGAAAATACTTAAATGTCAGGTTATCTTACGACGTTGTTAAGTAAGCTGCAACGGCCACTATATGTAAATTAAAGTGTAGAATAAGACTAAAATGTATCCTGTAATTAAGTAGCGCCTGAATACTCGGATAAGTCTTACTAATATTGTAGTAATACTACGAAAAAAGGAATAAAAAATCAAATTGCACAATAGCTAAAAGACAAGCAGTCATGTAATATATGTATGTATGCTAATATGTGTAAAGTTTTCTACTGAATTGTAAAACAAAACTTTTCAAACTATATTCGAAGTTTTATTAACAAGTCTACACGGTACCTATTTTCCAAGAAAGGGCCACATTATATTGTAAATATATTTAAACTCTGTTCTGCGTCACCTCGACACAGGTCACGTTTACGTAACCACAGAAATTATGTAAATGCCGTGTCTTATTATACCAAAACAACCGGTAAGTTGTTCGCCGATAGGCATCGAAAATCGCTACCCCAGAGTATCAGAGGTTAAAATCAAAACGTCATTACACGTGGCTCGCTCTAAGAACTGGCAAAGTACGCATGAAAGAGTCCACAGACGTGTTCCACGGCGAGACGCGCGGATGACTGATCCGTCGCACTAACTAATGTTCTTTTTTTAAAGGACTGTTTTATTTTTTAAACCGCACAAAAGGCAAAGACGCATGAGTTATGCCGACTTGTAGTTTTTACGATACGCCCGGCTTGGATTAAATAATTTTTAAATTTTTATTTCTTTTCGACGGCTCTGTACGTGATGGCATGTGACATTAAAATGACAAATTATCTAATTATTCTTAATCCGCTTGAATGCTTTGATTGTATGCCTCGAATTGATGGGCTGTCACGACGTACATTGTTGCTCATTTTACGCTAGGATTTGATTACATATGGCTGAAAGTTCATTGCCATCAGGATACCCGTGCAAAACAGTCATTAGCGCCGCTGTTTTATGTTCCGTAGTGGTTATTATGTTCGTATATATAAAACATACATATGTGACAACATAATAAGAACTGCAATTTGTACTTTGATTTGGCGAAACAAAAAAATAAATGCGTTATTATTATATATATACATATATATATATCATTAATATTCCAGTTAGGCAATAAATATATTTCACTATATACATTTACAAATTTTAAAATGAGATAGAAAATCCGAAGCATTTTCCGTAACTAAATCACACAACGAACCATAACCGAAAATAGGTCTGGGAGATAAGGAGCGAGTTTCACGAAAAACTTTTTGTCCGTATCTGTTTTGTGCACATTATTATGATAATAAGAGCGCATTACCTGTGTAACTGGATGCGTTCATTTTTTAGCGTACCACGACCGTGAGATATACCACATTTAGGAGTAGGATTTAATAAGTTTAGCAATATTTCCTCCAAGGTTTTTGGTTGGTGGGTAAGGGCATTAAAATACTAGAATTAAGTATAATTAGCGAACGAGGGATACTAATTATAGTGCAAGTGGGTGTGAAAAGGGACAAAAACTGAAAGGCTCTTCTTAAATAAGATAACTTACGGACTCTATATGTCTATCTAGGCAAAGCTTAATTAAAACATACCTACAAGTATTAAAATCGTTCCTAGCTCACATTTATCAGTAACTGTCCTTCAAAAATGTCAAAAACAAAAAGCGGTAAGTTTCGTTTAGTTTTCACAATACTGCACTTTAATTCTACAGCAACAGTTCTTCTACAGCTCAAAACGTAGATAAATGATTATTTTAAAGGAAGAATATAGCCAATAAAGTAATTATTGTATCAAATACTCTACACTATAAAATAAGTATTATATCTAACAAACGTAATGAAAACAGAACCTTAACCTTTTAAAAAGGTACAATAATGAACATTGTTTTGGCACTGGTTTGTGTTAGTACGACGTTGATTTGGTGGTGGCGATTTTAGGTTTTATGTCTCGTGGATAGTCTAGAGCAAGCTAGTATTTGAAGTGAACGTCAGCTTTAACAATATCAGTTCTGTAAACCATCATCTGAGGGTTTTACCTTCGGTCTATACAGTGGAGCTGCTATATGCCATTACTAGCTATTTCTAGGATATAGCCTAGAAATATCTAGTAGTGGAAATCATCATCATCTATAGACTACACATAAATTTCCATCCGAAATCAAAGTCATGTATTATTTTCGTGATTACTGCTTGTAAACAAACAAACAAAAGATAAACAAAGGAAATAAGCCTGTGGTAAACATGATGTTATGTAATGGAAATCAATTTGTATAAAATAAGTATTATATCTCACTTCAAATATTTACATAATATTTTCTTATTCTCAACGTATTATGTTGCAATTAATTTAAATAAAGGGTCAGAGAAATAAAATTATGTTTGGTAAAAAGTTAAAAAATATGTTGAGTTACCAGAAGTAATATTTACCTACCAGTTTAGGCCAATGATACCTCCTTATAACAAATTACTCCCTTAATACTATACTTCCAGATTGTATTAAACTAACTAACTAAACTAACCTTATTAACGTTTTCATTGTTTTCCTCTGCAGATATCATGTTCGTTAAAGATCGTCATGTTTAAATCTGTCCTTCGGACGTCAATTAAACCGTTTGTAGAAAAGCAAGAAGCGAAATTATCTCAATCACTGGAACTGTAATAATGAGATCTGAGATTACGTTACTTGCTAATAACCAGCTAATATGAACAAGGCATATTCATTCATAGTATATAATTTTGTAACAGAAACACAGTTTGCAAGTTTCCTTTGAGCGCGGCTATTCGCCAGGCACTGACCAGGACAAAGCATTGTGTGCCAAGATCAATGTCTTGAATACCTATGTTGGCGCTTAAGATCGCCTATGTGCACTCAGCCACGGACTGTAATCGAGAATGTTACTAGGAACCAGCATGGTTATATTATCTGCAGCTTGTACTGGTGGAATATATATAATGTACAGTGTATAGGCCCTTTGTGCTGCTCACCGTTCATGTTGGCACTTGTGTCGTATAATTAGCGTAGAGCGATTAATTAATAGGTAATGCAGGTCTGTGGCGAATTTATGCTTCGTAGACGTGTATAGGCGTTGTTAATTCGTATGTTCTAAATAGATAATAGTTCAAATATGTCGATCGAATAGCTTCTCTGAGTTTGTAATATGACTACTAATTTATCGGTGTAATTTGTTAACGATTGTGATTATTGCGTAGAAAACATGTTAATTAGTAAATGTAATTTCTATGATATATTTATAAAAAATATTCAAATCTATTTACCTATATTTCTTGGGAGCAGAGGTGTATAAAACGTCCACATTTGACTATACATTATTTAGTATAATCAGGTCACAGGGCAAGCCTATTACCGTCAGCCAATTTTCCCATCTAATTCCTAAAGCGGCCACTTTTCAGATGAAACGGTAAGTGTTAAGCAATAGCTCAAGCAGTGTTGTATCCCAAGTATGTCAACTGTCTCACGCCGGGAAGTCCGAGCCCTATTACCAAAACAAATCTACTTATTTACCTCCATTAACCAGATTCTGATTCATTTGAGATATCATCTTATATTCGTCTAAAGTTAATAAACTTCAGCAAACGGACATTATCATTAAGCATACTGGCTTCTTAAAATATATTTTAAAGTTTGGATGTTTCGTCACTATTAGTACTAGGTCATCGATCTTCGTCGTCAATAAGTTTAAAAAAAATAACAAATACACTTATGTAATTAGGGGCAAACCTATTGCCGTCAACCTGTCTGATAGATAACAGTCCGATCCCTTAGTTGTATTTACGACACCCATGAGAAGAGACTCTCGGTGCAGACACACACACACTACATACTCAACATATTAACATGTTCAACCGTATCTGTTTTTCTCTACAGCGAAACAGCGAAATTTCACAAAAAAAAAAGGGACTTTACCAAAACCATAATTAAAAAAACCCTATTTTGTAAGCAGTAAGTTCTTTTTGTATGATAAAGTAAAAATTATAAAGACGAACCCCATGGGTAACCTAAGATCTCGCAATCATTAGCAGGACTCCGATACATATATCAGACAATCGTTTAACACATTTGCAAATCTAAACTATTCTACTGAGCGCATCAGACAATGATGTCCTTTACATTTGATCGTCGAGACACGAGCAGTAGGGCGTTAATTCAGCGGAGACACCCAAACAAATGCTTTGTGATATTCACCTGTTGGCTCAATAGGTCAATGTTACTGCATACAAGGAGTTTAGCGAAACAGACTTTTGTAGCCGTAGTTGAATGGCACGCAGCAAGCGCGCCACCATTGTGAGCCCGGACAATGGCACATAACATACATATGCGCGATTGAATGGTTTGGATGCGACTTGCGTCTCGATGGAAATTGAGAGTGCGATCGAATCATGTTTATTTACAGATTGTAATTTTATTGCCTCTGACGTCACTTTGGTAGTTGTATAATACGGTGTGAACAGGTGGTTTATGAATATCTACTACACAATTTATTGGACAGTTACATGTTTATGTTGTTTCCTTTAAGATTTAGTGCCTCTCAGATTTTGGTTTCGGTCGTAATAAAGGTAATGACTTACGCCTCAGTACAAATATGGTTCTTCTACATACTAACACAGTCAGAAGAATTTGATATGTATTATGTGTCACCATTACCTATTGAAGAGCTTCAAACTTACTTAAACTTTGCATTCCTAGAACGCTTTTGGGTTGTCAAACTTCCAGTCCCGTCACTCCCGACGTTATTAAGACTGATTTAGCGTTTTTTCAAATAATAAATTATTTAATAAATAAAACATATAATCATATCTTTATTGGTCTTAAATAGGTGTCTACTATTCCTAAATTAAATGTATATTCTATTGTCATTTTTTAATCGTAACATGTAGATAATTAAAAAAAAAAACTTTGGGTAGTACTTTGCGTTATAGGATTCAGTCTCCTTTCTAGTTGGTTCTTAAAACAAAATCTCTTCATGCATTCCACTTCTTCAAGCTTTTATTTAGTTTTACCGGTTCCGGTGTATGTCTGTCTGTCTACTACTGCCTCTACAAATAATAATATATGTGTTTATAATAAAATGTTGCTTTTAAACAAATTATAAAAGGAACTTATATAAATATATATACTAATACTGTTGAGGTATCTGCAAAGAAAAAGTATAGAGTCTGTATAATACAACATCTCCCGGAAAGGATTGTTTATACTGTTCACAGCCTACGAAAACATTCCTTCAAGCTGCAAAAATATTAAATGCAAACAGCCAGGTTTATTATCCGTTAGCAGATTAGTAAATACATATTCCAAAATCAAACATTTACCAAGAAAACATGCTACTGGTTGTACGGACAATGGTCCTATGGTTCCCTCAAAACCACTTAACATGGGGCTGACAGGTTAGTTCAATCACTATTATACGCCCCGAGGCTAGCGATTGGAGTGTATTTTTCAATGAAATATATTTTTTTTATTCAGGGAGTCATATCCAAGAGAGGTTCTCACGGTTACGCGATTTAACAAATGATTTTGCTCACCGCTACCCACGTTGATTTATATAATTGAATCCTTAGGACAGAAACTCCTAAAGGAGTTAAAAAAAGTTCAGATACATTTCGGTTAAAATAAATTTGTCATTACATGAAAATAATTTGGGAATAGGTTATGAAATGAAATTCGGTGTTTATGAAACAGGTCGCCCTTTCATAACCGCCAAGTTTCATGCGTCACGAGCTGGCCGGCTAATCGATCGGTAGAACAATGTGACGTAATACAGCGGTAGGGGGGGATGCGGTCCATAGGGAGAAGGGGACGCGTTTCGAAATCCAAATATTTACCCCGGCATATGTTTGGTTTCTTTTCCTTCGCCTCATATATTTTTACTTTGATCGCATAATGGGGCCCGGAGGCGGTCTCGATTTGTCCGATATTAATTTCGTCCGCTTCGTTGCTGTGCTGTAACAATCACGATGGGTAAAATAAACTGTTTCGGAAATGGAATGAAACGTTTCATAAAGGGTATTTTTAAGTCCCCTGAGTTTGCGTTCGAAATAAAATTACTGTATTCTTAAAATGAAGTTATAAATTAATTGGTATTGCGTTAAGTATCCGTCTTTTCTTTTACGCATACTGACACCTGACTAAAAATTTCATCAATTAAGTTTCACAAGTCGGACAATAATATTGCTAAAAAAAGTTTAAAACTGTCGTTATATATACTGTTACGTTTTTAATTTATTTTTGATTCATCAAATTAACATTGAAAGGGAAAGATTTTACAATATATACCCATGACGTCACAACTATGTATTTCATACAAGAATGTACTGATCTTACCGTTTTGAAGATTACTGAAAAGATGCTGATTTGACTTGACAATCACCTTTTATTTATTTTTTTTTGTGTGGAAACCCCCTCGGGCCGTCATTCCACCCGGGTTTTCGGTGGAACTGTGTGTCGGAATTGAACCGACTAAAACCATTCGGTGTGACATACTGTGCTTAAAATAGGAGGAATCCACTTGTCAATCACCTAGCCTAACATATATAAGTAATTTGTTTTGTCAAAGCAATACAAAATAGTAAGTGATTTAAGTTTACAGGGGGTTACAAGGGGTCTGAAATATTATTACCATTTTGTTGACGGTACAATTGAATGTATGCAATAAAATTTGTGACCATGTCCTCACTGCCAACAGTGACTAGAGTGACAATGATTTAATTTCTTTTATATATTTTCACAATCACAATATAATATGTGTATAATATACACAACATAATATGTATATATTATATGTATTAAAAAACAAATAATATGTAAAAACTATATCAGTGATAGGTACGGTAAATATAAATAACAAAAATAATCAAAATTAAAGAAATATATTTTATAAATATATTAAAATTATAATTAACATAAAAACTTAAATTATTGTTTTCAATTGAATCAATCAAATTCCATTCATAAAATTTGAAATTTATATGAATTGTTCAATGGAAATTATTCATAATTAAAATTGTGAAAATACCATAATAATTAAATCAAAGTACTTGTACTTCTTGATCTCTTATTTATTTATATATCAGCGTCTAAAGCATTAAGGATGACTTTGTCACTCAATCCGATAGTAGAATTAGAAACCCTTAGTTTCTAATTCTACTATTGGATTGATTATTGACACTATTTTAAATAAACCTATTTATTGATCAATTTAATTGAGATAAACTAAAATGTACCTACATAATATTTCTTATTAGTTTCATTGCAAAATGAAATAAAATTAAAGACTGTCCTACTTCAAAGTTGGATGCTCTACTAGAGAACCCCTACTATCCCACTTGAATTGCACGTTTAATGAATTGCATTAATATTGCATTAACGGGTAACTAGCCGCCCTCCATGGTAAACAATCATTAGAGAGTTGCAGTCTGCTGCAAACTGTTTGCACTGCCAGATTTGTTTGCGAATACAAATTGACATTTAGATGTATTGTATTTTCATATTGACATTGCAAATTTTAAATCCAGTATTATATACCGCAATAGAGTTATGTTGTTAAGACAAATTAATAAATTAGCTTACTCGTCATGTCTCTTTGGAAACACTACTACTGACAGTGAGTCTGCATTGTTGTCATTAGAGAATAACTAATTACTTATATTTTTAGGAAATCTTCAGAATAGTTTATGAAATAAAGAATGAAAAAGTAATATTATTTGATGTAATATTATATATATGATGTAATATAATATATCTATACTTTATTTCATGATTACAAAGATAATTATAGAATGTAGTTATTTTGGCATTTAATTTGTTTTTCTGCTGTCATCAGAATGCACAACAAAATAAATTACGTCAAAAATTAATTAAACTAATTAACAACAATTGTCAATTACCTATTTGTACTAATATTTAATTTAGTGCAAAGTAATTTAGCAGTACGCACATATCCTAAAATTGAAGAAAGAATAGAATTGTAATTATTTTCATACGTCTATCAATCACAGCGTATTTTAGTATGTAACTGAATTTGACGCTACGTTGCGTCCAATTCAGTTACATACTAAAATATGTACGTCGGTTGCCGAGCGACGGCCGTTGTCTGTCCAACTAATGCTGGCCGTCGCAACCGGAAAATTGAACAGTGCCGTCTGCCCAATCAAACGCGACACTCCAGGCAGATTAGCACGCTCGACCAATGCCCAGTTTGTCTCGCACCACGCGATCAACATGCCACCGCGAAAATTCACACTCATCGCTCTCCATTGAACTCTGAATCCGGCGCTTTGAACACCCTGTTCCACTTATCTCAGTATTGTACGTTAACAATTTTCACCATGTCAAATTCCTCAGAAATGGACCGTAGAGATTATGCGTACAGGTATTGAAATCACAGTGGCTTTTCCGTCCCTCATCATAAAATTATATGAGTAGACACCCTCCACTCTCAACTCTGGCTTCTTTTTATACACCGACTTGTAATTGCAACGCTTTGGATTCTGTTTGTATTATTTGTATAAACATTTATCACGATTAAGAAAAGAAAAAGTCGATCTCATGAAAGAAATATAAATTGGGCGTGTGACCTGACTGCAATTCTAAACTAGGGCTCATTAATCGATTCCACTTCATATTGAAAAGAAGCCGACGAGCACGTCCGACTTTCGAACCAAAAAAAATAACCCACCGACGTGACACGGGTAAGTCGCCATCACGTTGCGGAGAGCGTTCCGCCCCATTCAAATCTTTACTTAGCATTCTAAGTACCGTCGGCGGCTTTAATTTTTTAAGGCTCACTACAACGCCCGTATACCGTATTCATCTCGCGTTCCCACCACACTCACAGATACGTACCTAGCTAATAGCGAGCAGTGTTTGTATAATAGAAAGGTGTATGTTGTCAATTGACGTGGATTTGTATAATGCACTTAGAAACACATGCTTTAGAGTTTAAATTAAGTTAAGAAACACCGGTAGTTATGATGTGTAGGAGCGGAGAATGTTTGAAGAAGTAGTTTGTATAGTTATGTGCGCGTTTATCTAAGCTGCATCGGTAGGTAGGCGTCAGCGACGTGAGCCAGCAAGTCATCCAAATGTTACCCTAGTGTTTAATGAATGTTTTAAATAGCAGAACGTCTTTAAGCACATATGTATCTTCAATCATACATGTAAGTAACTTTTAACAAAACATCTTTACTATAAGTGGATAACGCGTTTATTTAATAAACTCTACATTGTTTCCATTTATTTAAAATCAGTATATTAATTACCCTAAAGAGTCTGTTTTGTTGTGTTGTATTTCTTTAACAAATACTTGGTACAACCCTTTAAACTTCTTTAGTAGTTTGAATTTCTTAAATGATTTTTTTAGACATACCTTAATACACTCATACCTGTATCCCCGAAGGGTTTGGCATAGCAGTAAATAACGCCCACATTTTGTGAATATAATTTAGCCCCATTTACGTAATAAGGGGCAAACCTATTTCTACCTGTGCTAAGTAACAATGCGAAAGTATTTGGTTCTTGTGATTTCACGTCGTAGGTGACTGAACATATCTTCATGACATTTAGCATACGTCATGCATAGTTTCTGTTATACGTATGTATATATAGATAGATATATATTTATTTCTCTTTGTTGCACTCCAATGTAAGTATCGGTAAAATCTTTGGTCTTATCTCAATCTGCGATCTCATACAGATAACCAGACACGCGTATATAAATAAACATCGTTTCCTATATTTTTTTACATAATGGAATTTTCAGCAGTTCGCTCACATATTTCAGGCAGTACATGTCGTTGTATTTACTCCATTACCCGGGGAGGCCGGGGCGTATCAACTATTTATAGTGTTTGAGGCGCTTCATAAATATGCAGCGGTAGGCGCTCGCCTTGCCGACACCAGCTATTCAGCCCAGGCGTTTGTGTAACACGAGTGATAAGCAGATAGATTTTGTCCTAAGCGATATGCACAACTATCAAGAAAAGATCACGTGTGTACTGCCATATCCTACAGCTAGTCGGTAATGCTACGAACGTATAAATTGTCTATGATGATGAGTGCGATGGATATTTTTACATAGGGCCCTACTACGGGTTTAAGGGTTTACTTGAACCGGTCTGACTGTAGCAATAAATATCTCCTATGGAAGTATGGTGCTTAATCTTTGTCTTGACCACCGGTCACCGATCATTGATGGTCAATGCCGTTTTTTTTTCTGCAATAAAATTAAGTTCTAGAAGATTTCACGTGGAGCTTAATATGTGTATAATCAAGATATGGGTCATATATTTCTAAATTTAGAGTTATATTACAGCGTATGTTACGAAGTAGCTGGATACGCCGCCTGTGCCAGTTAGCTGTGGTGCAGGGTAGGTTGTAGGCCAATAACGATAAAGATATTTGAGGGGTCTTGCATCCATAATATCGTCAGGCCTGCTTCGAGGCTATGTCTCACATTACTGTTTTGTAAAAAGTATCTTGTTCATATAATCGCCAACAGTTGATCCCTTGTACCGCTTCCTTAGCTCCACGGCTGGTTAGTTGCAACGCTCCGTGCGTTACCTCACTTTCAACAGAAACTTCGCGATGTATTTTGCAGTGCATTTTTTAGAGTATCGCTTTTGTAGACCCCGCTTGTTTTAATACTAAAGTTACGTGAGATTTTCGCATACAACCTGCCGAGTATATGGAATGTTGTTTAACGTAAAAAGTTGAAATGCCAATGAGACTGTGCTGCTTTTATATTAAAATAGCTTAATACTGGATATTTGTATGTGCACTTGTGTTATTAGAATCGGTTTATTTTAAGTCCAGTGGCATATAACGAGCATGGAGTTGTTTTTTCCTAGGGTACGGTGTACCTTTTGCTTAGGGTATATAATACCTACATAGTACCTAACGATAGATATCTGACATACCTACATTATTTTCGCAAGGCTGATATTTTTTAGGAGTATACTTAGTATAGCAAAGCCAAGGTAAAGTCAAAGTAAGTGTTAAGTATTATACCTACGTTGAAAATTTTGCATAATGTTACAATTTATCATGATTGTCAGTTAATGACGCATTCGTCTCTGTCAACGTGTTCGCAGCCTTGTTCAACATTAGCTAATATTTTTACGCGATTCTTTGTATATTTATAATAATTTTGGTACTAACAGATAAGCGCGTTTAGGACCAGTTAATGGTATATTCTCATTAAGCAGAAACTTTAACCAAAAACGTTATTACGAACGAACGATATGTTGAGTCGCTAGCATTTACTTAGCCGACATTACTATTTATTATTTTTGTTGATGTATTGCATCGATAAAGGCCTTATAGAGTCTCTGCCGTAATGTTGGAACTTGACGCTATTACCGCAATAGAAATCTCACTCACACATACCTAAATCCGACACAATTCAGTCTTATGTTTGCGTCAAGTAAGTATTTAAAGTATCTTCTTTCAATCATCTTACCGGCAGTTGGCCTTTATAAGGGTTTAGGGAATAAGCTCAAATACTTATTTCTAAATATTTAGTGCTAACAAAAAATTTGCCACATTTTTGTTTGTTTTGTCAAATTAAACTAAACGCTGTATAAAGTTTCTTTAACGCATATGGTAAGCACTTACAAATATACCTAAACTACTGCTAAATATATAATCCATTAATGTTTTACTTTCTTATAAAAGTCAGTTTTTTTGACGATTCTGAATTAACAGAAGTAAATGTGATATAAATAGATGAATTCTATTTTTTAAATCTGCTTTGATATTTTATTTGTTAATACTACATGTCAACTTATGATACGGTACAAAAACTAGGCGGTAGAATTATTATTTTTTATCGTAAAAAACAAGGTTGGTACCTTCGTAGCAGAACAACAAAAGCGCATTTAAAACTACTTGTATTCACACGGTTATCTTATCAGGTCAAGTTTCTAACTATTGAAGCAAACTTGCCTCCATTCATCTGGTTGACATCTCACCTGTCAGTAACCTCGGCTTTTTAACGATAATAATCGTCAACCATTCATAAACCACCGATTGTTCGATCGAAACCGCCCCCGAAATGGGTTGATAAACATATCAAAAGCATTTTTAGACACCTGTTTTTTGAATGAGAGTCACCGGTTCTATTGTTGAGGGTACAATCAACAAACATCGATAATCAACTCAATATCGGTTGAAAACGAATCTATCGATAGTTACAAAGACCTCCCGGGAGTAACGCTATGACAATAAGGACGGGGTATGTTGATAAAAAAGTTGATTGTGTCAAGTTTGAGTTTAGCATAGCTTTTACTTGAGGCGTCGCCCGCGTAAAAGTTATTTTGTTTGGAAACAGTAGGCACTGTTTTTTAAATAAAAGGTACCCAATGTCGTTTTCTACCCCTGGAAACGTAAATACAAAATCTCAATTACCGACTCAGTATCTAAGATGTGAAAGACTAATAAACAAAAAAACTTACTTTCACATCAAAAAAAAAAGTTCGCATTCGTATTTGTTTAACATTTGTTTAAAAAATAGTATCCGGTTCGTAAGAAAAGGAATTCGGGAATATTTCTGAATTAGGAACTAAATAGGTACTACTAGGGCTCAACGAGCGCTGACGTTCTGATAATATTTGTGTTGTTTTTTCTTTACGAAAAGCTTATAAATTTTATATTTGATGTCCTAAGTCAGTATAATTTATAATGTTTAATCTACAAAAGGAAACATAAACTTCAGTATATGATATGATGTCACAATTACTACATCGATCAATACAAAACATAGCAACATGATTCCACAACCGCAATACAATATTTTGTCACGCAAAACAGAAAAACTTTTTGTGACGTGTTATCCATATCTTTATTTGGCTTTTTTCGTCTTCATTGCAACATCAGTCATTCGGTAAGTTCATATAACAAAAAGAGTTATTTGAGATCTTACTTGAAGAAACCTTCAAAAATATCCGTTCTTTTATAATAACCGTCTAAATGAGGAAACTCAATTAAAAATTCAAAAATATTTAGGCTTGGTTCACGTGAATTGTTATGTAACATTTGATTAGGTAATTTTCCTAAGGCTGCGTTTATTTCGGTAACCTTTTGTCTTGGACTTATGTTTGGATTATTTTTTATTGTGTCCATTGGTAAGGTTAATGAATTATGAAATAAGTTTTCCTCTTGTTTTGTTTGAAAATATCTTGATTGATATTTGTAATTGTTTATTATTTTTGTTACACAATCGGTTTTATATCCGACAGAAAAATAAATGTACAGTACACTATATGTATTGTGTGTTCATTTCTTTTATAACTAATTTCTAATCCTGCCAACTACACTACAACGTTTTATTAGGTAAAACAATGCATAGCGGTTGTGTTGTGGTAGGTAGCACGCTATGCAGGCACGTGCCGCGCGCCTTGCCGTGACGGGTTGACAGAGTGGCGATTAGCCCGCTGCCTGTCTCATAGTTACGTACCTCTTCTATGCACGGGTTGGTTTATAAATTGTGGGTAGTTTGATTATAATACTATATTATACTATCGGAAAGATTAGAATAGAAAACTACATATCACACTCTTACAAATGACGTAGCGTCAATTTGATATCAAAAACTTTGTTTAGTGGTTTAGATATGAATAGTAAACAAAAACCATTTAAAATATTCGCTAAATTTATGGGTAGGTTTAAAGGTACCTACTCTCGATTTATTTATTTCATCGACATCATTATCATCCAAGTGTCTTGGTTTTGGGCAGTCCGCATCCGCTGCGAAACACCTCTTTAAGTCGTCGGTCCATCGTAATAATAATAATGTGTTAACTCGTGTTTAAAATATGAGCTGATTGAAACGTGTTAGTTAAAATTTACTATTGACGAAACGAAAATTAAATTACAGATCTTCTCTGAGGTGGACCAAGTCAATATGAATATATTTTAATATTGGTAATTAAAATTATGGTATAGTATTTTTAAATAGGTCACAAAGTAAAATCTAAGAAGTTTAATAAATGTATTATATGTATATTATAAATATAATTAAAAGTGTGATCGTTTCTCAAAATTGTTCTTTATAATTTTCTAAATCCTTTTAAAATTGATCATAATTACTTTTTAATTGAGATTATAGAGATCATATTAAGTAATTATGGTATGCAAAATGAGGCCGTTTGACACGTCTCTGATATCCATTCAGGTGTAGGTTTATGTATGTTGAAGTAATCTCATCGGAAAATGAGGTTTAATTTCTCATACACAGTAGATACCAACTATCTGGACCTTCTACCTAATATTTATCTATATTTTACTAATAGCTTTCCTGCGAAGTAAACGGGAAATTCACCTTTATGTAGTTGTGATAAGGTTGTACAGTATTTACATATAAACAAGGCGTAGTAGATTGGGTGTGCGGATGACAGGCGCGATAAAGTGGCGATTAGCCTGTCTCTGCCCACTAGCGTATACACTGAAACACAAACCAATAAGTACTTTTACTTATAAGTATATCAAATGGAAAATTTAGGTATACTTAATATATGACTGCACGGATGGCGCAGTGGTTTTAGTGGTCCCCTCGCCACTACGCTACGCTGCCGCACCGAGTGTTGTACCACCGAGGGTTGGATCCACACCCAGTGCAACATTTCGTATAAACCTTAAATTGTTGTTCTGTCTGGATGTTCTTTGGGTATGTTATTTGAATATTTGTGAAGTCCCCCGCGATAGAGGAATTAATCTTAGTGCCGGAGTTGTCAGTTTTTAAGAGAAAAAAATAATAATAAAAAAATGCTGGTTACTAATTCTTCTATATGACAAAACATTTGAGACAAGTTAATTGACATAGTGCCCGATTGACGGCAATAGGTATGCCCACTATTACGATATTGGACAAAATTCCATTATATATATGTATATATATTTATATTCTCTGTCTACTACTTAGGGAATACCGGCTGGAGCATATTTATGCATTTACGTACAATATGCGCCTTTTCTAGATTAATCGGCTGTTTCATACATACTCCTCGATTACGTATAATCGTTCCAAAAGTATTAGAAGAAATATAGAAAGTTGCGACTCTGAAAACAATAGTACAACACTGTAGTACATTTAGTGTAATTAACATTTTTGTGCCCCTGCCAATAAATAACTTCATAAACCTAAATTCCGAGTATCAAGTTAAGGAGAAACAGTTAGCGAACTTGTCGGCATACTCTCCCAAATAGTTTATCTTAGACGAATGCGGCACAAACAACAAAACAAGCAACTCGTGACACCTACCTACCGTTTTACACACACAGATCGGTATCCTTAACTACACACTTCACCGTAGCTGCATCTCTCTCGCGCTAAGAAAATGAAACGGACCAATGAGGGGGTGGGGTGACACGCATTTCCGGGCCCGGCTCCAATCAGCTGCTAGAACAAAGGAGTCGCGATAGCTACTTACCTACAAGTAGCTACGCGAGGGTCGCCTATAAGTAGAATTGTGTTCCATTTCACACACATGCATCTCTTAAATACACACAACCGAGGTTTTTTTACCTGCTGACGAGTTTTTGTGGGCGTACCGTTTGTTTGTGTGACAGTGTCTAGCCGGGTGATCACTTGGCGAAGTTTGCGCAAGTAGCCGGAGTAATGGCTGGAATATATCGGCTTTGAGTGCGGCGTGCTGCGCCTTTGTGACGTAGCTAACAACCTTGAATGAAAGGAGGGCCGAGTTTAATAATGTATATGTTTACTAAAAGCTACGTAAGTATGTGCACATTGTTAGAAACTACGTAAGCTAAATGTAATTTCTCGAAAAAGCCGATAGATTTGTTATGTATTTTAAAGCTCATAAAGAGAAAATAAAACGGAGGAGGTATTATCCTGAACGACATCCTGTTACGGCTTATTTCTTCTTTCGACTCGCAGAATCCTCACGTCGTCGTCGTTAAAGGTACATTTTTCTTTTGCAGTCCTCATGTGATGTACCTGGCATATCCCGTGGACCCTTCCGTTGGTCGTTGTAATGCAAATAGTGCCTTATCCGCTAGTAACACAGTTGCGAATGATATAATTTTATGGTAACACGCCCTGTAAGACTACAATTTGACTATCGCGAATATCCTACGACACTATAGCTTCGAAATGTGTCATGGTGATGTGAGTGTGTGCGGTAAAGCCAAATCTATGTTTCAAGGTGAAGGTTTAGTTTAGTTTGCCGCATTCTGAGACGCTGGGAAACAAATCTGCGTAAGGTACATGGTGTCGAGTAACTCGTGTTCTTACCCTCTCTCCTTTGTTCGGGCCGGAAGAGTGCGCTAGAATTACATGCTCGAGTCTGATGTGCGCTTATTTTTTACGGCGGTATATTGTGTTTCGTGAGCTCTCTTATAGTTATGCAGTTCAACGACTGAAGAAACGAGAGGGTGGATGAGGGAGAAACAAAACAAGTTTACAATTTTTATTTACACAAGGAGGAACATTGAGGAAACAGTGCTTCAAACAATTGATGGTTGAGTAAAATTACATTATTTTTTATACTTTTGATGTTGTTAAAAAGTTCACTTAGTGCGAAGTTAGAATGGCAGATGTGGCAATATTCGTTTGAGGCAACAAACAGGAATGAGGATATAGGAATTTCTTAAAAGGTAGCCGAGGTGCAGCTACCCTCAAGGCGTTCGTTCATTTGCTCCCATCTCTCGTAGTTGCGCGCCACCCCGCATACTGATATCTGGATTAAATTACTCTGGCAACTATTTTACACAAAACCAGAGGCCATAATTAAAGTCCGAGCGAAAATGGGTGAAATCAAACGTCTTATCTGACCAACGGGAAATAGCGTTTCTTCGCTGAATAGTTTCCACTGAGTCGGATAGCAAGTGAGTGGAATAAATAATTATTGCGGCAATCTAAAGTTACTGGTTGCTATGCGGCATTTGATGTCGAGATATGTATCTAATGAGCATAGTTTTAGTTCGGCTTTTGTCTACTGATATCTAATTATACTGAAAGAGAGTTTCTATAACTACAATTGTCTATCAGATTTACGTAAACGCTACATTATTTTTATTCGATCTCTGAAATTGATGGCATATGGTAAAACACGTTTTAAAGATATCCTAACATAAAGTTATGAACCTAATGCTTGCTAATTCTTCGCTGATCAATATTCATTAATATTCAATTTTAAATGTTTCATAACGATGAATAAATCCACGGCACGTAACTCCCATCTCACTTTCAGTAAACAGAAGGCTCCCATAAAATCAATGGCAGAAGGAAATACAATTCACTTTCACGGTGTCTGAAATAAACCATTCTTTGCATTGAAAGGGGAATAATAATCTGTGTGTAGCAGCGGGGGCTTAATCAAAATCCGTGAATTGCTTTAAATCGAGGAAAACGCAGGAAATATCCTTTGTTGGCAATTTCCCGACATGCGTGGCTCACTAATGCGCTATCGGCGCGTAATGACTTCCTTAATTAATTCAAGATATTAGCGACTTCATCTTCATCTTAGCGCCGCTACGTCAAACGACATACAATTTAGTTGCGTTCTGTAAATGTTTCAATGTTTTCAATTTTTATTTATTTACTTATTTATGCGGATGAATTTTATGATGCATGCTTGTTAATAATGTCCCTATGTTGATTTTAGTATGTTTTTCTTTTTAGTTTTAGTCAAATTAAAATATTTCTATTAATAGAATAGAAATATTTTAATTTGACTAATAATTCATAATTGTATTATAGTCAATATATATTTGTATATAAAATATGTTTGAATTTGTTATTTTGGATTATCGAGTTTATATAAGTTTATATTACATCAAAACTGTAAATAATTAAGGATTACCTGTTGTTTGACATCTGATGTTCCACCGCAATCATTTCATTTTGTGAATGAAGACAATTTTATTTACGATGTTAACATTTTCATAATAAATAATAACGTTTAAAGAATAAATTAATGAATTAAATTATATAAAAAAAAAACAATTAGAATGTTGATAAATACCTAGTGTTACGAAATGTTGCTTACTGTACCTACCACAATATAAACATTTTGAAGGTCACTTTTGAATGGGTATTACTACTACATGCTTAGAAAAGCATGGATTTCATAAATTCTTATATGCCTATACTTGACAAGTTACTGGTCCCCCATAAAAAAAAATCCTCTATTACTTATGCAATCATTGATTTTTATTTTCTTTTTATTTTCACGTTATTAATATCTATATCAAAATTAATTAAATTAGCTTAATTAATGATGGGTCTCCAGTACACACTTTGATAACCAATGTTTCTACATCAAGCTATTTTTAAAACCACAAAAAAATATTACCTTTTCCAAAGTCATATTTATACTTATCCCAAAGTCATATTTATCTGCATACTAAGTTTCATCCAGATTAAATCGAGTTAGCCGTGAAAGTAAAAGACAGACGAGAGTTACTTCCGCTTTCATAATATAGAAAATAAGGAAAAGGATTTTAGCCTATCAAATTGTAATTCATGCGGCTCATGAATTACAATTTGATAGGCTAAAATCGTTTACATTTACATTTACATTACATCTTTACTACAGATATAGGACATAAGATAAATTAGTATTTTCTACACTTCTTGGAACTTAAACAAGTACTGCACTTAAGCAAGCACTTATGAAAACTCTCTACAAATATAAAATATACATATATCATAATCATCAAATTAACATTTCAGTTTTACATAAACGGTACATACGACGAGGGGTAAGGCGTCGCCATAGCACCGGAGGCAGTAAGAAGTTATTTTAGGGGGATATTACGCGACATCAGAGGCTTATCTTTACGGCAGGTGTTCCTGTCTTCCCCTACGGGGACAAATTTACGAAATATGTTTCGACTTATGCGGATCACGCGAATGTTGACGCCAATCTGTGAAGCTTAGTTTCATAGTACGTAAACGGACCATTGGGTAAACAAACATACCTATATATTATTATGCTTTGAAGATTTAAAGGATATCAATGTTTTGACGGTTTTGTATTACCTAATACAAACTGTGATAATATCAACACAATTAAAGATATTCTTTTCTAAGATCGATTGTTATCAAGATATTATTTTATATATGAATTTCGAGCATCTGCCATATGGTTACACCTTATATGTTAATATAGATATAAATCCTACTTAAACATCAATTGCGATTGCAAATTTTGGAAATTATTTATATAAGAGCTTCTAAATAATATTCTGCTAGAACTAAATACAAACTAAAAAAAAACTCTACTTTTTAAATTGCGAAATGTTTATGAATATTTCACATATATGATATATTCTCTTCCCATTTAATATGTATACATATTATTGGTAAGCAATATATGTATATACCTTACTTGACAAATATACATATAAATTAGATAGCACACAATATTGTAATTCTCAACCCAACCAATTTCCACAGAGAGCGACTGAAGCGTACCATGTTCAGTTACACCGATACACTTAACATACACATTAAACCCTCTCATGATCAAAGTGCGCGACATTCCCATTAATTCTACTCAACACATGTCACCAAGCTAATAAGCAATTAAATAGATTAATAAATTTATTTGCGTCATGCCAATATAACATTGATTTGGATATTTCAATAAGGCTTTGATGTCAGACTCCTCGTAAAGTCATTGTTTGACAGCTCAAGACAGAGCTAGGACGATTGTATGTAAATGTTTCGTTTTGATAAGTGACTGTGGGCGAAATAATATACTTATGTGTCAAGCGATTATAAATTATTTTGTGCCAAAAATAATCGGATCAGGTAACTTAAATGAATTTGAATCAAGACACGTAACTGTTGATACAAGCTGAGTTTAAATTTGATTTACACGAATCATAATATACACATGTCATAATAATGTCACATAAAAATTAATTTCAATTTTGTATTTATTTAATATTTTACCCAATATCCGATCGTTCTATTCAAATGCTGTAAAGGAAATAATGATATCAAATTTGTCTAGTTAAACAAACTAAATTAAACAGACTATCTTTTTATTCTTTTTTTTAAAAGACAAAAAGATGATTTTTGGGGTATTACAAGACATATGACAGGACACAGGAATTATACCAAATGATATAATTCCTGTGTCGAGGAGAATTTTACAAACATGCATACAACGGACACAAATAACATAAAGACCCGGGACAATTAAGTGTGGGTCACATAAATTTTCGTCCCGTGTGGGAATCGAACCCACGACTTCCAGGTCAGCAGTCAGGGTCACTAACCACTAGACCCACAGGCCAGGTCTGTTTTTAATTAACTAGATTATTTTCAAGGTCACACTGTTATACTTACAGTTAAAAGTCCAGTGTGTTTATATATTGTACATTCGCGGATCAGCCGTCTATTAAAATGTATCTATTAAAGTATGACTGTGTATTAAAATTATATACCATATTTTCAAATGAAGCTTAAACATTGTAATTGACATATAAATATTCCCAAATAAACTGTTGCGCTCGTCAGTTAAATAAAATTACGAAAGACGTCCCAGGGGAGAGCTCATTGTCGGCCCACAATGAGCGCTCCTGATTGGCGGAAGGATGTTCTCACTAAATAAAAATATCGACGCGTCATTTCGCACAATTTTTCGTCGAATTTTCAAACGATAAAACCTGTCATTTCGCTGTTGACGCGCCTATAAAATATTCATGCAGACGGGCGAGAGATGAGCGATTTTTTCTTCGATTTACGCGTCGAAATAAGATGTCATTTTCCGTATCATTAGCAGCGGCTTGGAGCGACGCGGCGGCACTATTTATACGCAAATACGATAAAAATGATGCCCAGCCGATCGACTGTTTGACGCGCCATTGATAAATTGCGACCTTTTCAAATTTCTTATCTTTTTGGACGTTTTATTTATATTTTGAACGTCTTTAGCGTTGATTTTAATGTCGTTTAATATCTATATTCAGGCATTGTATTTGATGAGTAATGATGTAGTCATAAAACATATTTATGTATATACAATTATCCGTTAATTTTATATATTTCATGTTATATGCATAAATGATGTAAAAATGTTTCTTACTCTTTACTCAATAGTACGGAAAACTCACAACTGAACTTATGGATTTCACTTTTTTAATGCCATCAATATCATTTCACCGATACAGCAAGTGCTCTACGATAGATTGGTGCTCGTATTTTCGTAGCAAGGTAAATTCGATCGGAATAAAACTCCCTCGGTATGAAGCCGTTGGTTGAGCCCTCTCTTTGCGGCGAAATCGTGCGGAGTAGTTTATCTCACCCCGTTCGTTTTACCGCTACCCACACAAAGGCTTCTCATATGATAATCTGCTAGATCATTTTAATAAACACGGTGTAATTTATTGTAGTCTGGTTTAAAAATTGGACTTTGTATAATACATATGTATATGCAGCAAAACTATAATAAACTTTGATTTTTTACTTACTTTCTTGAACTTTATATGAAGCGCATTGTATTAATCATTGGACTTGTTAACATAGTACACAGCTATTGTATGAAGGAATATATGTATTTATTTATAATATCTCGAGAATATATCTTTTGAAACAGAGTCCATTAAAAGTTACGTGTCTCCTCAGTTTTTTCCTGAAGTATGTACGTTTGAATACGTTTGCGTCTCGAGGTGGGTCACCTGGACATTACCGAATTTCGTTTCATACGTTTGAACGTTAGCAGACGGAAGTTTATAAATAAATATCTTCACTATTAATTTTATCCATAACAACATGTATGTTTTCCGAGCTTTACAAATTAAACAGCTAAGGATTACTTACCCTTTTTTATGATATAGGGACAGGAGGACAGACGAACAGACGGGATACCTGCTGGTAAGTGACAACTGCGCCTAAAGACACCTGCAAGTCAAGAGTCGCTAGTGCGCTGCCCACCTTTGCAGGTGATGAGGGGATGGGAAGGGAAGAAGAAAGGAGAAATTGGGCCTATAGTATACTCCAGTAATATAAACAACGAACCCAAAGATCACTCATACAGACAATTATTCGGTGATTACACAGATGATCCACAGATAATGTAGGAACTGAAACTACGACCTCTGGCTCAGCAGTCAGGATCACTAACTGGAACTAAAGCAACAGGCAGGATTTTGATATTAAAATGTCAATGAAATGCGTTCGATATTTCTACAGATATATCTTTGTTTTTTATTTCCTCTATACGATATAAACATTGTATTCGCTTTAGGTTTTCAGTAGGTAGAACATGTTGGGGTGAAGCCCTGGATTAGATTCAAATCTAAAATCTCTTTTTATGTATAATATTTATATTGATATAAGGGTTAAAAAAACCTAATGAAACGCCAAGTTTTTAATCAACTTGTACAAAAATACATGCAGTATACACGCACAGATGTTAGCACGGCTTATTATGGCCCCACGGTGGGCGCCAAGTGACAATATTGCGCGGCCGCCGTGTCCCGACTAATCCCCGGATTCATTTATTTTTGACAACGCTATACGATTTTATCTCACGGCTTCTGATGCTGTTTGCCTTCTGTTATTATGCTCCCGCTGTATTCGCAACACTTATTTATTTATTTACCGACCCCTATAGAGGGTGATTTGACTTTTAATACTCAGTTTAGTGGTTGGTTTCGTTTTAAATCCATGCTTATTTAATTTAATGGAGATGTTGATATTGATTATCTTGAAATTGAATTAGTTGAAAAAACCTTTGGGAGAGAATGGATTGTTGTATCAATACCGTATCGTAGAAAATTTTATTTCTAATTAATACCTTACTTTTGATGAACAGCAAGCAAGCGCTCAAAAAGAAAACTATTTTCGTAAGATTTTTTACCCCTTTTCGTGTAGTGTAGTATGTATTTCGTGTAGTATATAAGGTTTTATATAGAAGCAATCTATCAAGAGAAAGGCAACGCTCACGTGGTGTCGAGTCCCCTCTCGAAGTAAGTGGGTCGAGCTGAAACTGACAGGCGGCCATCTTATACGAGTATATAGTTGTGTATTTTAATTAATTTTATATTTAGGACTTTAATAGATAGCGAAAATGTAGAGCGATCTTAGGTAGAGTTGATTCTGCTTGAAATGAGGAACTTATGCTGATTTAACTTTTTCTAATTAAGTTTGTAATGTAAATTGCAGACGAAATTTACAAGTCATTTAAACGAATGCAAATAAGAACAAGTTAATACAAAACACGGTACTCTGTACATATGCATCAAGTAAAACTAAGAACAATGATTTCAAAAATGCTTGTGTACATCAACGTAGCTGTTCGTAATGTGAGCATTATACTGTTAAATTTTGATATTTCAATGCCATATAAAACGTGACTTCAACAATGACATGACGCTTATCATTAAATTTGACGGAGCACTTGGTCCGTGTCACTGAAATTTGCATATCTTATTAAAAACCCCGACGTCAGAGATAAAAATGAAAATGAGACATGCTTAGAAAAAAAAATTACGGACGAAATGCTCAAGAGACAATGGTTATTTTGGACGATACGAAAAAACTGTTTTGTCATGGAAATTTCGGTTGGACACTTTGCATTTTCTTTATTTCCCCCATTCCTGAGTAGCCGGAGAAATCTGTTTTTTTTAATTATCGTGTTTGGTAATTAGTTTCGGGCAACGATCTCTTTCTTCCGTTTTCCTTTGCGCAACCAACTTGTCTGCTTCTAATGAGGTAATTTATAGTCCAACCATTGCACTTATTTAAAATACTGAACTTCTGTTTCAAATGTATTAATGTTTAAATTATTTCAGATACAAAAACGACTCCCGCACTACGAGTAATTCCTGTATCCCAGGCGACTTTAAAAACATTCAAATAACAGATACAACGCACACCCAGACTCCGAACAACAATTGGCGGCTGAGGCATGAGACTTACACAAAGTGTCGTCCCGTGTGGGAATCGAACCCACATTACTGGGCGCGGCAACGACTACTTAAACCACTGCACCATCCGTGCAGTATGTACGTTATGGTGTTATAATTATGTTGTTGTTAGGACAGGTTAACAAAACATTTATGAATTTAGTTATTGTTGTAACTGTAACTGTAGGGTATTTGTACAGGACATGTGAAAATTTTAAAAATAATTTCTCAACCTGTCTTAAATCTCGCCGAAGGAGTATGCTGGCTAAATCATGATTTTTTTTGTGACTTTCCAAGCATCTCTTAAATAATTATCTATCCTCAAACATATCTTACTTATAAAACAGGGTTTCTAAAAACGTTTCTATAAACACGAATCGTAGTCCTACAATAGTGTAAACCTAATTCGGGCAGTGTCTAGCACAAGCCCGGCTTTTGAAGTGGTTAAACAAATTGCTATGGCACTTGATGGGTTTCCAAGCAAGCTTTATTTTTCCCACATGATATAGATTACACAGCCTCCCAGTAACAGATTTCATCCGTTGCCGACCCAAAAGTATTTAGATAAAAAAATGACCGAGTGGATTTACTACAGTGTGTATTTGCGGACGAAATACGGCGACCTGAATAGAGTTTCACTTATACGGGTTTATTATTATAGTTGGATGATTCTTAGAATTAGGATTAGGTGTAGTTTTGCCAATGAGTAAATAACTCGTTTATATGATATTATTTTTATATAAAACAAAATTATCAGTCATCAATTAGGACACATTCCGCTTGATCGTACGCGGTTATTAAGCGCCATTGGCTTCTGTTGTTTTTATTCGCTGGAAGTGTTTTTAATTTAAATAAAGGTGTTTCACTAGTCGAATTCGACCAGGAGTTTGATGTAATCTATCTTTGTCAAATTGTTTTAAGTTAAAATGCTAAAAGTGCCTAAGTTAAAGCTTCGATATCTTTTAATTGATTACATATAGTTTGTCGCAGTAGTAGGCGTTGTTGGAATCATGATTTTGTGTTGCTCTAATAGCTTAAGAATATGTCATATATTGTCCATATATTAACATTTCTTAGTCTTGTACAAAGGGAAAGTATGTGACTTTCTTTGTTGCCTATGTCAGGAATTCGCACATTACAATCAGACCTTCGATCGATGCTATATCTTCTTAAACGTGAAAGTAACATCTTACAACAGTTAAGAGAAATTTAATAAAACTGTAAAGTTAACACTATAACAATTACGGGACTCATACTGTATAAGGCTGCCATAAACATTGTGTCTATCTGTGCCCTATAACAGATGCGTAACAAGTACAGTATCAGTGCAACGTCACAACGCAATTGAGACCGCAATGTCCCTTGTTTTTTACGAAGGGCTCTAATCCGAGTCTGTAAGCCTCTAATGCCGAGTAATTTCGTGACCCTGCCTTATTTGGAACCTTTCACCGACTTAATGTCCCCGGTCGTGCCATATAGAACGTATGTATATATTTTAGACGGTGTTCAATGTTTGGTGAAAAATGTGTTTGTTATTTACATATACAAAGTTGTATATCTATTAGATGTACTGCATTTAAATTTTAAAATCAGTATTGATATTTCCAATCATATCATTTTATCATTTCCAATAATATCTGATAGGTTCATCCTACCGGTCGCACTGACTTTAAACTTTGCTCTGCTTTTATTGGGAAATTCATCAGTATTTTAAATGTTGGACTAGCAGGAGCCGCTTCTACATAAATAAAAATGTTAAGAAACCTTATTAAAATTCGTCACATTAACCGCAACATTATTTAAAACCCTCGTACGAAGCGAAGAGAGCGTCTCAAATCAAGGAAATTAAAATTCTCAAACAGAGGGCAGTTACAACAAATCCCGGCACTAAAACTCCTATATATCCCGGGCGAATGTTGTAAAAAATCATTGCCTCCATCCCTCGGCCCTCTACGAGGGGAAAAATCTAATCTGTGCATTTTTTGCGCGACCGCGATGCCACAAAGAATTTCATTTCCCACTGTTCATCTATCTCTATTTCACTGACGGCTCTTGTTCTTGGCCCTCACTCCTCCTTTCCCCTCGCGTGCCCCCCTCGGCCATTTTTTAGACTTCCTCGATCGGAGATAAGGTTAAGCGATCTCTTCTTATTAGAGGTTTGTACGAGACGTTCTCAGATTTTTATTATTTTTATGGCTTCATTTATTCATAAATTTTTACTTCTACTACACAAATCTGCTTCTTTTAATATATAATAATTTTGCGAGTTTTGCAAAGACTTGTCTATACTATTAAGGGTTAGAATACATACTTTAATAATGCATAAGACCATTCCGTTGCTAAATATGTACAAAAGACAATTAGTTTTGTTTAATAATATTAGAAGTAAAAGTAGGTTAATAATTCAATATTTATTTCATATCCTAGGGGGATGATGAGACTTCAGATCAGTTTTAAGTATAGATGAAACCTTCACGCTTTGAAAATTAAAATACTGAATCAATGACAGGGAATTCAGTGACGTATACGACATTGCTAATAGTTAACCCTATAATAAAAATGGGCATTTAATTACCTACTTCTATTTGGTTCTGACGTGTTTATCTATTATCACTCAGTGTCATATATTTAAAAGCACATAATCGTAACTTACTTTTACGGCGATGTGAACTGACCGAAACGCGGATCAAATGAAACAATAATAAAAATATCCATAACGGAAACAGTTTATGGACTAAATTGAAGCACAAAAGCCGAAGGTCTGTTTATCATAATAATAAAATGGACAAAGAAACAGAACCAGCAAAAGTCAACTTATAATTGTATTACTAGCGTCACAATCAAAATGAGCCTCTACGAAACCAGAATTACACAATTGTGTACAATTGACATTCAAATCTGTGGACATTGATGCTTTGTGCTTTTATTGCCACTTATTGACGCGTAATTGTCAATAAATTCCTACGGGATCGGAGTTTAATGTGGGTTTGGGTGAAAAAAGTTATGTTTTATTAATATTTTTACGAGAACGTTTAGGAAGGTCGATAAGATCTGCCGTTTGGAAAGTTTTTTCTTTCAATTTCCGTCACGATTTGTACGCTCATTATTGGTGAGGCGATGGGGGCGATAGGGGCAGTGGTCGCATGCCATCGAGTGTAGTGCGATGTTATCGCGTCTCTTAGCGACTTTCATCGGGGCTTTCGAATGTAGCTCCCCTCCTTGTTGCTTGTGAACATGAATTCGATGACGTTATGATTTATGAAAAAAAAAACTGGTACGTAAAGTTTTTGAATGTAAGCAGAAGAAGAAGTTTCGTGACTAAACTGTAGTAGCATGCTCTTGAAGAATTACTCTGAATTTATAGGTAGTTTATAGTTTCATGTAAGAATGGAATGGTTGTAAGTCTTCAGAGTCTGTGTGGTTATAGTGACTTGTGAAGTTCAAAGTCAATTCTAAGTGCTATTTTGAGCGGGTGTAAGTTAGTTCATTCAGCCGATAGTCACAATTGTGTTAGCAAAACTATTGTGTGTACTTATAGTTTGTAAAGTGATTATGAGCAATATACTTTACGGTATTATTGATTGTCGATTTTGACATAATAAGTTAATCAATTTCAGTTTATTTTATTATTTAGGATATCGGCCATCACAATTAATTTAGGATGTCGGATTATCACTGTTTTTAAATAATGGGAGAATTAATAATAATTTAAATTCAATTATTTTTATAAAAAAACAGCTCCAGTTCTATTATTCCTATGTGGCGGGGGACGAACATACAAATAACGGACATAAAGAGCATGAATTACACTTTTCTTTTTGCCTTCTTGTCCACCAAATGGTGTGTGGTCACAAACCTCTAGACAAAGTGGCCAGTCGTTATTAAGTCATATATTTCTTGAAATCCTGTGAGAAAATCAACAAACTTAATTATCAAGAATGGGTTAATGTTTTACACAGAAGCGTCTCACCGTGACTTCATCCGTTTAGAACATAACACATTATATGTATTATATAATGTCATATAATGTCTACATACCTCATAGTATGATTTAATGTACCATTTAAAAGATTATAAAACTCTATACTTACTGCCAAACCTCCATACACCATTAGAATATATATATATAGAATATAGTATATAGTATATATATATGTAGATATGACTGTTTGCATTGTTGTGATGTCATATAGAGGGATTAATTCAGGGCACGTCGTCGGCTGATATCTGATCTTGGGGTACCGTGGGGCTCAGACCTTGATGCGTACATACATATATACATCCTGTCCATACTCACAATACAGAACGATTCATATCGCTCTCAAGTGTTTTTTGAAATATAGATGTTCGGATTGATAATAATACATATTTGTTCTAAAATGAGTGTTAAAATTCGTGTCATTGATTTTTTTTGGAGTAAGTATGCACGTTTGTGTATTCACATTAAGACACCAAATAAGATGCAAAACATACTTTCTTTTTCTTATCAAAATAAAAACACCTTACAAATTATAATGGCATTTTTTAAATAAAATAGTAATCTTTTTTTGTCATCATTATCATTTTAACTAAACTTCCATTGCTAGAATTGATCATAAACCTAAAAAAAAAGTAAAAATATTTAAAATGAAACAAACATACTTTTCCTTGGAGAAATAATGTGATTGAAGGTGATTCAGTGATGTACCTGCATTTTTTATGCAACAAGATCACCTTGGCAGAAAAATTTAATAACTGTCAAAAACAAATGTTAACTGACATAAAAATTTAACCACATAAATATTCGTTTGACACAATTTGACGTAATCGCAATAAGACAAGATAAAGCTTATTAAACACGTCAGTCAGAGACACTATCTACCCTCAATCTGAGGGAGCCAACGGTAATGGGAAAAATGCTTCACCAACATGTGTATTGATTTAGCAGCCTATGATTTCGGTACACAAGACTTTGATGATGTATATTTAAAAAGCTTATATTATCACAGTCGGATCCAAGCTATTATTAGCGTAGGTTAGCATTTTGACCGCTTCTTTATCGTACTAATGACCTGCAATATAATTTAGGCTCTACTCTTTCTCACTGTATTTTTCTTTTTTTAGCAAGCGTAATGTAACTTGTAATGTATTAGGTCCTTACATATGTACGTTTATTACTGAGTATGGCGTTTCGTCAAACTGGCCCCTTTGATCATAAATGTATGGCGTTTGGTTAGGAGTGCCATATTCAAATTTACTTCAAGTTTAGGCTTATGTATATGTGTTTTATTTATTTGTTGGCTTGTCGATAGTGATTAATTTTTTATAGCGCCAGACGAGTTGACAATGAAGAATCAAAGATGATCGTGGAAGCATCACAAATAACGTTAGAGTTAGCAGAAGGCTTTGGTGTGAGTGATAAAACAATTTTAATTCACTTGAAACATTGGAAGTGAAAAAACTCGAGAAATGGGTACCGCACAAATTAATTTAAGCACAATAACGTTACATTACTCAACCATCACAATAACGACTAAATTTTGTTTTTTTTCGTTACTTGTGATGAAAAATGGATCCTGTACGACAATCAAAAACGCCCAAATCCTGTCCCAAGTCAGTTGTTGCGAAGGTCTCTGATGGACCAATGCTGATGTCATACACTACAGCTTCCTAAGATTTCGGCAGACGATTACGGCAGTGGATTTCTGTATAGCCAACAGTAACAAATCAAGATGGAAAAGCTAGCCGCAACAAGATCGTAATTGCTTCAACCTCCTGCTGCTTTAGGACAGCGCTAGACCCCATACTCCACGTCAGACAATGCTTAAATTAGAAGAGCTGCAATTGGAATGTCTTCGACGCCCACCAAACTCCCCGGGCATTGCTCCAACAGATTAACACTTTTTTAAGAATTTGGATAATTTCTTGAAAAAAAAAATGTTTCTTACCCTATATACTACGTTGTACCATAATTCTGCAAACACATTGAGACATTTTAGTAAGGCATCAACAATCTTTGATATACGCCAATTTCATGTGCAATATCCGTATAATCTGTATTATAAACTCAACACATATATGTATTTTCTCAACTCCTCATATCACCAGTGAAAAGGAACACGCCTGGCGTACTCGCACGGGCGTATCGTCAAAAAGTCTGTAGTGGGTTTTTTTGCAATCATCAAATTGATCTGTCCGCACGCCATCTGGCCCGTGAGTAAAATGCTTTCGGACTCTCTGAACCGAGGAATTAATTCATATAAAACACATACCGTTTGGTTGGTCTCGATTTGATGTCGTTCGTAATGGATCAGCTTCTAGTACTCGTTAATGTACGATTGATCCGTTGAATTTAATTTAATTTTAACTTGAGAATTTGCTCATGGAATTCGAATTGTTTATGAAAATCAATGCGTTCTCCTAAACCAATATTAGCTACCTTGTTTGGAAAGACTGAGGAAGAGGAAAATACGATAACAAAATAAATTATAATTAGGTTATTCGATTAATTATCAATCGTACCATATTCATATCATTTTCATATTAAAGCAATTAGATAGTTGGCTGATATTTTAAAACTTTAGGTCTTTATGAAATTATTTAACATATATTAAATATTACATTAAGAACATTTAACTTTTTCTGACCTACTAAATCAATGTAAATACAGTTATCATTATCATGCTTATTTAAAAAAAACAACGTTGTTTGCATCTCGTAAGCATATCGTTGTTTTTTCCTCCAAGAATAATTCCATTTGTTTTACTTTGAAACGTGTATATATATGGTCAGAGTTTTATACGAAAAGTCATTGTGCATGAAAACGGTAGTTTTACCAAAACATATTTTAACAGAAAGCTGCAAAACATTTTCATATTTGAGTTGGAAAATGTAACTGTTTCTGGAAACAGCAATGGTCGGGCTGAGCACGGCGCGGGCGTCTGGCGCAGAGCGGTGAACACGTGCGCTCATCAACTAATGGTCCGTGCGCGGCATTTGAACCGAGCCTACACTCGGTACAAAACAACCGCCCGCCTGTAGTCGCAGGCCTGCTTTCGGCGCAAAATTATAACGTGTAAAACACGGCCTCTCCTTGCATTCCGCGCACGGGATTTTTATGAATGCCGCGATTATTATTCGCATTTTAAACTCGAATGCTATGCTATTCTCCCCGAGACGTATAGCAATATTCGTAACGAGTTTTCTCAACACAGCTACCTAATTTCAGGTCGAGTGTAGCAGCAACCGAATGTAGATTGTCGTATGGTTACAAGTGCGGAGGAGCACGCTGCTATCCCTCGAGTCCACTCGTCGCGAGCGAGGTGAGCGTAGCGATTGTCTACTATTAGAATCGAACGCGATTGCAAATTTATTAGCGGGTGGGCGCCGCCCGGCGACTCGCTCGCCTACGCGGCCGCACGTATGCCTAGTTGTTTTTACTTTTACTCTTCATGTATTTTTTCTCAACGAGGCTCAGCCCTCCCCTTTTGTTCTCAAGTGGACCAGCTGTCATTATACGCCATGTTACTGTTATTTTTTTCGAGGTTTTTATACAGTTTTGCGTCGAGAGGGCGTTCCGTTCGGAAAAATGTTCGTTTTGCGTGCGTCCTGGAGAGTTTGCGTGTCGAGTGACGTCGACGCCGCTGATTGTAAAGAAGTATTGACTTTTATTTCAGAATTTTTCCGTTGTTGCACTGCGGATGGAGTATGTTTTGTGTTCTGATAGCACACATATAATGTACCTGCCGATTTATTTCTGATTGTTTTTATTTTGAAGTAGATCGAACACCTATTGCGGTAATAAAGATTCAGAGAACAGAAAAGTACGAGGAATTTTTGAAAGTTTTAATAGCTACAAGGATAAGTAATGTTCACACTCGCAACTAATATAGTTGCGAGTGTGAACACAAACCAAAGTTATTTTGTAGAATGCTTTTTACCTCGTTATGTGCAATAAAATATGATAGAAGTAAAATCCAGTTTATTATTTAAGAGTATAAAAATCGATAATAAAATAGAAACGACTATACTTTTCCTTACATGCAATGGTTGTGAGTAAAGAGTTCTGTACAAGGTCCAGAGTAAGTGACTTCGTCAACTATAGCTACGCGATATTTTCATCGTCGGCACTTGTTATTGTTACTACTATATACATATGTACATAATACCACTATAGTTATAGTTACCATGACTAAAAAGGATCATGACTATCTACTAATACCACTACCAATAACCCAATTAGAATACATATTCGATCATTACACATTACATTAACATCAAATTTTCCTTATATTTGTGTTACAAAAGTGGCTCAATGTATCACTAGATCATTTCCCCAACATAGTCGGTCAACTAGTCGGCCAACATTGTAATCAAGCCACCGAAATGTTAGCATGTGTCATTGCAGTTTTCAAGTACCTTCTGTTTGATATTTGAGCGAACCCTTTCAGTACCAGGCCCCTGAGAGTAATCATTGATATTATGTAGTTTGTGTTTGTTCTTTAGTAGTTATGTATGTAAATGTGGACATAACTAAGGGGTCTTAGGCGAGATTAATTGTATCGATAATGGATAAAAAGGATATATACTTAGTAAAATTGAAATAGGAGTACTAGTAGCACTCACGTGTTTATTGCATTTAGGGAATGAACCTGTAATATTAAGTTAAGCAATCGTAACGCTAAACTATGCATGAATGTAGATGTTTATTACTAAAGTTATTTAGAGGTAAATTATTACTGAGAAATATATTCCAGTGGGATAGCCGGTAGGGGTCAACCGCGAAGAACATTCGAAGATGAAAGCGGTGATGTTCTGAAATCGGTGGGGTTGAATGAAAGGTGTAATGACAGTAGAGGGAGCTCGTGAGGTATGTAAGGATAGAAGCAAGGGGCGGGCTGTAGTCTCTGCCTACCCCGAAGGGAAAAGGCGTGAAGTTATGTATACATGAATATACCTATTAAATATGAATATACAGTACAGTAGTTTAGTAATATTAATCTATTTTGAAAATATTTGTGAGACACGTCGGCGGCACACATAGATTTGCCCAAAGTTTATCTAAGTTTACTTTAATTACAGAATAGATACATCTATCTATTCTGTATAATAAATTTTAATAATCTAATTCTAAAACTTCTATATCATATGTTTATAATCTAGCTTATTTTGCAATTTACTCAATTATTGAATCAACTTTTGTAACATCCCAACTTAATACATATAATAAATCCGAAAGCTATTCTGTTCGCTTGCTACGCTTTCACTTCTTAACTACTCAGTCGTTCATCATTACATTTTGCATATTGCAAACTTTGCAGGAGTAAGAGCATAGGGTATCTAAAATAATTGAGTTCTAGAGGGATAACTAAAATATATTTTAAGTGATCGGTATCACGACGCAGGTATATTAAACACTAGTGTATATTAAAACTAAACAAAAAGGAAGGAGGTAGCATTTGAAAGAGACGGGCCTGTATAAAAAGTCTAATGATGGATAAGGACGTAAAGACTGACGCAAATAGAGGTTTTATATCAACGTATATACTCATAAAGTAGGAAAATTAAACATCGTTTAAAAAATTACACAAAATCTACAATGTGCTTATATCTTTTTTAATCCTTGCCTTCAATCTATGGAGGAACTATGTATAAAGAGAAACAAGCAAATACATTGTTTATCTTGAATAGCAGTCCTCAAATATCTATACAAACGTCTCAAGATGGTCTTGAGATACACAGAGGAAAATCGGCTGGATGCTTTTGCTGTTATTGCCTAGATAAAACGGTTCGAGAGGTCTTGCAGCCAATATTAGTACTGAAGTTGCAATATTGAAAATGACAATAGATTATGACCAAGTGTACAAATTGCATAATGTATAGCTGTTGTTAAAATAATATTTCTTGGGTAGCCTTGAGTTGCCACCATGGATAATAGGTAAGTCATATATGATCCTGGTATATCACGGTTACATCTTTAAACACGTATTATTAATTGTTAGGAGTGATCAAAAGTTTTGCAAGATGGTTCCAAAATTCGTCAACTTACTTTGATGAAATCGGAAAGGTCCTACAAAATGAAATCGAAGTCTTACTTTCACTCGTAATAAAGTAAATTGAGGGATCTGAAAACTACTCCAATAGCCGAAAATCGGGCACCTGTCCCATCTCAATTCAGTGCATTTTAGGAAATTATTTCTCCATCACATTACGGACGTATTGGTGCTCCACAGAGCGCGCCCTCTGTCGGTGCGTGAGCGAATTCGGAAGAGACCCGCCCCACCTGCCCCCTCGTCTTGTTCCTTGAGTAATAGTGTCACTCATCGTGTAACTTCTTGCCTATCTAAGAGTTACATATATTGACATCTATTTTATATGTGTTGACGTTTGAGACCTACGTATGTATGTGGAGTGTTTGACATTTATTTGGTTGGTTGGAGCTTTGCCGTCTAATAGATTCTCAACATTAAAATGTATTTCATCTATAGCCACAAAGCCGCTATTATATTCAAGTTTTAGTTTGACCTAAACCATTTATTAAATAAATTAATTTTTTAATATAATTTTATATCTGTTCATTTTTATTTTCAAAGATCAGAGAGTAAAAAAAACTTTAATCACAATACAGAATATTAAAGGATTGTTTAGAAATTAACAAAACTCGTACTTAGTTATTCTTTTTGCATAGAGCCAAAGGTGTTACTGGCATCCCATTGCCGCTACCCTCTAAAGAGGTCTGATAAACCTATACAGATCAGCAAGGAAAGTAAGACCACGCAAGTAGATTTTTCGTTTTGCTTAATACCGAAGCTTGGTTTTGCCTAAACACTCAGGTAAATGTTTGTATGGCTAGAATCTTTAACTATAGATTTAAAGATTCTAGCCATACAAACATTTACCTGAGTGAGTTTATACGTACTCCTGGATTTTTATTCTATGCTTGATTAACCTACATACCTATTTATATACATAAAAATACTTTATAGAATAGCGGGTGACAACTTAGAAGGTTATTTTATGAAATCTATAGCTCCAGCAGGTCTTTCATGCCGGAAAGTCTTAACCCTCTCACCTTAACTAATTGCTATCAGCTATAACTAGTTGTGACGTCACTTTTAATATAATCTATGACATAACATAACCGGAAACATATATAGTATATACCTTATATATTTTCCTTATAAATTAACTAGGTTCTCAAATTCGTTTTATAAGCAATAAACATGTTACAAGTAGAGTTATAGTCCATTATCTGTGGAGCGTAGTTCATATTGAATATTGGGCTTGTTGAAAATCAACTCACCGCCCTGATAAGATTAAGGCAGCTTTCCAGGAGAGAACGCCACCTTGCGGATTTAGTGTAAACAACGGTGTAGGTTTGCAGGAATTGGAATTTGGTTGCCTAGAGGAATTCTCGGGATATATCACAACTACTGTCGGATTAAAATATGCGCGAGGCCATGCCTAAGCTTAATTGAAACGTGATTTCATCAATATATCTATCAATATAGTTATTTTCAAGAAGTTCGAAAATAAAATGAGAACCATTAGATTATAATCAATATAAAATCCGAATAATGAAGACTATTTTTTTTATGATGTAGGTGGACAGACGAACAGACGGGTCAGCTGATGGTAAGTGACAACCGCCGCCCATCGACACTTGCAACTCAAGTGTTGTAAGTGCGCTGTCCGCCTTTGAAGGTGATGATGTATGGAAAAGAACCGAGGGGGATGAGGGGAGGGGAATAGGGCAGGAGAGGCGCAGAGCCTCCGGTACCCTCACTCGTTCGGCAATACAATGCAAGCATTGTTATTTTTAGAGTCCGTGGTATAACTCCGGTCGAGCAGACCCATTCGGGCCTAAACATGCAATATAAACTATTTATATACATATAACTATTGTTATTGTTGATTGTTGATGTTAGCTGACAAACTAGTTTCTTATTCGAAATAATCTAGAAATAACTTTTCCGATTGTGTAGGTACTAGACATCATAACACAAATGTAATCTAACGTTCACTCTTCCTATAGAACTAAGAATGTTTAAATTCGCATAATTTACTCATTCTAAGATTTCTTCACCCACACACATTGCAAAATTGATTTTAAAACTCGTTGACCACCCCTGAAACATTGTAATCTTGTGAGCTAGTTATGCAGCATCATGTGCGTTACGAAAGCCATACTTTGTACCGGTAATAACTAATGTATTATATGTACATATGTGTAAGATGTCCGCGATCCGTGTTCTGCCCGTTCGCATACAGATCACTAAGCGCTAGTGATGCCCTTGATCGCTACGGGACTGTATACTCTTTGAAATCTAATATAAAACTTTTTAATATACGTGTATCGTATATGCGCATTACTTTATGGGTTTATGTTAATGAATCGTTATGAAAGGTTTTGGTCAAGAATTATGGCATAGTAGTAGTAAATAAGTGAAAATGAATATACATACTTGAACTTTATTTTCTAAATTATATCCTAAAAATATTATGTTTAAAACACGAGCTGTTATGCTAGGGCTGTTATACTCTTCTTTTTCGTCGTTGCACTCTTGGCAGAGTGATCGTGTTTTTCTCTTCAGGGGTGGTGAACAGTTTGACAATCCTTCGCTATTCCTCGCATTCTTTAGCTCAGTACCGGACGGTGAAAAAATTGTAAAATCTAAAGTAAATTAATTATCACAATTAAGTATACACAATTTAGTAATTTTAAGAAGCATGCATCAGACTAGAAAGCTTTAAAAAGAAAACAATTTTTTTTATGTGCGGCGATCGCTACAATCAATAAATTTTAAAAAGCGGGAACCTCAAAATCTGAACTATCCAATACTAGGTTCTTCACTACACTGAGTCACGTTCTTCACGCGCCACTGACAACTAATTTATGATAATTGTGGCCCAGCACCGCATACATATGTGCGGCACGTACTCAACTCAGTTTACTCTCCAAGACGTTGAAAATAATATTCACTGCGACACCTTATAGGTGGCCACTGAACAACGTTCAATATGAACGTTGTTCAGTTCAGTTCACAGGATAATATTTTAGTTTTCAGTTCATCACAAAATGTTTATTGCAAATACATATTTTGTGTTTCCTTGCAGTTTCCTGGAGACTATCTTGTGGGGTCTAAGTACGTCATTAGCTGCATGTGTGGTCTGTTTATATTTCAGCTGTAATGGTAGCTATCAAAATCGCCTACTACCTATTTTCATTACACAATATGACAGACAGTTGTTTTTATATCAAACTCATCAAATTTTATAACTTAACCCTTACTTTGACTAATAATTACTTAACGGTACAATTCTGAATCCAATAATAAAATAGTTAAATAAGACCTTCGTTCTTTACTACAAATATCCCAACATCAATCGTATCCACACAATTTCCCATAAAACAATCAAAAGGTATATTATAAAGAAATTAATAAAAGCATTGTGTAACCATTCAAGTTGACACTAGTGACAAGCGGCACGGTGCATATCCCGCCGGCGATATTGTCCGCACGCAACACGCGAAGTGACGTCACAGCCGCTATCACGCCACGCCACATTTTGGACTACGATTTTCCACATCTCAGACAGTGTAGTGTCAGTAATACAATAGAGCATTCCCGTCGAGTGGGAGACTCTTATCGATCTACTGGGACGTCATCGGGCGATAGCAGCCGCGGCGACGCAAAAAGCGTGTCAGTGTGGCGGGTACAAAGGCTTTGTGGTGAGACCGGACGCCGCTCGCCCGACGCCGCGCGCTTTGTTTGCTATTTAGTGTTCGCTCGCAGCTAAAAGTGGCGATTTTAGCAGTAAGTTTGTTAGTACGACCTGAGTCTAATGTCGGTCCAGGCTTCGTACCATGCTCCGTTATAGTTATGTTTGAACATAATCGATATCAGTCGCTGTTCGATCGTCCTTTGATGACCACTATCATTTTGCTCGCTTTATAATACAACTATTATATTAGCCATTTTGTAAAACTGTTATGGTAAGGATACGCTGTTAATCTACATATATGTACATTGGAATAAAGTTTATAAATTACTTCCTCTGCTAGTACCTGTATCTAAATATTTCTTTAAACTTGCGGTCTGTTTAACGCATTTTGTTGTCATAGTAGAAGAACAAAAGAATTTAGTGTAATATGTGTTTATGGATACACTCCTCGCATCAGCGCATTGGCAAACTTACTCGGTGGCCCTCAAACTCCTGGATGTTTTCACTCAAAATAATAAGTTCCAAAAGAGCTCCGAGTCAATTTTTTGCAAAACTCGGTGTAATGGATTGTTGGGAAGTTCGATAAGTTTCGGAAGTCGCTCTTCGATTTTATTTTGCTAAGGAATTTTTTAGCCAATTTCTCTTCGAAAAAGTTTGAAATCTTCCCGTCACCCTTCAGCAAATAACGTCGCTTGGGGGAGTTATAAATATTTTATTAAAAATTACGTGGAGAATTTATGTTTTGTAAAAGTTGCAAACATTATTTGTTGAGTTAAAGTCCGTCAATAACTGATTTCTTGTTAGATAATTGTTTATGGTATCTTACAAAATAGAACTCATTACAATTAGTAGGACAAGAGTTCTACTCGCCATTAATTATTCTGGATTACATCATTCATTTATCGATCGGTTTATCTCGATATAATCTTATATTACATATTTTATTTACCTACCAAAACCCAAATACATACGATATTCATTATCAAATAAATCATTTCTAAATCATTTACCTTTTAAATAACTATCACGCAAATCCTAATTACATAACGTGCTTACAAAGTAACCCTCTGAATGCTGTAGGAGTGTCGGTGGCGTTTCGATGACGCGTAAAACAAACACTGTAACACCATAGCATACCATCGTACACACCACGGCACGACACCATCAGTCATAGGGTGCGAAAGTTAATAAAATTCATGTATCGGAAACTTATGGCCGTAAAATATTGTTTGCGAGGGCACAACCCTAGCGTTTTCTTTTAAAATTAGCCGAAGATGCTTTCGACTTTATGACTGGTGAAATTTCGTTTGAATATTTTAGTGTTGGCTTTAGTACTAAACTTTTATGCTTGTTCTTTAGAGAAATTGAGAATCTTAATAAAATATTTCTAAAATAGCTGAACGTTTTCATTTCAGTCACTTTTATATTGTTTTCTGGATTGTGTACAGAAAATACACATATAATTTAAATGCTGAGCACAAATCGCTCTAACGAGCGCCGTTCTTTTCTTGCTAGTGCTGTTTCTTTCCTTTTATAGGTTTAAACAATAATTATATTGCACTTACAGACGCTTTACAACCTTTTACAAGTTAACAAATAATCTTGAATATTTTAATATTTTATAACTTGTTTAGTTTTAATATTCATACAAATTATTTGTACTTTATTGGTAAATCTTGGTACGGCAAAACTTAAATCCATTATGCTTTGATTCCCAACAAAGCTATTACATATATATAAATTATTATATATAAAACAAAGCTTCAAAATTAAAATAGAATATAATTGAAACGAAAAAAAATCAATTTGACTTTACTCAGTACTCAAGTGATAAAACTTGTAAACATAACACACTGTAAAGTGTAGTAGATATTATTAGATAGACATCTGACGATAAATAATATAAAATGTAAGTTTTTTACCACATATGCAAGCTTTTAATAATTCTAACAATGTTTGTCTTCTGTAGCTTTCAGAGAGAGAACTTCGTGCCATTACTAAATTTTTTTATGAAATTTATGACCTTAATTTCTGATTAGGATATTACACAAAAATCGCTAAGCTGCTGATACTATACATATATAGTTTGCAATCGTTATGAAAAATACAAGCAATGTCCTTTGGTGAAAAACATTAAACATTTTCGTTACATTTGAAAACTTTTCCAAGTAAAAAAACTAGATGTTTCAATCAGAACGTAAGTAGTTAGTCTGACCTAAACAATTAGTATATCAAATCGTAGCTCAATAGCGTATCAGCATCGTGTTTTGTACAAAACCTTAAATTAATCCCAATAAAATGTACCGTAAATGACTACTAGGAAACAGTAGTACATATCAAGCCAACCAGGGTGTCCAAAAGATTAGTCGGTAGGCGAGACACAGTGGCACCGGTCGCATCAGCATTAAAATAAAAATGAGGGTGGCCATAAATACGAACATACAAAGACAAGATATACGGTTATAGCGGACTGCCGCTGGACCGCTCGCGTAGAACTCACCACTGAAATTATGTAGGAATTGGTACTCTGTACAGCACATACCTATAAACAAATATAATGTTACCTATATACCCGGATTTTGGACACCGAGCAAATCAAGAATTTATCGTAGGATTCAATTTAATTTGTGTAAAATTGCTGTGGGGTAGTCCTAAAGATAATTTGATAATAAGTGTTATTGTAGTTGTTGGGAATTCTAGCCGTTTAATCAATAGGTATTATTAAAATAATAAAGGACCTAGAGCAAAAATACAAATGCGACAGCTACTTGTTAATTTTATTCAAGAAACCTGGAAGTAAGAGAAAGTGATTTACCTTAGTAAGACATGACGTCTTTTTATTTCATTAAAGAAAGGACCAAAGCGACCATTTAATTTTTCACAACATTTTTTTTATTTAGTTCACAGAACTAGATACGTTATTATAACCTAACTGATAACTTAATTCTGTTCAAATACAATCTAATTTATAGATCTGCTTAATTGTTCGCTAGTAGGTGTGAACACAGCATGCTATAAGGAAGGGTTATATCATCACACCAACTATAAACTAAGAGAATTAAAAAGTTACAACTCTGAGTTAAAGATGTATAGTACAATTTTACTCAACGAGGCTAAAGAATCGTGACGGATAAACACATCTGTGCTATTTTTTTATATCGTGACTTCGTAATTTCACATCTTTTTAATAAAAGCAATTATTTAAAACTGAACATTTTCTTAGCTACTGTTAAAATAACAAAAACTATTTCATGACCTAAAAAGCCAAATTCGCCACACCTATCGGTCACAATGATCTATAGCCTACTCTTCCCTCGTCAGGAAAGGTCAGCCTGGCGTATTTTTGGCGCCAACGAATATACGAATAAATAAGAAAGGCTTCAATCGCCGTCAACCCCGCTCTACCCTTTTAAAAGCCACATGATAGATGAACGGCTCGTTATATTAAAGAAACTAAAATTAAGGACTACATAAAATATTTTAAGCAGACACCGACAAGTTTTCAGATGAGTTACAAGTAAATATTTTTTGTTGTATTTTAAAGTTTATTTTAATTTAAAGAAATCCGTCATTAGCTTCACACAATCTTTTTCGATTTCGGTTAGTTGATTAATATTTCTCTAAAGCTTTCTGCTACTACTCAGCTACTGTGGGACGATCAGAATCAAGTCAATTATTTTGCAACAGAACCCAGCTCACGTTCGTAGTGAATAATGTATATGTACAACTTTAGTTATGTTTTATGAATTACAAACACTCAAAATCACGAACACGGCACACTCCAGAGTGTCAGTCAGTTATATTGAAAATATTCTAATTCTATAGATTAATTTAATTTTATGGAATTTAAATTTACTTAGTTAGGTGCTTTTAATGTAACATAATATCGTATATTTTCAAATAATCTTAAACATGAACGAATGATTTTTAAGACTAGAGAAATTTGTGTATAGTAAATACACTAACTTCTCTAATTTATAGTATTTTTGTGGTTTCAGATAAAATGTAATCGTGATAGTTTGAATATAATTGTTTGAAGTTGCAAAAGTATTTTAAGCATGTTTAAAAGTATACATTTAGTTATTTACTTCTTGTCAACAACGTTATATCGACGTATTATCGATTAGTTATGACATATTGCAATAAAACTATTCTGTTTTCTTGAAAACAAGATTTTACTTCAGCTTTAAGAAAATATAACAAATGATATATTATAAAAAACATTCTAGATTTTTCCCATCCTGAATATTTAAAACTAAAGCATTCTTTAGGAACACTATATAAACTGTAATAAGCTATGTATCCTTTATAATCTTTTTTTTTTGTGTACACTAAAGTTTGTTTCTATTCTATTTTAGTAGCCATTTTAAACTGCGGGCTTAGGAACTAAAACATTTGTAGACGAAAATTTGCACTCTTAAAAATCTTTAATGTAAAACAAGAGGGTTCCTATTAAAGTGGGCACTTTCTAACCCCTTTCTGTGGCGGATGAGAAGTTGCGCTACAAATGGACAAGTCGTGTCGCATGAGAGCTGACTTCCGTGGTGGATAAGTTGCGCCACTGTATATCGACTCTGGTGAGATTATTTATTTCGTGGGATACGTTGCTATGTTTAGTTTCAGTAAAATCTTTGAAGCAAAAACAGTTTAATCTGGAACTTACTACTGGTCCACTAAACTTTTATCCCCTGTAAGTAAGTGTAAGTTTCTAAGAACGGCAGGGCATAAAGCACATTAAATTTAATGACGAAATTAAATTAACAGTTAATTTTCATTAGATGGTAGTCAGTTAACAGTCATAAAAAATATTGTTTAAATGTTATTCCATTATACGACAACTGTAATTTTACGATCAACACCTTTCAAAATATCGTTTGTATTTGAACAGAAACTTAAAGACTATAGATATTGCTGTGTGGACTATCTGTACTGTATTAAATGATTTTTTTATATTTTTTAGTAGCTTTTACCTGCATTTAGAATCAAGTATCTATCTGCGAAAACTGCTTTAAATTCAAGATAAAAATTCTAAAAACCCCTATTACTTTTATTTAATATCTATAATTAAACAGGTATCGGCCTTTTATAAATTTGTTATAATATATTTATGTGTAGATAAACGTACATGACTAGGAAAGGCTTTAGAATATCTGCCGAATAACTAACTGCGTACATAGGACATTAAACTTACAAGTTAAAACGCGATGTACTAGTAGTAACTAATAGCAATTGTTCGTCATTAGCGCCATTTTTACAAGAGACCTGCAAAAACGTTCGACTGTCGTTCATTTAATCGTCGGAAATTGAGCCCATTATCGGAGCACTCACTCACAACTAAAATTATTATTGTTCGCACTAAAAGTAGCCATTTACTCGGTGATTGCTCCAGAGTGGCCCGTTTCTTTAACAGATATTGAACGTGAACTTTTAGCAACGTGCTCATCTCATAGCTGGTCCTTTTTAGATTGTACGAGTAGATGAAAGGATTTCTGGTTTGTTTTCTGATCAAATAATATTAATTTTCAAGTTGATTAGCTTGATCAAGGTATTCTGGAAATGCGTCTATAGCGAATATTTCTATAAAGTACATGTAGTGTAGTTTATACATGTCAAATTTCTAAACAAAAAAATGCAATGAACAAAAAATATTTTATTTTAGTTTCTTAATTTCATTAATTCGAATGACTTTTAATTACGCTAAAATTTAGACTTTCTATAAATACCTGTCAAAATAAACCTAGCTAAAAATTAAATATTATATTTCTTTTTTACCGGTGCTTAAAACATTAGTATTTCCTAAGTCTCATTAGAAATTCTTGATTCGAGTAATGAACAGCTACGGGAAGAAACTTCAAAATACCTCACAGTTGACATTACCCTCGGTCCTACGAGCCCTTGGCTTCCGGTTATCGCAACACAAAGAGGACCGGCCCTCCCCCCTCCGGCTCCCTCTGAACAGGAACAGGAAATACTACCCTTCTATCGTTAAGGTCTACCCGCGTCACACCGTTATGGAAGAATTTTTAAAGTATTTTTAGCCTCCGGCCTTGAAGTGCGTTAATGATTCGAAGAAATGTGCTAAGATTTCACTGAAAAATTATAATGTAGGCATTTTTTGTATATATTTCTACAATGATATTTAATGAAACTTTATTTCATTTATTGTATTACGTGTGAACTAAAACCGGAATGAGAAAAAAACTAAAAGTGGTCATAGTTTTTAGTTTTCTTCTCATTCCTATTTTCAATATAATAAACCTCTCAAGCATTAGATGATCAAATTCTAACTAGATTTTATTCTGATAATATTGCCGTTTGTGAAAAACAACTTGTATTTAGAAACCATAGTTTTTTTGAAGTGAAAACTTCTTTTAGCGCGGTACACATATTTTTAGATGAGATAAAATCTATGGAGTCGCGAAACCGTTACGAGGCGCATATGTCCAATCAACGCAATATTAGAACTATTGGTATTCATCTATACTATAGGTATTCACAAGATATTTAAATAACTTCGAATCAAAATTTTTTATTTCCTATTCTAGTTACCATGAACCTATAGTTTCTATTTTAGATTGTAATAATTTTAACGATAATGATACAAGAGTTGTCGAAATTGTTAACGATGATTCATAAAAGAATATTAAATGTATTTAAAGTTTCTAATAATTAATAAAATACAATTCATAAATAAAATGCAATTCGTTACCCAATAACCCAATAACCCATCTAAAAATGTCTAACGCGCCACTTCTGTCGGCACTCCCGAAGTGCATTTTTTTATTATAGCTTTGCGACGCTTAGTATGAGAGTCTACATTTATGAATGATCAAAAATTCTGAAACTAAATAAACTTTTTTTTTTCTCGCTGATCGTAAGATGTCCGAGATAAGAATTTATTAGGAGAATTATAAACTTATCATAGTAGTTATCATTAAATACGTAATATAATAAGTAAATATATCTAGCGTAATGGATGAAAAGAGTTACCTAATATTTGCTTTTTTTATTGCTTTATTATTAGCTACGTAAAATGTATTTCTGGCTATTATCAGGCAAAACAAATAAGTTTATTATAATCCTTAATCAATTTAAAAAAATCGATTAAGAACTATTACGTAAGATTATTCAATCACAATAAATTTAGAGTAGTTTAGTGGATGGACGGTACTGTGTATAGTTTCTTCAACAAATATGGACCGCTTCATGGTTATGAATCATTAGAATAAAAAAGCGGTAGGGTGGCAAGGTCCCGGCCCCGGAAGCATTGCTAATGCATCCGAATGCACCCGTAGGTCGCCCTACACGCGATCAATTCATTAGCCAGTATTGTTATGCCTCTGTTTAATAGAAAGTATTACTATCGATCTTTAATGCCCGTGTTTGTTGAATCTTCGTGTAACTCTTAAATGTTTATGACTAGAAAGTTAAACTAGATCTTGTGATTTAAAAAAAATGGGATATATATTATATTATCTATTTATCTGTTTTGTATTCCGTGACATTTTTTTTATATTCAGTGTAGTTATACTTAGTGTTAGCCTATAGACTCCGGTACCGTTACATTGTAAGTGATGTAAATTTTGTTGTATTTCAGCCTAAATAAACGATTTAAAAAACTTGACTAATAGTAAAAAAAAACTAAATTACCAGCAAGCTAAAAATAGGAGTTAACTCCGAAAAAACACTTATTGTCCTGTAATAAAATAAAAAAGAACGACACGAAATGTTCCAGAGGGATTTAGTGTAATATTTTCATAATTCGGTCGTCCCAGCTCGCGCTGTAAAACAAAATGTCCGACAGCAAGCAACCTGTCGACCCTTTAGGGATGTAACTCACATGTTCTCTTATATATCGATATTAAAATGACATAACATCAATTCGTAAACCCAAATCTAATTCCGTGTATGCGTTTTAAGATTTTTGATTTTCAAATAAAGATTAAAAGATTTTCTTTCATTTATTCTAAAGAAGAATAAAATTAGATGGAAAACTCAATATTAGCAGTGTTGTTATTTTCGGTGGGTTTAGATGTTGCAAGGTGTAATAAATTCACAAAGTAAATCTGTTATTTTCTTATTAGATAGGTATATTGTATATCAACATAAGCTTTTTGATTTCTGTCTCTAGTTGCAAGAGAAAAAAACAGCGGCTTTTATTGCCGTTTCATGTTTATTATTATTGTATTATCATCATTGTCGTAAGATTTATTATTAGGTAAGAGGTAATATAAAAATAAAATTATTTTATAGCTTATCGTGAACCTTAATGGCAAGACTGTACATTTATAGTTGGTAGTAATATTTGTATAGCTATTATTATTTATATTGAGTCAGTTAACACGATAATAGCTTCAATACTTTTAATGTTCCTGTATCTATTATATTAAGGAAAATTATGGTACCAAACTATGACCATATTTGTGTGTGGTTCATTCTTATCACTTAAACAGTGAGTCAAATTGATTAACATATAATTGTTAGAGAAGAAAAGAATACCAGTAATCATTACTTATCCTATTATGTCAGATATAAGATACGTCAACACCACATCCCTTAACCCGCATTCGAATCAGAGTTGTTTTGATAAATATTTGCGATTTATTTTGTTCCTGGAGCTATTTTTTTGAAAACGCGCCTATAAAGTGAAGAAATGACGTCACACGCCATGCTCACCAGAGCGGAACTGAAGTTTTGGCGGCAAAATAAAAACGCGTTTAACTTTGTGTTAATATTATATTGTGCCATTATTGCGTCATTTATTATAGTACCACGGAAGAGATGGGGTTGAGAGTTCCCGTTTAATGGATGTTTTGTTTGGGAAAAAAAAAAACACTTTTTTACTCTAACGATTTACTGTTAAACCTTTCGGAAGAGAATGATTTTCAGTTTGAATATTTTATGTTTTGTTACGATATATAATATTTCGTACGTAGTTGTATTCGTGTTTTGTTTTGGTTACGTGCTGTGATTTTTTAGGATTGATACGTGATTGTAATAGGAATTTTGATAAAAAAGGCTAACACCGATTTTATTACAGCAATATAGCATTTGAATATGAATAGATATAGAAATATATGAGATAGTTGAATATTGTGTAACGTATTACCGTAAGAAATCCTTCGTCTGAAATCTGATTGTGTAAGGAACTAACATAGCAAAAGTCAATGACTCTGCTCCCAGTGAGATTATAACGCTTATAATCAATTTTAGAAATAAGCAAACGCTAAAATATAATATTTTTATTATATTATATTATTATTGTATAATAATATCCGAGAATTAGAAATTAGGATAATAATTACAATACTTATTAGGTACGTAGGATTAGAAACAATTAAAGGCTCCTGAAGCCTGAAACTTTAAAGTTTTATAGTTAGCTAATGGCTAAAGGGTTTGTACGAATTAGATTCCTTACTCGAATACGCTTGAGCTAAAAAATATTTTGAAATTCTCTAATTTTAAAATATTTTGGTAATAAGAGAATTACAAAATATTTTGAAAATCAAAATATTCCCTCTGGACATAATTGTTCATTTAGCGGTTAGGATTACTAGTCCTCTGTTTTACATAAAGTCATAGTTGACAAATCCTGTTTTTATCATTCAAGCATCAATCAAATATGTCAACATAAAACACGTTGCGTTTTTCAAATAAATAATATCAGACTGTTCGAGGAGAAACATCAACAGGAAAACTTCTTAAAAGTTATGTATACGAGTACGTGTAAGGTGATAAAGATCATAGGAGTATTTTAACGAGATTATCTTCAGCATTTGTTTATTATAATTTGCTCATAACTCGTCACTGTTGAAAACCGTCCGACCATAAAGTCTGGGTTCTTCCCGGGTTGTACAAAAATCATTAATTATTAACGTAACCCTTCCACCATCCCCTTATCCCGCCCTGTGGCTTTTGGGTGTAACATTCACAATGTTATCGTATTTAATATTAATTTGTAGGTATTTTGTAGTTTTGTTTTAAAGTAGATATAAAGAAAGCAAGTCTTTAATTTTTTTTGTTTGAGTTTCAAACATAGTTTCAGTGTTCAGTAGACGCTAGACCATGAAAATAATACGGCTCTTTTGATGACCAAAACACATAGATCACAAAAAATACTCAAATCTACAACACTATTGTATACGAGGGCTTAACCTGTCAATAGCAATATTTTCTTTTTGTATGATAAGTTGCAAATGAGCAGACTATTTAAAAAGTGTTTAAAAACATTTATTTATAATGGTGCTTTGTAAAAAGACCACGAGTACATTACAATCCAGCCTCTGTGTCTCCCTGTGTGGTTAATAAGTAATTAAATTTAACTTAAATTCTAAGGAATGAACGTCTTCAAGAAATGTTTATCAGCACATTACTTATTGTCTCTATTAACCCGAAGCTCATAGTTCATATTTGCTTTAGTCATGGCACTGGCACTACCTTTCACTGCACTACACCATTAAATACAATTAAATACTACAATTAAATACAAAACAAAAAAAAATATTTTTAATGTGATCGTTTTATACGGCTCTATCTCACACTTCAGAGATATGCTTCAGTGTATGTATGTTAAAAACAATTAATTATGACAATTTTTACAATATCTTCGGCAGACAACTACAAACATACTATGTACATTTTGTATCATCAAATTATCTAGTAGGTAATGAATATCCATCTACGAACTATTTAGCAAAACCTTTGATCAAGAATACACATATTGAATAAAATACATTGTATTCTTTATAAAAGGTGGCCGTGTGTTTCAGCGTGGAGTAGAATTGGGTCACCGCATCTCTTCCCTGTTGTGTTGTGAAAAGACAAAGGGATCGGACTGTTATCTATCAGACAGTATGTACACAGCCATAAAGTGCCTGGTTGACGGTAATGGGCTTGCCTCTTATTACGTTAGTGGCACCAAATTCTAATTGGCAAAATGTGTATATATGTATGTATGTGTCTTTATCAAAGTTTAAAACGAAAACAAACTATTTCTCTACTAATTAACAATGAGAGAGAAACATTAATGTATACAATTCTTGTTGTACTATATCGAAGCTTGCTGAGCATCGACGACATTGACACGTCCAGCACTCCTGTGGATGGTACTCCGTGTCACTTGAACCCTTCAAGAGCCACTGCGTATTCACGCCGGCTCACATAACACCTATAGCCGTCCCTAGGTGCTTACAGATTGCAGAAATATTGACGAATTATGTTCAATAATAAACATTTGGTACAATTTCAAATGGAAGAGTTCCTACACGATAAAGTACCCGAAGTATTCTATATTCTTTATACAAGAGTATCACTGAAACAGATCTCCTCAACAGCACTACCAATTTTGATGAATTTACCGTGTGTGTGTGTGTGTGTATGTGTGTGGTTAAGTGGATACATATTTAGTGTTGAATTGAACGCGTGTGTGATTAATTAAATCAGTCTTATGATTTTTGTTTGGAGAAATATATCTTATTTCATATATGTATTTATATGATGTTATCATTTCCTTCTTATTGGTTTTGGATTGGTAGCATTTAATGTAGCCGTGATAAATATATAAATATTAACAAATTAGAACTGCCACCTCTTCAATTTTTTATTTCTTATAAATTTAAATTAAGATATAAAAAATAAATGTTCTTTAAACCATCATTCCATGTAACACGGATCATATGTTATTTAAGACTACGCTTAAATTCATCTAACATGTTTATTTTCGTAACTATTGCTTTCATAGTTCTAAAAAATCTTTTTATAATAAAAATACGTAAATATAATAAAAAGCTTGTTATTAATTATTAGGCTACTTATAATATATTTTCCCAAAGAATGTAAGAGTTCTTCGATATCCCCGACCAATTACGTGATTTTAAGAAATTAGATGAACTCAAACTCGCGCTACATAACACAAAAACTACAGATTAAAGAAAATAAGGAAATCGCCATGTATTATACACAAAATATCTCCGAGAGTATAGGCTACTTAAAAATGTGGTCACCGTCAAAAAAGTTCCAAGTTCAGAAGACTTCAATTTAATTCACCTACTCGTTAACTTTTGTTTTAATGGTTCACAAACATGTTCTGCATACAACTCACTGATTCTGTTTCTTACGTGCCAAATTACATTGTTGTTTTTATAAGCTGCAAAAATACTAAGACTTGCAGCATCTTACTATTTTTGCTTGAACATGCACGACCTACAAATGACCTATAAAATACCTACTATTTTAGCAGTTTATCAAAATTTAAAAAAAATAGTTAAACGTACGTAGGTATTTAAATTATGTACTCTATGAAATTGTACATTTTATTGCTATGGAATTTTTGCTTCTAGAGCAAATTATGTAATTTCCTCCCAGATCTACTTGTAAAGATATTAATGCTTATGCAGATTGTACAACCATTAAGTGTATTTAGTAAAACTCTCTATTTAAATGTGCACTAGAATTTCATATTCTTCATTCATAAAGACCACAGAGAGGTTTGAAAAATATAAAAAAAATAATCTTTTCGATTCTCAACGGAAACATTAAAATAGGTATAATAATACAGGAACGGCTTTTCTTTAATTCAAAATTTACCTAAAATACCCTTTTTCTTACTTGATCTGGTCACAAGCGCGTTGCAGGCCTTATGAAATCCTTTTTTGAAGTCTCGCGTTCAAAGGTCATAAAATGTGTCATCAGACTGCCTAGTTTTAAAGTTTACGCAGATATAATATGGTGTCAAGCTGTTGGAATCAATTCTCAAGAATAGGAGACGTTTAGCCAGCCGCTTTAATAACCACATTTTGACGGTTAGTCATTTTTAAGTTCAAGTTCGAGCGTTAGCGCTCCATACCTTTGTTGTTCGTTTTTTATTTTTAAGATATAAGATAAACAAAACAATCCTCCAACATTACTACACAATTGATGTCAAAAAGGCCAAGTATCTCGCCTATCAATGAAAACATGTGCCAAGCTAATTCAACGGCCCCCAATCTCGAGTAGCCGCTGAAGATAAAGGCCACCCCTTCTTTCCCCCCATTGCATCTCCCTGATCCAGCTCACCCCCTCCGTCACCTGCCGAGTATTTAATTGAATAATCCTTGTCATTAATCATAGCACTCCGTCTGGAGGTGAACTAAAATTATTTTCAGTCACTTCTTGCAGATTGGTGACAGCTGTCTGAATATAGGTTTGACTCAAAGATATGTACTGCACAACCATCTATTTGTAAAGGTAAAATAATTATTATCCATGTTCGATTAGCTGTGCGATTCTAACATTCTCCTGATCATGAATATGACCTAATTGTTAATTGAATGTTTCTAAAATTAGTGTCATCTTTCAAATTGATATAAAATCATTTTTAGTCCTTGAAAAGTCGATTTGTTTTCAATTTTCAATTATTCGTTAAGCTTAATACAAGACAAGTCAGTAACTTTGTGTTACCATCTACATATTCTCTTGTAGACTATGAAACAAATAGGCGTGATTGTGGTTATATATCCAACATCAGGACCAAGGGTCGATACAGTACACTAACTACAGTACACTAATGAGCAGTTTTCCTCCATTAGTAGATCCGTGTGCTAATAAAATACACTATACACTGTTTTCCAAATAAAAAAATATTCATCCTAACCTATCCACCTAAAATATGTAACAGAGTACTCAAGCTTACATATGCCTAAAGGCCGCACCTATATCAAAATCAGGAGCCCAAACACGTACCGCATGAGCCGGCCCACGCCTTGCCTCCGTTACAGACAGGAAGCCCTGTTCCTTAACTTAACGCACACATATATACAAATACACATTCCCAACTGAATCGTACCCACACACTCAATCGCCCCTTTGTCTTAGCTAAGTGTCAACCAATAAAAACAAAGGATTCGAAAATGGAACAAAAAGTGTTAGCCAATAGCGCTGCGCGTCACGCATGTTGATGCACGGCTATTGGCTTGAAAAAATCCGTTTAGCTTCGATGACTCCGGCTAGACATTGAGATTGATGCGACCGACCGGCCGTCATTTACTTGGGTTTATTTATATAAGATACCGTTTCGGTACACTATCCTACAGAGTAAACTGTTACCGCCCAGTCTTGATTTACAATTTTGCCTGCTTATAGGCCTCTGCTCTTAAAACTGTTCTTACAGTTAAGCGTGTAAGAACAGTTTTTGGTTGTTTGGCTTCTATACTATGCTACTAAAGAAAATAAACGACAGGAGCAAATTCAAATTGGTTATAATAATTTAAAGGGACATTTACCAAAATCCTCTCTTAAAATGTTCATTACCAAACGTTAGATAACATAGGTACTCGTTACAGCTTTATTAACATAATACCTTTACAATATCAATATTCGTCACGAGTTCTTTCGCCATTCAAACGGTTATCACTTCTCGGCATTCACGGCTCATACTTAAGTAGGCATCCAAAGAGCACACCTCGCCGTGTGTTCACGTGTGAGAGGGGGAGGCAGAGGGGTGAGGGGCGTCCGGAGGGTCATTTATCATTCATATCATCTTCGCTCCACTTCGCTCGCCGCACCGTCGTAAATAAATAAGAACAGACTCATCTTTTACAGCCGTCTTGGTTGTCAACAAGGAAATATAGCTGATCTACTGTCTACAAACAAAGTCTGTATTCCTTTCTCATTTTTTTTCAGTTACGACCTTATATAATTAAACATTTCAGTTAGTGAGCTTGTGGGTATCTATGCATATGTTTTTGATATGTGTAGATAATAGCTGCTAGGTATAATAAATTTGTGGTTGTGTACTTTCAAAAGTTAAATTCATGTTCTGTTTACGACTTTCGTTAAAATATACTCCAGTTTATACATATCACAAAATGGATAGGATAAAATACTGAACTGGAATGAATGGCTATCTACGTAAGAAGACGGTGTCATAAACAAGTATTACACAGACACGAGGTAATTAGAATGCCTTTACAAATGGCACTGTATGAAATAATGCTTACTACAATAAAGACAAAGATATACAATTCAGTTTGTTTATCTTCTTAATTTTATCGAACTTTTAGACACGATATCATGCACTGCCTTGAATACGACTATTTGAAATCATCTACACGTACGTACCTAAGTTGTACCTTAGCATCAATTAATTGCTTAAAGGTAATCAATATAGTTAACGATCATTTTAGGTAGTCATGTGAGAGCAATGCTTAGGGACGTATGGGCCGGCTGGACCGGAGTATGCCGAGTGAGTGAGGGTACCAGAGGCCCAACCCCCCCTCGCCTCCTTTCCCCTCCCCTCATTCTTCCCCCTATCTCGTTGAGTTGCAGGTGTTCATGGACAGCGGCTGTTACTTATCATCAGGTGACCCATCTGTTCGTCTGTCCCCCTATATCTTAAAAAAAAAAAGTTTAAATAACTGATACCTATGCGCTATGATTCTGATTCTGATTGATTTAAATTTTGATTGGGATTTAACATAATTTAATTTTTTTGTTATGTTATTTGTTGAATGGGTACTTCACTTACTTTGGCAAAGTTTTTTAAGTATTGTGATTAAATTATGATTAAAATAAATTCTAATGCCTTTATTATGAAGTATTAATTAGATAAAAAATCTATATTTATATAGTAAAGTAAAGACGATAAAATAAGTATATTATACATACATATATTATAAACGAATTATCATTAAAATTGGAAAATAATAACAAATTGTTATCATAAAGGATACCATTATTTTTGTATTACAATAAAAAATAATTGAAGACCAATAATATATCCGATGAACATTATTACCAAGAGGAACACAAACGAATAACAACGACGCCCACAATTGCGAAACCTTTTATTATGTAAGCATATTAGGTGCTTAGACTCCAAACAATTCCATTCGATCCTCACTAAGAAGATTAAGAACGATTGGATGTTCAGAGAAGGTCGGCACTCCCCAAAACGTTCTAATAACGACGTAGGTATGACTTAGAGAATGGCCCATCAATCTGTAGAGACTTGCTAGATTGATCACTGACCAAGCGAACCTTAAAACCGGCCACACATACAAAAGCAATTACATACATAAGATATGGTCGCTAGTCAGCAGTTTGCTTGCAAGTCAGTAATTGAAAGGCGTGTACAAGCTGGAGCCGCGTTTGTTTAGTCCGTCATAATTGCTCCGCTGCACCTCTGAGCTGACGAGTCGCCGGCACAAAAACTCCTAAATCCAGTTCATTAGGGCTCTATTCACAGCCCACCCCTGGATGGAGATACGCGGTGATTACTGCAACCGCTCCCAACGGCTCACGAATAAAGACTGCATCATAATTTCACCAGATACACCCTCGTACCACATTAAATGAAATAGCGAACTTAATTCCGTGTTATAGAGTCTCATTTCGAATCGTGTATAGTCACGTCACTTGCACAATGACATGTAAAAATAATGAACAAACTTTGACTCTTGGCAAGTAAAGTTAAGTCTTGACTGAATGAAGAAAAGGGTTAAATTTGTCTGAAAGTAGTTAAAGGAGATGCTTTGTAAATTAATAGCAGGAAAAGTTTCGCGGGACGTCGCACCGGCAAGGTTGTCGCAGTTGTGATTCAATTTGGACGCTAATTTAATGACGCTCTGTCGTGGAGGCAAACAAATTGATATTCATATGGGACCACGATGCTTTATTTATTCTTGACATTTTTGCCGTGATTTTGTTAATAGACGTAAAGGCCAATGACAGTTAAACATCAGTTTTTTTTTCTTTAACGTACATTAAGTCTGTTTCCTTCTTATCACTTCTACTAGGTTAGTTTTGTTGTACCGTGTAATGGATAAATCTGAATTCCTTGATTGTTTAGTCTCATAGGTACGGTGTTAATCGTGTAATTGTCAATGAATCCTTATTTTGTAACTCACTGTGAATATAAAGTTTTATAAATTGGTGGCTAACATAAAACATTTAATACTTTGGCATGGTTACTTAGATAAATAATTCCTTTAACATTTGTTCTAAAGCAAATAATAAAGGATTTAGGTAAGTGATGTAGTTATTTATATTTTTATAATTCACTTGTATGTTAACACACCAACGAATCTTATTAAGAGACGGGTGCCACATACCATTAGAACTTTTTTTTTATTTTCCAGTTAGACAATACATGAACTGAGAGTAGTTAAATAATTTTTAGAAATTTAGTCTCCGTCGGTGCTATATGTGAGGTCAGTATCTCACACCCCGGAACTTTTATACTTGTTCCCAGAACATGCGTAATGCAGCCAACGAGATAATGACGCTCCAGTCGGGGTCTGGCAAGTATCACCCATTGTTGGTGTCGTTACTCCGTAGTTATTCAATTCAAGAGCTGCGCTGCCGACGTTGTTTCGTTAAAACCGATTGAGGCTAATCTTGTCCTGGTCTTAAACAGATCGTCGTTTGACTCATCCGTTGTATTTACTTATTAGGTATTTATTCATTTACCCTGAACAGCTGTAATTTCACTTGAATGCTTGATTCTTGATAATAAGTATAAGTTACAGCTTTAAAATGCAACCTGAACGATCCAAAATATTTTTTTTCAAAGTGGGTTTATCTTTAAACAAACTTCTTCTGTGATTAAGTCTTGATTTACTTATCTAATACGAGTCAGACTAATCATGTGTAGATCCTTAGTAAGAACTCACTTAATGTCAAGAGATAGATACTGCAATGCTCTTTATTGGTAATATGGTGTTACAGCTAAAGTAATGGTGGACTTCAGTATACATATTTTCGTATACGTTTTTGGTAGTATATCTCTCTAAAGTCTTGTAGATCGATAACCAAAGACTCGATGGCATCAAACAGAAGATTAAAGTAAGACCCCATCCAATACTGTATCTAATTACACAACAGAAAAATATCCAGACAAGTTTGCCTCGTATGTATCCGTAAAACGGGTGTGCATTCAGCTACAGAACTTAGACAGCTAAGCTCCTCTGTAAGGTGCAGATAACCGAGGCCATAGTAATCCTCTTTGTATAAAAATGTCCCCGGTGTCGCCCCCTGCCGTCGCGACTTTATTAAAAAGCACGTAATCCTCACTAGTGGACTGGGTAACGCGATTATACTCTATATAACAACTCAATATGCGAGTCCCGATATGAAATTGAGTTTAAATCCGTTTTGCGTTGATGGCACTGCACTAAGTAATTAAGGTGGACGACTGATTGGATTTTATCATTTTTTTCATCTGCACTTGATTTATCTATAAGTTTCAAAAACGCTAACAGTACAGTACAGTACTTGGTTGGTATATAATACTCGTACTTTGATTAAATACCTTCTCACGATGGAGGAAACCCATAAAATACAACAATTAACCGTTGTATTTTTTTCCAAATCTAACGATTTCTTATATTGTCGCCTGCCGTATTTCCGAACTGATACGACCTTCAAACCTTCAAGAAAAGAGCGTACTCCTACCTAAAAGGCCGGCAACGCACTTGTGACTCTTCAGTAGTCACTTAGCATCAGGTGACCCGTCTGCTCGTTTGCCCCCTATCGCATAAAAAAATAATATATATAGTTATTATTTAATAAACACATATATTTTTAACAAGTACCAGTGATATACTTCTATATTCAACATTTTTTCTAGTGTAAAACTGTTTATCTTGTTAATAATGAAATGCTGTTTTTTTAATATGATTTCAGAAATAAGTGTAAATATTTATTTTTTAATTTTAGCTGTTTCTTATGAAAATCTGGTTAGCCTTCATATAATTTAGCACTAAGTATATAAATATATTATACATTAAATTAAATGTTTACTATGTTTTTACTTTTTACTTATCATGTTCAAATAGATTTACTTTTTATTACCAAACTTTACGAATGTCGCTGAATGCATTAAAACTTGTTCTTTATGATTCACATTGACTGTTCTTAATTTCGATTTTTTTTCTCAATAAATATATGTGTCAATAGTTCATACCAATACTCAGTTGAATAGTTTAGTGTAACAGTTGATGCATTTTTTTTTATACTTGATTCACCGGTGGGCACAGGCGATCGAGACCAAGGGGGAAGCGTTGGCCGTTAGCTTGGACGTAGCGAAGGCCTTCGATCGGGTCTGGCACAAAGCGCTCCTTACGAAGCTTCCTTCCTATGGGCTTCCCGAGAAACTGTGCAATTGGCTCACCAATTTTCTTACAGACAGAAGCATCAAGGTCGTTGTTGACGGTGCATGCTCCGACTCCAAGTCTGTTAATTCTGGTGTCCCACAAGGCTGTCTGACCCACGCTGTTTCTTCTGCATATCAACGACATGCTGCAGATCAGCAGCATCCATTGCTATGCGGACGATAGCACGAGTGATGCCCTTATCACCGGCCGCGCTAAGATTTCTCGGGTAAACGTCATCGAAAGCCGATCCAAACTTGTGTCTGAAATCGAAACTTCTTTATCAAAAGTTTCAGATTGGGGTCGACTTAACCTAGTACAGTTTAACCCCAAGAAGACACAGGTTTGCGCGTTCACCGCTAAAAAGTTGCCATTGGTCGTATCACCTCAATTTGAGAGCACTTCCCTAACTGCATCAGCCAGTATCGGAATCCTTGGCGTCGATATATCAAGCGAAGTCCAGTTTCGCAGTCACTTAGAGAGTAAGGCCATATTAGCCTCGAAGACGCTTGGTGTGCTAAACAGATCGAGACAGTATTTTATTCTGGCCTGCAACTTTATAAGGCTCAGGTTCGGCCGCACATGGAATACTGTTCTCATCTCTATGCAGGTGCACCCCAGTACCAACTTCTCCCTCTTGACCGCATTCAACGGAGAGCGACTCGCATCATCGACTGCCAAGATATTTCTGATCGACTTGACACCTTGGCGTTACGTAGAGATGTAGCTTCACTCTGCATCCTCTATCGCTTGTATCATGGGGAGTGTTCAGAGGAATTGTTCGGACTTATACCGGCTGCTGGTTTCCGCCATCGTCCTACGTCTCCAGAGCTTTTTGCCTCGCACAACCAGCTTATGGAACAAATTGTCGCCTGCCGTATTTCCGAACCGATACGACCTTCAAACCTTCAAGAAGAGAGCGTACCTCTACCTTATAGGCCGGCAACGCACTTGTGACTCTTGAGTTGCGGGTGTCCATGGGCGGCGGTAGTCACTTACCATCAGGTGACCCGTCTGCTCGTTTGCCACCCAATCGAATAAAAAAAAAAGAAAAAAGTAAAAAATGCACCAAACCACTATGAAGTACACCTTTAGGTCCCCTTTAGGTCTCCGATGTTGACAAATATATCATGCGCGGCTATATCTTGATTGCTTGATCCTTACCACATATTTCTTTAGAATTAACAGTGAGTTTTTCTTGCTACTCATATCGATATCACTAATGTGTTATTCCCCTAATTATAAAAGTATGGTCGATTTCGGCGTTCTAGAATTGGGTTGCGTAGTCATCAAAAGAAGTGTTTGTAACATTCGCACACTATTTTAAACATCTGCAATAGATGCAAAAGCCAGTGATGGTGAACTCTAAATGGTTCAGTCTACAAAATTAAAAATGATGTTGAGGCCTTATTGTTTTTTTCTGGATAGTACTTTTTCAGTTATGCTGGGTATGCTCGGATATACAGTGGAATATATTTTTTTTTAATTACAAGATAGTTTAGTTTTAGTAAAAAAAAAGTCCAAAAAATAGTAAAAATAGTATTTGTTAAAATTAAAAATAATTATATTCGTGGATTGTTGTCAGTAAGGCCGTTTTTGAACAACTCCCAGCTGAAGTCTCTTTGGAAAGCCTGAGCCATGTCAGTGAGATACTGGTTTGTTCTGTTTTATGATGTTATCATTTAGGTGTTTAAAGAAGCTTTAAGAATGTATAAGGATATTGAAAAAGTACCTTCTAATGTGCAAACAGAACTTGTCATTGGCCGTATCTTGACACCCCGACAGTCAGGAAGCGGAGAGAGGTGGCACACTTCATTACTCGCACATCAAACAATCGCGCCCCGCCGTCGCCATCTTGCCGGAAGTGACGTTACTGACGTGCCACCACGATTGCTTTGATCCTCACAAAAATAAGTCTTCATTTGGCTAGACTGCATCACGTTCACTCCAGTCTAAATGTAATTGCTTAGCTACGTGATTTCGCATAAGAGTTTTGATTTATGTGTGTATTTAAAATCTGCCAAACTCGATGGATTTACTATTAAGCTTTGTAATATTTTTGTTGTAACTTGTTTCTTTTTTTTTTTAATTAAAAGGCAACTTCCGCGTTAGGAATAATTCCTTTGGGCCTTACAACCTTTCAATCAACGTACACAAAGAACACCCAGACTCGGGGACACTATTTGTGGATTACACAAATTAGTATACCGTATGGGGATTGCACCCACGATCTCCGCTTTAGCAGTTAGGATCACTAACCACAAGACTACAAGGCCCGTCAGAAGGTACAGTAACTGAAGGCTTTCTTGTGCCGTACACCGTCTAACAGTATAATTTCTTTGAACAGGTCGTTACTTTAATATGAAGGTTCCTGGTTTATTAATTTTCATTATTTTATGGTATAGATTATTAGAGCCCAATAATGATTATCATTAACGATAAGAATTGAAAAGATTTTCCTCATCCTGAAATGTTTGTGTATCCTGAAATGGGACGACATTTTGGTCAAAATGTGGGCACTTGAGACGTCTCAGCCTGTCCCTTCGGGGATATAGGCGAGTGTATTTTTGTATATTATGTAATATGTAGACGGGCCCATGTTGACTCTATTTTTAATCCACCCGCACTACGTTCTGTGCAACTCTTTCGAAACGTCGGGTAATCAAGGTGCTGTAACTTTTATTTGCTGCTGTAACTTACACAACTAATCTTCCATATTTTTTTAAATTACAATTCATTCTTAAAATTATTATTTCAATTAAATCATTTACAGTTATTTATTTTTATCGTCAATTGTAGAACTCAACCACACTAAAGCGGTCTTGAAGCTAGTTGCATATTATAATTATATAAGTAGATCATATAGAGAAGAATAGGCAAAAATCTCCATGAGTAAAAAAATTTTTGTTTATAAGCGTAAAGAATATGAGAGGACAGTGTAACGTTTAATATTAAGTATAACAGACGTGCAAACTATTATAATATTAATAGCAATCAGGTGTTGACCAGCCCCGACCGACGGTTCTCGTACACGAGCATGACGAAAGCGTCAGCCATATCGTCCAACTCGATCTCGAATGACCCGACACATACGCCACCATACATCTAAGCGAGAATGACATGCTCTGAATTGCCAGACAACATTAAAAATCAAAAACAATTTCTCAAGTGATTAAACAGTTCTCATATATACAATTCAAAATATCCTAAATAAAAACATAACACAACAGCAATTCCTGTAATAACTACAAAGACAAAATACATATGTTGCCTTTGTGGTTGTACAGATATATTTTACAATGTCTTAAATCATAATAAAAAATATCCATCAATCGAAAGATGGCAGATAAAATAAAAACTAAGTAGGTAATAAACAACACTTTTATAGAAGGTTATATATGAACATATAATCTCTACTCATTTATATTTTCCTACAGCATTAAAATGTAACCTTGCAAATCTTCAGAATGATAAACGGTTTCCCTTTTAGTTAGGTAACAATAGAATAACTTATTGTAAATACGATTTGTTGTTATAAAAGAAAATTTTGTTAGGGAATATACCGAATTACTTACAGTAAATACCACCCCTACCGACTGTACTACATTCATTATCTTTATTCGATTCTTTAATCAAAGATCAGGAAAACTAAAGAACTTACTTCAATACCGTTTTGTACAATATTTTTATTATAAACGGCTTAATGACTGAGAACCTATTAATTATGCACTAATGACTAACTTTGGTATGATTGGTTGGAAAATATATTAGTTTGAATTTGTCATTCTTATAAGAACATTCATTACGTTTTCTCATTTTCGCACCAATCGCTGTTGTGTAAATATTTTTGTGATATTAAAATGTAGTCGGGTGATAATGGTAAAATATTCGCTGTGATAGCATTACAAAGAGTAGGTATGGAGACAAGTGCAATTTTTTAAACTCCATCCACTTGCTACTAGTTGAATTTTTGAGTACCGGGGCTTTTGATAGGTAGAATGAAACATCTTCTGTATGAGACAGAAAAAGATGCACTGGTCATTATTTAACTGATATTTAAAAAAAGGTGATAGGGTGGTAAAATCAAAACAACTTCTTAAGCGGTACGCGAAAGGGAGGTTACAGATTTTTTTTATTTACTGACGAGTTTTTTTTTTTATATTTAGTAATAAACAAGCAGAACAATATTTTCAAAGCTCTATAAAAGCTTCCTAACTAGCCAGCAGAGTATAACGAGGGCATTATTTAACTTTAGTGATGAATTTGTGGGCTTGTGGGCTCTGGATGGTGTGTTAGCTATCAAGATCGATCTTCCCAAGCGTAGTTTAAAGCAAATGTTTCTGACTTCAGAGACGACAGAGATGAAGACTGGCTGTCATCTAGTCCCGATCTTAATCCGCTGGATTATTGTTTATGGTCAGTTTTAGAGAGCATACTCATATGCTTTAAACGCCATGATAATTTGGAGTCTCTAATGAATATATTTATTGCTCAACACGGGTATATATTCAGCCAATATCTAAGACGTTAGATGATAAAAAACAACTCATGTTCTGCCTGTTTGGGCATGCAATATTAATGTTAGATTATAGGCATTACTTGCACAATAACTCATTTATAAAATATATACATTAGGCAATATTAAAAATAAATCGATAGAAACTCGAATGCCACAGAAATATTACAATAATATCACTTTAATAAATAAAATAAATTTCATAAAAAAATATTAGGCACTTACTATATATTTGGTACAGAAGGAAAAAATATTGAATTATCAGAATGCCATCATTGGATACCGATATTAATTATTGTTATATGAATATTACGGTATTGGAGCTAGTCTATAGGTAACGGATTAAAACCCCTCAATAGGTGTATTTTTGACGCCTACTAAAATGACTCCACTCTGTCTGATTGAGAGTAATAAGTAGAGTCCAAGAGTGATTGTCACCATCCTCTTTGCAAGTGCAGTCGATGTAGCAGGGTCACCCACGCTATGGGGGCCTAGTGAAATGCTCTTTCACGTCCCGCTTAAAAGATCCGGGATCAAAGTGGGAGGGAAACAGAGTGCGCTGGTAGTGAATTTCATGCTTTAACCGATCGGCACACGAAGGAAGAAGTAACTGTTTAGTTTGAGATCGTATGTTTACGATGTATGATCAACATCAATACTGACATTGTTTATTGTCGCTATATAAATGAGGCTTCCTTATTTACTAGACTAAATTATGCTGTTCACATTAGTGCGATAAACGTTAAGAACAAATAATTTTCCGGTCTAATTAACAGATGTAAGCTTTATACACCCACGAATAAACAAAAATGTAACATAAATATATAAATTACATTCAAAAGATACCACCCTTCCCGACAGCTATTTATAAAACTTCAGAATCCCGTATCAAAAATGTTGACATCGGATAAATCATCAAAACAATACCGATCACACTAAACCATATTACTTACTATTCACAACACAGCTCCCATATGTGGAAAAATAAAAATTAACGTAAAGAAGTGTGTCATCTCCCATCAGAAGACAAAAGGCTAACCTTAATTGAGGTGGAAAAAGGCTGTGAGGAGTACAAAAGCGTTAGTTGTCATGCCCTATCAATGGAATTAAGGGCATATTATGAATGCTGAAAGGATTACACAGGTGTGCGTCGGCATGAGACGAAAAAACCGGAGTCTGACTGCGATCGCCACGATCAGATTTGTTTGTAGATCTTTGTTGGATTTCAGCGGCTTTCTTTTGGTGTTTATTGTTATTAGCATGTCATTTAGTTTGTTATTTAAATAAACTGTTGGATTTGAATTTATTAAATATGCATTATATTTATTAGTAAGATTATCCTGATATTATTACAGATTTTTTTAGAATAAATTAACTCTTGATTTAGTACTGAACTGCTTCAATTAGTTTAAATGCGGAGTTTTATTAATATAATAAACAATCACTTGAGTATTATTATATTGAAATTTATACTTAACAATCGTTTTGTTCTATTAAGATTTGAAGATAAGTAAAAGGTACTCAAAGGGGTAAAAATATAGCTTGCATTTCGACAATAATATAATACACGTATACCTACATACATTTACTTTATTCTTAAACTTTTGCGGCTTTTATACATAACATGTGTTAATCGTTACTCAATCACGATAATATTGATATATTATGGTTTTTTCTGAGACTTCGCTCTTGTGAATGATGTTTTTTTCTTATCTACTTAGAACCTAGCTAGCTAGCATTTAGGCTGACACGAAAAATAATTATTATTCTAATCGGTCATGCCGTTATTTTGTTTGTTGTTTTATTTACTAAGACTAACGAAAGGCTTTTTTTTCCTTTTTTTGTGTTTTTTTTTTTTATAAGAAAGCAATACCTTTTTGTGTCAAATGAGGAAATGGATCACCTTATGGTAAGTGACTTCCGTCGCCCATGAACAGTTGCAACTCGAGAGTCACAAGAGTGCTGTCCGCCTTTTCGGGTAGGGGGAAGATTTGATGTGCAAATAAGGAGTCAAAGAGGAGAAGGGAAAGGGGAAAGGGAGTTCGGCCTCCGATAACCTCATTCACTCGGTCACACAATGCAAGAATTGTTTAACAGCCAGTTTTTAGAGGCCGTGGTATTGCGCCGGTCGAGCCCAGCCCATACGTGCTTAAGCATGACTCTCCCACGTTAAATATAATATAAATAAGCGGTACCGTGCTCCGTGATCGCAGACTCGTTAGTTTGTCTGTTTTTTACAGCTAATGTGTTCTTTGACACGTTTTGCTGTAGTACGATTTGTCTATCGGATATATGTATATACAGACACAGCTGCAATCTATCTTGTACTTCCATGTTCGCAAAGATTCGCTCTTTGCCGATTCGAAAGAAAGATTCGATTAAGCCATGTTTTTATCGTTTTATGAAGTTCAACAAAAGTAATTATTTTGGATCGGTGTTATCCCTATCTAACTTTTCTAAATGTCTTCACTCCCGTATATGAGCTAAGATGATTGGCATTAGTATTACAATATTTTTGTATGATTTTACTATTATATTATATTATTATCATAACATAGAGATAGTACAGTACTGACAGCAACCAAAAAGTTATTAACATAGCACCTACAAAGTTGTCGAACTAGCGTACCAATAAACGAAAACTTCATCACATCGAAGTACAATATCTGAGAAGAACAACAAGTGTAGATTTATATTATTAACCTCTATTGAGTTCTGACGTCATATGCAATGCACTTTGTCTAGCGTCTCGCGTTACCTGTCACAGCCACCCATTAGCGGCCTGACCTCCCGCGTCTAACTTACCCTCTCTAACATCCCTCCGTCTTGGCTCCACGCCAACCTAAATTCGCGCCTATCATACTTTTATTACAATAATAATGTCTTTGAAATAAAGTGCAGTTTTCTTTGTACTTAGGTTTTTAGATTGTAAGAATTAATTTTGCAAAATGTTGACCCAAAACCTGTCATTTGCTTCGTGATTACTCGCCTCGTGCTCTCACTACATTTGATAGTGTGACAGCAACATCGGTTATTATTAGTGTGTCTCGATTTCACTCGTACTTTGGATCAATTAATACAAGGAAATGTATCTTATATTACTTTGTGATGAGAAACTATATGAAGAATTATAAAGACTGGAAATCAAATTGTGAATAAAAATTAACCGCTCGTATCATTAACAGGAGACCTGCAAATAAGTTGCAGGCTCACGAAATGTATGCAAACAGATATTACAATTACAATTAAAACCTCAAGCACTGATTAAAGACTATTAAAATTGTACGTAATCATTGTGAAAGTATAAAACATCGCAGTAAAATCACGACATGACAGTCATCACGACAAGTTTTTGTATGCGCAATTCTTATAAAATAACATACCACCTTTATGTCTCAGTAGCCGCAGGAAATGACAATTATTTTTGCTCCAATCCTTGAGAGCGGAGAGAATAGGAGCTCTTTCACACGCGCAAAATAGAGTGTTTCGGACTGTCGTGGCGAACGGACGTGCTTGCGCTCCGACTGCCATCGTACGGGCGCCCCTAACACTGCTTATTTTAATATTTAATATTTGTTAAATATTATTATTTGCACCCGAATTGTACTTGTACATTCGGAGGCGAATACCTTCCCCGAGAAAGCCAGCGTGTAAACCTTCGCCGCGGGGTGGGGTCTCCGACCCTAACCTCAACGGTGATGGCAAACATGCCAAGGCGCCACGAGGACGGATCCAGCAACATCAAGAACACCAGCAGCGAAGAGAAAGGCTCGACCGACGCAGCGCTGCAGGACCAGCGACAAAAATACCAGGGCGACCTGAGTATTTTCAACTCCCTTCGAGAGAAGGGAGAAATGTCGCAGGGTCTGCAGCGCTGGTTGGAGGCGTACTTCCGAGTGATGGAAGTTCACATCGGAGAGAAGAAGAAGGAGGACCTCACTGCGCAGGATGTTCACATCCTGACAGCGGTGGGATCATCACTGCCGCCTACCCCCTTGCCTATACCAGGTAAACGGAGGCGGGAAGAAGACCCGGAGCCACAAGCGGCGAAGCGGACGACCATAGAGGCTGCCCTAACCTCGGACTCCGAGGAAGGGGATAGCGAGGAGATGGACGTCCAAGTCCTCTCCACCTCGCCTGAACCGACTCCAGTAATACTGGAAGTCGAACGGGCCCCTACGCCTACACCTAGGCCAAGGACAGCAGCAGCTGTACTTGCCGCACCACCACCCCAGAAACCCATGACAACAACTCAGAGGCCCATAACAACAAAAACGAGGCCCATAACAACACCAGGCCCTTCCAAGGCGCCCACTACCCAGACGTCCACAAGGAGACAACCAATCCTTGTAGTGGACCGTCTGGAGAACTGGACGTCCCAAATGAAGGAGTTGACCGCCAAAATCGGTCACCCACCCAGCGTGAGGCCCTTTGGGAAGGGATTCAAATTCACTCCCAAAGAAGACGCCGAATTCCGAGTCATTCAGGCTCACCTGGACGACCTCGGTCAGGACAAGGCGCCTTATTACGCTATCGCCCCACCGCACCAGAAGCCCCTGAAAATGGCTATCCGGGGCTTACCTGCGGATACTCCCACGGAAGAAATTGTGGAGGACTTGACTAGCAAGGGAGTGCCAGTCAAGTTTGCGAAGCATATCCGTGCTCGCACCAGCAGACCCGGATGCATCTTCTTCGCAGAAGTGGAGAAGAGCCCGACCGCAGCCAAGGCCTATAACATTGACGAGGTCTTGCTCATGCCAGGCGTCGTCATAGAGGCCTGGAGGGGCAAGAAAGGACCCTCTCAATGCCACCGCTGCCAAGGCTTCCGCCACAGTTCCCAGAACTGTCACAGGCGCCTAGCCTGTGTGCGATGCGGTGGCGAGCACCAGGCGCACAACTGCCCTCGACCAAAGGAGGAGCCACCCACGTGCGCCAACTGCCAAGGCCCGCATCCAGCCTGCAGTGCGGCGTGCCCCATCTACAAGCGGGAAGCCCGCAACAAGAAGGCGGGACTCACGCCGAGGACTGGCCCGCCCAAGGTCATCGACCAACCAAACGTGGTCGTCGACTCGGCACCCACCACGCTGATGGCCGAAGCAAACCCGGGGTCAAGCTCCACAAAAAAGAGGAGAAGGCACCGAAGAAAGAAGGCGGCCCAGGAAAAGCCAACCACACCGGCGGCGGCAACCAAAGTCAGCAGCCCACCCGCCAAGGACCCGGAGAGGGACCAACTCGCCGCCTTACTCATGCTGTTCGCACAGCGTGTTAAGGCAGGCGAGATAAACACAACAGGACTGCTGCAAACACTCTCCACCAATGGATAAGCCGCTCAGGGTGGTTCATTGGAACGCGGAGACGCTGAAATCCAAGATAGGCCTACTACGCCTATTTCTCAAGGAACAGCGGGTCGATATCATGCTGATAAGCGAGACTCACCTGAAGGCCAACAGGCCACTCAAGATCCCAGGGTACATTGTGTACCGCCAAGATGAGGTCTCGCCAAGAGGCGAAGCATATCGTGGACTCGCTGTCCTAGTGAAGAGGACAGTAGTGCATCAACCCGTCGAACCGAAGAGACTCGATACCATGTATGCGCTTGGTATCGACGTCCAAATCGGCAGGCGGGAGATGCGCCTCTACGCGGCCTATCGAGCTCCGAATCAGAGAGCCCGCGTCGATGAACTCCGGAGCCTTCTCCAACATACGACGCCGACCATAATCGCGGGAGACCTGAACGCAAAGCACCAAGCATGGCACAACACCACCAACAACGCAATGGGAAATCTCCTTATGCAAGACTCCGATATGCATAACTATGAAATCGCTGGCCCCAGAGAACCCACTAGATTGGACCCAGCGGGCTATAGTGATAGCGTACTGGACATCATAGTGTTCAAAGGACTAAGAGCACCTCCAGTACAGGAAGTGCTCGAGGACCTACCATCGGACCACAGGCCGGTGCTACTCGTGTTCAGGGAGCCCGCGGCTACGGTCGGCCCACCGAAGCCCACAGTCCACACAGACTGGAGGGCTTACCAAGAAACCCTAGCGGGTTACAGCCGCCCTACGGTTGTAAAAACGCCAGTGGAAGTCGATGAAGCCGCCGAAGAAATCACCGGAGCTATCCAAGCCGCACTTCGAATCTCCTCGAGCACTAGACCGAGCAGCGAGCGACAGAACCCTCTGCCCGCTCGGCTCCGTAAAATGCTCGAGGAGAAGCGAGAGGCTAAGAAGCTCTGGCAGAGAACTCGGCACCCCCGAGACAAGACCCGATACAACCGCCTTACCAACTCGTTCAAGGCTGCTCTTTGGGAGCACAGAGGTGACGCATGGGAGAACTTCCTTATAGATATCGAGGACGAACAGCCCTCGGTACACCGACTCTGCAGGCAACTGACTGCAGAACCAAACCCCACGCGCCCCCTGTTCGCTGAGGACGGGCAAATACGCTACAAAGCGCAAGACCGTGCCGAGATCATCGCGAACAGCCTCGAAAAACAGTTCACACCTCACGACAATCAAGACGAGGACCACACTCGGGAGATAGAGGCGGCAACCCATCTCTACCTCTCGAGGCCCCTCGCCCAGTCTGAGGGTGAACTGCTCGTAACACCGAGCGAGGTTGCTACGATGATCAGGAAAACCAACCCACGGAAAGCACCTGGTGAAGACGGAATACCGAACACTGCACTGCAGCGACTTCCACTGAAATCACTCATAGCGTTGACACAACTGTTCAACGGTATCCTGAGGACCGGCCACTTCCCTAACATCTGGAAGCGGGGTCGGGTTATCGTACTTCCGAAGCCCGGCAAGGACCTCAGAAAACCGGAGAACTACCGGCCCATCACACTCCTCTCGACGACGTCCAAGGTGTTCGAGCGCTTACTGCTAGTAAGGGCTCAACCCCACATCCGGCTGAGGCCCGAGCAATTTGGATTTCGTCAGGAGCACTCCACCACGCTCCAGCTGACTCGTGTCCTAGACGAGATGGCTACGTGGTTGAACAAGGGCGGGAGCACGGTGACCGTGATGCTCGACATGGAGAAGGCGTTCGACAGAGTGTGGCATGAAGGTCTCATCCACAAGCTGTCGACATCGTCTCTACCACGAAAAGTAGTCGCGATCATCGCATCGTTCCTGACCCAGAGAACCTTCCGTGTGGCTATAGAGGATACCACATCGGAAATCAAAACCATCAGTGCCGGAGTCCCGCAAGGGAGCTGTCTGTCACCGGCCTTGTACGCCCACTACACGGATGACATCCCTGTAGTCGGAGACGTCAAGCTGGCACTGTTTGCAGACGATGCCGCGTACTTGTCAAGTTCACGCAACGCCGCACACGCTGCACGGAAATTGCGCCCCACACTCGATGCCCTTCCGGGCTGGCTGAAGCGATGGAGGCTCAAGTGCAACGTGTCGAAGACCCAGGCGATGATAACCGGTATGGCACACTACCCGCCAAACCTACGTCTGATGGAAGAGGACATCCCATGGTCCCCAAAGGTCAAGTACCTGGGAATCACCATCGACAGATCACTGTCGATGAACCACCACGTCGAGACCATCACAGCGAAGGCCAGAGCTGCGCGGACGAAGCTGCGTCCCCTGCTATCCTCCAGACTACCAGTAAGTGCCAAACTAGGCATTTACAAAACATATATCAGGTCGCGCCTCACCTACGGTGGGCCGGCCTGGTACAACTTGATAGCAGGGACATCGCGCCAACGTTTGCAGGCTGTAGAGAACAGCTGCCTTCGCATGGTGGTCGACGCCCCCAGGTACCTCAGGAATGCAACAATCCACCGAGACCTGAAGTGGGAACCAATAAAGGAGTTTGTGAGCAGACTCGCCACGGGGATGTTTGAGCGGGCTGACCGCTCGAAACTTCCCCACCTGGTAGGTATTGCTCCGCTCCCACACCCAGACGACACAACACTCATCCGGAGGCGACTCAAACGCCCCGCTCGGGAGCTCATATCAGTTCCTTCGAGCGGGGCATTGGCTTTGCCATCGGATGCAGATAGCCAACCACCGACCTCTCGCAGGCGGCTCGCTGGACCCCTCTTCAGAGGAGCGATCGGCGAGCAAACCTCGAGGCCGGTGAGCTAACTCCAATGACCGGCTCACAGTGGTGAGCTGCGAGGAAAATCACTATAAGGAGCCCAGTGCTTCAAATAGTCTCCCCACCCCCCTCAACAGGGGTGAGATGATACCAGATGATGACGCGCAAAATAGCTCGAAGGAGCCCTTTGTGCGATACACTGCACCACAAAAAAATATGTTCATTCACAAAAATAGGTTAGTCGCGAATTTTATGGTTGCAATGGTGTTTAAGACATTGGTAGACTAGCAGTGGATTTTAAACTCTACTGTAAGACATTTAAAATTCAATATAATTTTACAAAGAGAAGATCAAATTATTTAGTGACATCACTTTTAAAATATAAATTCATTCATAAGCTACTAGTTACTACTAGAGAGCGTTACAAGGCGACAATTAGAAACAAACATGAAAGTTAAAAATATATTACTTTCATCGCTACAAGGTTTATTTTGAAATTAAATTAAGACTTCAGCCCCACAGTTAGCAGCCTAAAATTATTTAATTCAGCAACAATAACACATTTTAATTGTCCATTAACACGAGCACACTATAGTCATTTTCATGAGTTCAAAGTTAGTTTAAATAATGTATGTATTTCGTACAATTACTCGGTGTTCATGACTGCAGTCTTCATGTCTCTCGAGCCGTCAAAAATTAAAAAAAAAAGACGGCAAAGGAACAATGCCATGCTGTCTGGCTGGACAGGTATATGACGGGGCACATTTTATTGGTTTTCCGAAACATTCTCTGCCCTATTAATAAATGAGTGGTGAGAAAAAATACCGTGGAATCCATTTGTCAGGACTGTGGTGATTTATGGGCAAGGACTTTCTGGATTCCTAGAAGACGAAAGTTTTGTTCTATTTGCTTACCTGTCACTTTGATTTAGAAGGGTACCTATATACCTGTTAATGGATTGTGGTCTGGAACGTATCTAGTGGACTAATACATATCGACGTGTTGCTTATGTAAAGCTATTGTTCTATGAATTAGAAGTTATGAATAACTTGTACTTTATAAAAGGTCAATAACTTACGAAGCGGACATTGTGACCGGCATGTAAACACTTAAGTTTGTTATTGAGAAGCTATAGACTTCATAGGGCTTCTATTTTTAAGTTGAATACTACGGCGTAATTACTATTTTGAAGTGAAATGGGACGTATAGCGATAAAACAAAACATATTTGAATGTCAAAATTTTTTTTAACAAAAACATTTGTTCTCTTCATGTCCAACATATCGACACAAACCTTTTTACCCTGCTTCGCAAAAAGAAGGTTTAGGTATGCATATATATAGGTACGTATGGTATTTCATTGTCATGCCCTAGAGCCTTTACGGATTTCAACATGTGAGGTTTAATTTGAATCCTCTTAATTGTGGGATTGATGTGAGGTAAAAGTTTATGATGTAATGCATTAGGGTTTTAAATATTCCTGTATAGTAATAAAACTGTTTATTGTACTAACGCTTGCGTTGTATTCCGTCCGAGTTAGTTAGGTTTCCGGAGGCCCAAATGCTCCTGTCTTCTTTCCCTCCCCTTATCAACCCTCAGCTCATTCTCATCTACTCACCCCCCTCTCTTCTGTTCGCTCCCCGCATTACCCCACTCCGTATCCCCTTCAATTTCCGTTCATCGCACTTAGGACTTTAGAGTAGCAGGTGCCTATTGACGGCGGTTGTCACTTACCATTAGGTGACCCGACTGTTCGTCTGTCCCCATAAATTATAAAAAAAATAGACCAGATTAAGTAAGAAACATTTATATTACCGAAATACCTATTAAGTTAAAACTGACTCTTCAAAAGTTATTTTAGAAGATTTTTAACACCGTTCACTCAATCATCATCTACTTGATAATCTTCATTCATCAGCACAAGTAGGTGTCCGGTAACACCTCTTTACCCTTCGTAACATAATAACTATGACGATTGAATTACTAAGGCCAAAATATAATTCTCACGGTTCGCAATAAATTACAACGAAATTGATGACTGAACTAGAATTCCGATGGCAGGTAGCGCAAAGCGATAGCATCGGTACAAATACTTGGAATTCTTAAATTCGTCAATAGAAAAGGGCATATTTAAATGACTGGGCATTAAGTTACATTAGCGCGTAGGGATGACGTGTACAGATAATTTATTTAAAAGTAAATTTTATAGCAATACTTAAAAACCAAGTAACTATTTAGTTTCTAGAAAGTTCTACATAATGAATTATGTAAGAGTATAAGTATGAGTAAAATTTAAGAAGAAGCAGCAAATAATACTAATTTTAAAAGTTTATTTTCTATGAACTTATTATTTAAGCATCATCATGATGGTCCGATTCCTCTACTCAAGTAAAGTGTACAGGGATGTATTGCAAGGAGTAATTCAGGTTCACCCTGAAGGAACGGGTAATTCAATAATTACGTAATAAACAAATATTCTAAATTGATCAAATTATCCCTATGATATCACTCATAAAATATTTAACGCAGATAAAAAATATAACCCACATAACGACATATTATATATAAAACAGCATTCCCTTTCTTCGAGCCGGACAGTTCACGGGCTGTTCGTATTAACGTTATCGCTTCGTCACCGCGATAGGATCGATACATCGGCGATATCGCGCCATGATCGCACCTCAAATATGCTGACCTCATGTGGGTGTCCGACGATACCCGCTTATTCCTTCCATCTAGGTATTTTGATTGCATTCGCTAATGGTGGCACTACATATTAGGGTAGGTGGCGGATAATTAAAAAAAAATACTTTTTTTATGGTAGAGAGAGACAGACGAACAAGAGGAGGGGAAATGACAACGAGTTGGTTCTCCTATACCCTCACTCACTTGGCAATAAAATGCGAGCATCGTTTGTCTACCTGTTTTCTGTCAGGTTGCGGTATTACTCCGATCAAGCCGGCCCATTCGTGCCTAAGCATGGTTCTTACTAGTATATATAATGGGCTTTAGACTATAATAAAGTGAAGGGTGATCCTGTCATCATCATTTAGCAGATTTATTGTGTCGGAAGACTACTTTTAGTATTACTACACTCCTAGATGTACATGATGTTACCAAATATGGTATGAGTAAATGGTTTAATACCAGATGAATAAATTAGTCTCAGTCTTAATAACAGTGTATAAAATCGCAAATTTTCAAAATAATAAGTCCCCTGCATTGCCAATGTGAATGAGACGTTTTGGTAGATCGAATCGTAAAGACTCATGTAAGTCACACGGTGAGACTGATGTAACTTGTTTGTAGTCCTAGTCTACTTACCACGACATACATACATATATATAATTTTAATCAATATTTCAGAACACGCTACTGGGAATAGGAATACACAATACAGCCACTGGAATAGACACATTCATGTTATGAAGCTCAATATCAAGTTTCATGGCTGTATTTTCAAATAATGCTTTATTGCTTAAAATCCTAGATATTACCATATACATTTCATCTATTCCATCATTATAAAACTGTTACTATATTTGGTATAATACCTACTATTATACTTAACAAAGTTACGTCATCCTTCTCAAATAGTGTACGAACGTACGTATGTGTGTACAACTCAACGTTGATTGTAGGCGATGTAATAAAAGCTTAAAAATGATTTGGCGGGTAATAGGTACCGGTCATCATACCACTCTCCTCATCAATCTAGGGCATTAATCAGACAAAAAAATTAAATCGTTTGGCGCGCGTAACCTGGGCAAATATGTAAATAGCATTTATTACGATATAGCGGTTGACTAAATTGAATTTTCACACGCCCAACGATTTTATTTTTTTGTTTGATCAATGCCCTAGATTGATGAGGAGAGTAGTGTGATGACTGATACCTAGGACCCACCGAATTATTTTTAAGCTTTTAGTACATTGTCTACATCATTTTATTATTTATTTTTAATAACTTAAAAACCATTTAACTTAAAAATTACTTATTTTTATTTTTAAGTTTTTAGTTTTTAATTTTGTTCATTATTATTATTTAAGTATTGACTGTCTCTCAAATTTGCGATCCGCTATGCCATCTTAGATTTTAAATTTTGCTATGCCATCTTAGATTCAAAATATATTGCAGTATTTTATTACTCAAGCCCTTTCATTTGAAACCCACATTGAAGGGGTAGTGAAAAAAAAACACCTGCCATTTTGTTTTTTCATTTTTTTTATAGTGTAATTTGGATTTACAATGACAACGAATGAATTAAATTATATAGTCATCAGAACTAAAGGTGCGTACCAAATTTCAGATCAATCCGTCAACAGGAAGGGGGTAAAATTTCAATTACTAGATTTGACCCAAATAAATAAATAAACAAACAGAGCAAGCTAAATAAAACCCAAAGGTATTCCTGTTATTATCTTAAGTAAGTATGTACTTATGCCAAAACAATCTGGGATCAAAATAGAATACAACCATTTTTATGAAAATGCGATCTAACTATCTTGATCCCCATGCAATAGCTTGAGAGCAACAGTCCCCGGAAGTCTATTGTTCGATGAAACTCTGAAAATATCGGGACGCGCCAAATCTTTCGTTAATCGAGAACGTTTCAAATTTTACACATACAACAAAAAATAGTTAACTAATCCGCGGCTCCTTTGAATCCAGCTTTGAACGCTTGGAAATATATTTGTTTCTCTTGGTACATCTTTAAAAAAGCTCAGGATTATTGATTTCTGGGAAAAGTCGTTGGGCCGTAAGGATAATGTTCCTTTACGGGCCGGGAACGAATTACTCGTTGAGGGATAAACTCACCTCTAATTTCGGCAGAAATATCGCAATCTCGTATTCGGTAATCCGAGAAAAAATTACCTGAAGTGTTCCAGATATTTTGTTCTTCGAATCCGTACCAGTGTTATTATAAATATGTACACTTTAACATAGCTTTGGATGTAAAAAAACTTAAGACTCTGATATTAGATTTATGAGGAATCCACCATCTGGACAAAACACCAGCTTCTACAAAAAAAACTTTTAACGTCAGTATAAGTAATCTAGAAAAAATTAACATCGGCTTCCAATTAAATAACGCGGACCGTGATCGATCAAAATAATAATTAATAATGGATCGGCCTCACATACCGTCTGCGATGGACCCCGCACTTCGTCATCGCGTTTAATTAATAGTGGTGTCTTCAAATTACTGGTTATGATATAAAAAAATTAATGTCGTTATTAATACGAACATGAGTATTGTTTTGTTGTTGCAATCCTTTACAAGACGTGAAGAGGTAGATGCCATTACATCGGACAATTGAAGTTACGTTACTTTTAATCATCAATCAAATGAGGTGATAACATCAATATTACTGCGATGCGTTATTGATCTATCTGACATTTAATGTTGCAATAATCACATTTGACAAATAATCCTGCGTGCACACTTACAAGTTAATTAAACCCATTGCTCGTGTGCGCAATGCATGTAATTATCGTCTTCTTCATTGCTAAGCCTTCCTTTACATATTCGCGTTTCGATTTCTAAGTTTTTTCACAGTGTCACTATATCGTGACTTTTGTATAAGTAGTTAAATGTAAATGAAATTTGATTAACTATTTGCACAACTATAGTAACTTAAGTTTAGATGAAAAAAAGTCCTTGATTAGTCAAACGAAAGGACAGATAAAAAATCTAATTTCGAGAAGTAGGACTTCACAGAAGTAAAGTATACCTTAATTGAGAACAACTGACGGTCAAATACATCATACATTTGATTTTTAAAAGAGTATCCCTATAGTTTCTTTGCCTGTTCTAGTCCACTGGATCTACGTATTGGAATAGGCAGCCAGCTAGTTTCACTAGTTTTTTTTTTATATTATAGGGGGCAGACGAACAGAAGGGTCACCTGATGGTAAGTGACAACCGCCGTCCATGGACACCTGCAACTGGAGAGTCATAAGTGCTCTTTCCGTCTTTGAGGGTGAAGAGGGATGAGGGTATGCGGGGAGGGAAAAGAGACGGGGATGCGGAGTTGCAAAAAGGGCCGGCAGGTCAGGGGAGAGGAATAAGTAGAGGGGAGTTAGGGCTCCGGAAACTTCACTAATTTCGGGGAAATGCAACGCAAGTGTTGCTTCATAATTGGTTTTCTGTAAAGCCGTGGTATCGCACCGGTCGAGCCGGTCCAGTCCTGCTGGCTTAGTCTGACTCATACTCCATATGATTTAAAATACTTATTATTTTAATTAAAATAAAGGATGTTGATTACAATGGATTCGTCATGATCAATTATCCTTCGTGGGGATTGAGTACACAAAAAGACACTTTAAGAAATCGTCAGTCTTTGTATCAGGTTAAACTAATTTGCTTTAAATTATTTTAAGAATTTCTATTACTCCACCATGTCACACGCCGCGCCAGTAAGTGACTAAATTAATTACTTTTTGTTTCAGCAGCATTTTTTTATTAACTCCATTCTTTAAGGGAAAATAATATAAGTATCAATAATACAGCATTGAAATTCTTCTTTTCCTTTGAGTTTTATTAAGAAACCAAAAAAGATAACTTCTTTTTTTAACTCTGCTTATACATCATTTTTTTTTTACGTGAAAAAAAAAACTACTCCTTAACAAACATAAAAGCAACTGACACAAAGGCAATAACTTTGAACAACTATTTGTGGATAACCTAAAATTTGTCCCGTCTGGTAATCGAACTCACGACCTCCAGGCAGCAGTTAGGGTCAATAACCACTAAACCAACAGGCTATATCTCTGCTAATACAGGCTTTGACAACTAGTAGCTCCAAAAAAAACCTACGCGCCCCTTAAGCTCAGTGTCTATAAGTCAGTCAATAATCACTTATGATTCCTACATTCCTACATTGAAATGTCAATTGTATTTCTGATTTGTATTTGTAAGTTCACCTAATAATAATTTTAACTTATTACATAATTTAATTGCAATGAATGAAATAATAGATTGTACTTATGTTAACAGTCCCGACTAAGTCTAGGCCAGGAACGTAATTTCTAGGGTGCACCTGAGGCCCCGGCCAGAAGACTCAATGGCGGAACAGTGTGTGGTTTTAGTTGGCTCGAGTCAGACATATCATCTAACTGTAAAGCCCCGGTGAGCTGATGACCCGTGGGGGTTTCCACACAAAAAAAAAGATAAAAAAGCCCAGGATCGTAATGCTCTCACTCACTTAGACTTTCAAAATTTACTTTTCACCCAATTAAAGACACGAATTAAGATATGCCATTATACTCATATTTGGTAACAGATAATGATTGACCTAAGACAAAACTCAATAGAGGTGAAGTTACATAATTGGATTAACTTGATGTTGCGATAGGAAGTTTAATTGTGGTGCGCGCGCATCGACCGGCGAGTGATCGACGCGCGCCGCGGGGTGCTCTATGTTGCGCCCGCGCCGACCAAGCACCAATTAAATCGAACTGATCATTAGATCTACATGGATACTGTTTCAATCAATGATTATAAAATTCCAATTACTTTCACGTTACTTTTTAGAACTACCCACAAATATATGAAATCTTTCTTTACCAGGTTAAACTGCATCAGCGGTATTACAGTTACAGTTAGGCATATAATGAATAACAGTAAAACGTAGCAATTTCACAAACTATCAAATTTGCTTACAATGAATAAAAATAAACTACTAACCCGAGAAGAAGCGGTCGTCGCGCTGGTCACGATTTTTTAAATAAGTAATATCCACTTTAAGAATGTGTTGGAAGGCAATCTGCGGGCCGGCGGGAGGTGCGCGCGATTGAACTAATGATAACGGGCGTTCGACGGATTATTACATTAACTAAGATGTTTATTATCAGCCGCCTTTACCACTTCACACCTCCAACTGGCAAAAATTATAGATTGGCATACGATTTCTTAACTTCTTTTACTACTGCAGAAAAAGTTTCAATGAAGACTAAACTATGTACGCATAGACGTATGTATATGTATATCGAAAACGCATAAAGGGAACCCTGTATGAAATCATATCCTCTGAAGAAATTGTTTCTTAGCACTTTTCTGCTTTCTCTTTTTCCTTGTACATTCATACATTCGTCGTTGTTACAATACATACATTCCTAACTTTATTTTCATCTATGTCTCATACTATGCTCATTGTGAGGTCTCGTTGAGATTCGAACGTGCATAGAATTGTGAGTCGTTTCAGGTATAGCTTGTAAAAGAAGTTCGAATTCGAGTGAGTATTCGATAGAATCGCAGTTGATTAGCGTTGGCGACGCCGATGAATGGTCGAGTGGAGGGCGTCGCGAGGCCGCCGACAAAGGCTCACGCACGCCATCCGTAGACAATCCGCCAAGTATCGATCTCCCGCGACCCTTCGAACGAACGCCGAGCGTAGCACAATGCCGCGGCTCTTTATTATAGCATCTCACATTGTTGTCATTGTTATTATTATGATTCTTTACCGCTTTCCATTGTCGGTCGGCGTTGTGGCGGTGCTTTTTCACGGCTCGCGTTTAGTCTGGGCATTGGGAGCGCGACGCACGCACGTTCAGTTGCGGAAAACGAGTGTTTTCCTCGCGGAAATTTTGATGTTTGTGTGATTCGTCGTGCTATGCGCGCGCAGTGTCGGCTGATGGACAATCTGGCGTACGGAGGCTGCCCAAGTGAGGCCCTGTCGGATCTGTGTCGCCAGTCAGCTGACTGTGCTATATAGATCTACTGGTACACACCTATGTACCTACCTATCAAAACCTTTGTAACATTAGTGTTGTAGTATTCAGTTTTGAGTATGTGCTTAGCGCTTATTTCACGTATTTAGGTCTTAGCAGGTACAGATATGTTTTGTTCTTGTATAAAATCGATTGATATAGTCACAAAATAACTGTGTAATGAAAAGTATTTGTATGTTATGTAAAGATAAATAATATTCTTGTAACAATTATCGGCCGTCGCGTCGGTATAACATACATACTTGCCTATTCTAATAAGTTGGTAATAAATTCTAATAGGATTATTGTTTACTTGTAGCAGTGTCACTACATTGTAAAATGGTGTCTTAATTTTCTTTAAATATTTTTTTTTTTAATATAGGTCAGTTAGAATCAGTATTATTAAGTTGTAATGTTTTGATATTTGTAATCGTGAAAAATTTGTAGCTACACAATATTATTTTATGCGTATTTCAAACAAGTACCAACTTATATATCGCCTAGAAAAGTCGAAGAAGTATTATGTCTATTTGTTGGTTACGATACGCTACCATACGATTTGGAAGCTACTTAAATTTTTTTTGTTTTCTCCGGTAATGCTAAAATAATAGTTCTAATGGTGATTGGGTCCCGTGTAAGTCATTAATATTCTTTATAACTAATATTAAAATAATAATAAACAAACACTAATTAATAACAGACTTCAGATTAGGAGAAGTTTTTCTTAACACATAATGAGCCAGCATTATGCTAATGAAAGTTACAAAGTGTATCTTTGCGAACAAGATGATCGGTAATTCTCTCTGTGAGTTTAAACCTGTACAATGTATGTAATTGGAAGTGTCAGAGGTCTATATTCATTAGAAATTAACTTTCTTCATCTGCCAGATTATTTTTATTAAGATAATGGATAACTAATGTAAAATCGATTGATTTGATTGATGTTTCCATTAAATAGGTGAAAAAGAAATCTGAGTCTGCTAGTCAAGCACATCACCGGATTGACGTTTAGGTACTAAATTGAAAAAAAAAAGGCACATATTTATTAAGATACTGGTAATAATAATATTAATATTTTATTAAATGTTTATTTCATTCAAAGTTATTTTTAAAGCCTGTTTTTTGTTGTTGAATGTTATTTTTGTGATATTGGAGTAGTAACACTTAACCTAAATTTGCACTTTAAAGATAAGCTATTGTTAATCTCATTTATTGTTATTGCAGTGCAAACGATTCAATATGTTCTCTAAATATAGATTTGTTTACGATAAGTTTTGCGATTAATGAGACGGTAATGATGATTACAGTGCCCGGTAGCCTTTAAAAGGCACTTTTCACAATGTTAGAATTGCTATCATACGAGCAGAACCAAATTATAGTTGGTTAATGGTATATATTTAGTATGGGTTTGCATGATAAATCCACGAGTGCATGTAGGTCATTATTAATGCAATGAATTAAATCTAAGTGTACATATTCTTGGGTCCAATCACCTAGTATTAATCCTTAGAATTCTAGACTCATTGGACACAAGATTTTGAATGTTCGCCAATATTTTGTTATGTTTTAATTAATTATACAATAACAGCACATCATGTTCATTTGAATAAATGAACGTGATATGCTTTTGAAATATTTGGCCTCCAAATGGCAACCATATTTCATCTAGTCAATATACAGATATACTAAAAACAAGATACACAAGCTAATTAAGAACTACCTACATTTTAGACTACAGTAACAGAATATCTAAGGATTGGTACTCACGCATGGACCGCACGTTACTATTTAATTTGCGGCCAGCTCGCTTCCAAGATAGGCCTGATGAGTCGGAGACAGCGGCCGGAAGTGGACCCTCCCCCTGTCTCCCGCCAGGAGTGGGGAGGAGGGCAGTGGACGACAGATATGTACTAGGCCTATTCAAGTGTGACGCTGAGGTATTAAAATGTTGATAGTGTCGACGTTGACGACGGCATCATGAAAATTTTGATGAATATTTTAGTTAATATATTTTTTCATGTTGTGCAAAATATTTTTGTATAACAGTTTTGTTAAGTGAAGTTCTTTAATTAAGTTTCAATTTTACATAAAATTTTTGTTTATAGTTAGTTGTACTTTTATGTAGCTGAGCAAAAAAAAAGTTTAATTTAATGTATGTATAAAGGGATCCTTTTTGTAACTGATGCATTGCCTGTTGTATTGTAGGAAACTGTAATGTATATTAAAACTAAAAAATATTATATATTTAACACCACAAAAACATGTAAATTAGACCAGTTCTTCTTGTTGTCACGTTTTTGATGTTGTGTAAGTTTTCGTGTATCTGACTGGTGTTGAAAAATTTCTATATGTTCATTTTGACGTATGTGATAACTGAAAACAATAGTTTAATAAGTTTTTCAGTATATCTTAATTTTTCACTTTCTTAACTTTACTTATTACTTTATTTAAAAAACATTTAAAAAAATGCTATTTGCTAACACATGTACCAGTTTTAAAAGCATTACTTTTAAAATAAGAAATTTTGAGGTTACTCAGTAGTACTCCATTTTTTATTTCAATTTTAATACAAAAATAGGAACTAATAAATTAAATAATTTGAAAATAATATTTGTTATTTATTAAAAAAATAGATTGTAATCTTGTGCTTAACTACTATGGACTCAAAAGAAGTGCCACCTTGTTACAGGAACTCATCTATATCAGGAACATCTAAACAATCCCTTACTTGCAATATCTATATTCGAACAATTCTCTCGATTTCAATATCTCGGGGTAGCAAGAGGGTGGCCACCCCTAGGAGAGATGATAGGTGGCTCTTACATGTGCGGTCTTGTTTGTGTCCAGGCTCGTGTCTTGCCTAATATTGCGCTTTCATTATGACGTACGATCCTTGGATTTCGACTTGCAGCGCATAGCTTAGAATATTCCGTGTATTAATATTTAGACTAACAATTGTCATTGTTATTATTAAATCAAGTTTTAACATTTTTTTACTAAAAAAATGTTTATATTAAAGCTATGTATATTGTAAGGTCTAGAAACAAAAAGCACTGTTGTATTAAGGACTTTTATTTTGATCACACATAAAAGAGACGAGTAATCTAACTGTTTATATTGAATAGTTGGTAATAACACAAGGGTTTTGCTAGGCTTATTAACTAATTACTAGCTAATGGTAATAATTAGCTAGTAATTAGTTAATAAGGGACTCAGTGCCTCAATATTATATTTACTTAAAATAACAAAACAGTTGGGTTACTAATCTCAGTTGATCGAAGTTAACACAACAATACCTAATGTTTTTTTTTCCGAAATAGTTCTTGCAAATGCATATTGAAATACGTTTATGTATATATTTATATATGAAAATATCTTTTTATGTAGTAACTTTATAAAATCTACTAAATATAAATAAACGTCTTACGTCTCGACTTTAAAATTCTAAGGTTAACATCATACCTATTCCCTTTTTCACCCAGTACCAATATTTGTGATGAGCAAGATCATTTGTTCTGTATCTGGGTGTAATTTATGTATAGTATATATGCATTTAGAAATATACATATAAGTATGTTTATCGCAGTCTGGTTACCGCAACACAAGCTCTGCTTAGTTTGGGATCAGACGGCCGTGTATAAGATGTGTGGAGTTACTATTATTATCAAGAAGGACTGCCTTCTGCATCAATCCCTTGATGAACAGCTACCTAACGTGAGCCTCTAAAGGTGTTCAGGTCGAGGCTCTTAGCAATTAACCCATGGGCTGCTATAACTATTGGTACAATTACAATGATTGCCGAATCCACAACTCACATCTCGACAACCTCATGAGTCAAATCCAAATATTTTATTCGTTTATCTTTTTCATCGTTTATGAGATTGTCGTCATGGGGACACAACTTATTATTATTATTATTATTAGTTATACAATAAAGACAAACGAACAACAGAGTGTGTCGATTTGTTATTGTATAATAAAAAACATGTTATGTTTCATTTGGTCCGTAAATAGGTTTTGTATCTGTATTTGTGCATTCAATACTTTTGAAATACTTTTAACGACATTAATTGATCTTTTAAAAAAAAGTATAATACCTTTGTCTGATTCGGCGTTAATAAAGATTATATAGAAACGGGATTCAATAAAAAATGTAGTTCTTATTTTGTTAGAAAACCATATTGAAGTTAGTTATGTGAATCATCAGCAACTGTTACCGCAATGCCTAAATATAAACCTAGTTACCAATTATGAAAAAAACTATTTATGTATCTAAGGTATTTAAATCAATTTGAATCGTATTTAATCAATTTACTTTGGTACACAAAGTCATAAATCTGACATTAACATTTAATATTTATAAAATAAATAACATTCAAAACTGCAGCACAATATTAAGCATTGTGTTAATTAAATAAATAAAGTATAATAGAATGATTCGCTATAAATTGATAATCGAGAGTTAAAATGACTAGTTACCGCCAACAATGCTAGACTGCCATATTGCGGTAGGTACGCGTCGCCTCGGTGTTGCCATGCGCGATAATTATTAATTTGCAGCAGCACTCGCGACTGTCATTAGTGACACCTCGCGCCAATTACGAAGTTCAGGGAGTTTGATGAGCACTTTTTTATTTAGCACAAGCGTTACTCCGGCAATTATTGAATGACTCGCGACGCGTAGATTTCTAGTGGTTTTTATTTATTCAAGAGTAATTCTGTCGTCTATGATGATCTATGATCATTGATACTTTTAACGAAAGTTGATTCGTTTTTTAAAAGAACTCCCGCACTAGGATTATTTTCTGTGTTGCGAGGGACTTTACAAACATTCAAACAACGGACACAAAGAAGACCCTGGCTCAGAACAACAATTCGAGAGATTACACAAAGCGTTGTCCCGTGTGGGGATCGAACCCACAGTAGGTGTATATTTCCAACCCCCAGAAAGTAGCAAGCTGTTTGATGTCATTATTGATTACATATGTTACTTATATACATTACGTGTGAAAACAACTTTAATTAAATGTGTAATATCAGACATTTGAATTAATGAATTCGATCACTTATTTGAAACGTGATATTAACAAGAGATGAATCCATAAATTGATAAAAAATTTCATGACTTTTGATTTAAAAATAAAACCGCCAACTAAATTTGAAACTGAAACTGTGAAACGAAAGATTATCCCTTGGAATAGGATTACCGTCCATGAGAATCCCACATTTAACGCCACAGACTCCAAACCGGGATTCATTAAATCGAAACTGGAGCAAAATGGCGTCGACACCGCTCGGCGAGAACCGTTTCACGCTCTGACAGTTTTGTAGTCTGATTGCAGAATAGACCTAACCTATCTGCGATTTATTTATGTGAGACTAACAAAATTGGTCAGAGTTATACTAAATACAATATTGTATCAATCGCCAAAATTATCAAGGTTTTATGGGCATTCAGCCCATGATCCTCCGAATATTTCTATTTTAGAAAGATACGCTTAGAACGGTGACACTTGGAACAGTAATAATTTTTACATTTTATTTCTGTTTTAAAACAAACATAAAAATACGATTAATAGTTGTTACTGGGATGGATGGAGACATAAACTTAATTTATTTTAAATTGTAATTGAACCAATGAATGCCTATTCTTAATGTTTACATATACATATATTTACCAATAAACTTCCAATCAATAAACACATATGAATGAAATTGCAAAACGAAAGTCTTCATATTATCAGTTTGCTAATTATTATTTGTTATTGCAAAAGAAAAATATGTGCATGATGAATATGATGATACATTGCCTACTTCATATTCTCTGTAAAACCGTATTGTACAAAAAAAACAATGTAATTTATCTATGTATATAAAAATAATATATGTATAATAAAAATCTAGTCTTAAAATAATCTTGTTTTATTAGCAAATTGATTAAGTTGCTTTACACTAACTTCTACCTAGAATACTTATTTCATGCTAACTTAATTAATTGGGTCCGAACTCAAACTAACTACATACATAACTTTAGCTGTACGTTGTTTGTAACTAAGTAAATAAGTTAAAGGTATTGCAAATACTGTTATGTTTCAAAGGAGTTTTTACTACATTATTTATTATAAAGAATATTTTTTTTAAACCTAACATTATAAAATACAAATACCTATAGTTTGCTTAAACCTAACACTACATATATGATTGTGACGCAATATTTACGTATGAAGCTAAAAGCATAAAAGTAATAATTAAAAGGAGAGAATGGACAGGTTTGTAGGTCCAGATCAGTGTCTATATCGACCCCCCTGTGGTTGACGACCTACAAACGGTTCATACACATGAAAATATAAGGGGGGTCACGATAGTTTCACCCATTGAAACCTACGTAAAATTGATAAGGTCTATATTCAGACTTTATTAAGAGATGAAATATCTACAGTTAAGAATTTACTAATATCTCTATTTCGGCAATTATTTGTTTTAAACACCATCCTGAAGCAATATTCTCTCCTGCCGTTTGACCCCTCCAGCACTAATAAGCATCTCAAAGTTAAGGTTTGTCCCCCGAGTGAGAATCGATAGTGCACAACATTTGCAGTCTATTTTTTTGGTTTCCTAGGAAGATACCTTTACAATAAACTGAATAAAAAATTACAAATATAGTCTTCTACAAAGTATAAATGAAAAAATACGGTATCCCGTTGGCTAAAATCTCCTAACTATAAGGAAACTGAAAATCTTATTTATTTAAATATACGGTTTTACCCACGTGTGTATTTCTGGGATGCCCAACTAGTTTCGTGTATCGTCCGGTACAGTCGCGGCTTTACGATATACTCCTTGAAAAAGGCCTCCTATCGAGACCGATTAGATGAATCTAATTCACGAAAGTTTTTATTCTAATAAACTGAAAATCTGCTGTGTGTGTCTTCATAGTCAGTTGGAAATTGGAACATACTTACACACACACTCATGCATGCACACTCACACTCACACGTGCACACACACTCGCACATGCACACCCATACCCACACGCACGCACATACATGCTCACAAACACACAACACATAAACATACACATCCACACGCAATTGATTACATTCAATATAGTAGTAGGTATATACTCAGCATTACGACACTGTAGATAAACGTAGTTATTTATTCATCTCACATGTAATAAAAACACAGTAACTAAACTATGAATTACACGTACTCTACCATCTACTTATCTAGAGATAGGAGAGGCTGGTTATCTATCATACAGGCCCTGCCTAGTACAGAAGCTAGTCTCTTACACAGATTATGACTGTCTTGAAATGTATACATGGACTGTAATTGATTTTTATAACAAAATTGTATATTAGAGAATAAATAAATGATTATTATTCTCTTTATTCACATTAATAAACATACAAATTACATTTTTAAATATAAAATAAAAACAAAATATATATAAAATATAGTGTTCCACCGGTATCGGGTACAGGTACCAAGCTACCGGTGGTTAGGGCTCCATAAACAGGAACCTCCTCACAATACGTGCCGTATCAAGAAGGACTGCCTTCTGCATTAGGCCCTTAACCCAGCTGTGTAACGTGAGCCTCTGCAGATGTTGGTCGAGGCTCTTGGCAATCAACCCATGAGCTGATATGACTATCGGTACAATGATTGCAGAACTAACATCCCACATGTCGACCACCTCATGGGCCAGAACTAAATATTTTATTTGTTTATCTTTTTCTGCCTTTATGAGGTTGTCGTCATGTGGAATGGTAATGTCTACAATCATTGCTCGGCGCTCTAGTCGGTCTATCACCACTATATCAGATTATTATTATTATTATTGTTATACATCAAATACATGCATTTTTACTAACAGTCATCGGACGTGTACTACTGTTTTACTTTATTTTGGTTACTTTTATTTATATAATTTCGACATGTTCTTATGAAGCCGTGACTGCTATATATTATATAAATACAATTATAAATATTGAAATGTACAAAAGCAAACACAGTTTTCAAAATCTTTTATTGATATTTAAAAGCGTGAAAGTATTTGAGACGGTTTTAGGTTCGGGTGAACTATTTTCTTGGAAATATCCTCTTTCAGAATTTTTTTGTTGCATTTTTAACAACTTCAACATATAAGATATATTTTCGAGTTCACTGTTATAAAGTATAGATTTAGGTTAATAATAAAAAAATATATATACACGGGGGTCTACCCAACATCGAAAACATGGAAAGAGGTACACAAGACAAAAATGTTTGGTGACCTCTGGTCTAGTGGTTAGGGATCCTGACTGCTGAGCACAGGTCATTGGTTCGCATCCCAAACGCGGTAAAAAAATTGTGATCAACAAATAGTCGACAAACTAAGTAAGAAAGTTTTTGTAATAAAAAAGTACTAAACTTGTAACATACATACTTACTAATAATGTTTAACTACGATAAAACGGAACAACTTGTATGTAGTCAATGATAGTAATTACTCATATATAAAAAAAATTGCTTGCATTTGCTGTTATTTATTGACTTTATTTCATACACGCATTTCATAATATGTACATAACATTGTAATCGTAAACTAGAATTTAATTTGTATTTGATTTTTTATTATTATTACAAATTTTTATTTTTATTATAATTCCATTATGTTGCATCTTAATTATATTATTAATTTATAATTTTGCTATAAATCAATTGTATAGCAGGATAATTCTATAATGTTTTCTCTGCATTTTATTATTTTGATATTTTTAAAATATATGTTTTGCATTGTAAAACAAATACCAATAAATATGTATATTTTTTCTGGGTGGAAGGCACTGACGACTGTAACACAATTTGTATTTATTAGTACAGTTTTTAACGGCAACCTCTTATCTAATGTGCCTTGGTTCGGTTCAAAATATCCATCCCCATCACCTGGACGATTGGCACTACACCACCGTGCACTTCTTCACTTCTCCAGAAGCTTTTTGCCTCGCACAACCAGACTATGGAACAAATTGTCACCTGCGGTATTTCCGGCCGATACGACCTTCAAACCTTCAAGAAAAGAGCGTACTCCTACCTAAAAGGCCGGTAACGCACTTGCCGTTTCGCACTCTTGAGTTGCGGGTGTCCAAGGGCGGCGGTAGTCACTTACCATCAGGTGACCCGTCTGCTCGTTTGCCCCCTGTCACATACAAAAAAAAATGTATTAGTATAAGAGACATTTTTAAACTATATTTAAATTAAATTTAATTTAAAAAAAAAATGTACCTACCATAGTTGTGTTTATAGCTTGTCAGTATAAATAATTCAACTTTTTAGTATCGTAATACCTATGTAATTTAAAAAGTTAGATACTTAAGGTATTTGTAAGCATTTCAATAAAAACATAAAACTTATAAAACACCAACCAAATACGAAACTTGATAAACCTTGTTATAATTCTCCAGTTGAATGATTACGAAATATTACATCGAGCAGTAAATAAAAAAAATATATAAAGACTTACGAAAACTTTTAAAACATTTACGTCATTATGAATCCTTACTAATATAGTAGCAGAATTGCAAATGTGTTTGTTTGTTACAATTTTACGACTCAATTACTTTTTGAGTGGCCTGACTGCTAAGCCAAACGTCTTGGGTTTCTCACTCAGGACAAATAAGTGTGTAATAAGTATAGTCATTTGTTAGTGTTTGGGTGTAATTTAACTAATATATGTATGATACACATACATACATAGTCTCACGCCTGTGTCCCCGAAAGGTTCGGCAGAGGCGGAATTAACTCCCACATGTTGTGGGATATAGTAATAGAAAGAGACTATAATAAAAAGAGTACAAGATAACTTTCGAGAACAACATTGGAAAATTTGGACCAAATTGATATGAAAGGGAGGATAAAAGGGAATTAAAGAGATTTTGCTTATACAGATGGAATGGGGAGTAGGCATACCTATAACGATCGAACTATCGATAGAGTAGAGTAGTAGAGGGCAAACGAGCAGACGGGTCACCTGATGGTAAGTGACTACCGCCGCCCATGGACAAGTCACAAGTGCGTTGACGGCCTTTTAGGTAGGAGTACTCTTTTCTTGAAGGTTTGAGGTCATATCGGTCCGGAAATAAGGCAGGCGACAATTTGTTCCATCGGCTGGTTGTGCGAGGAAAAAAAGCTTCTGGAGAAGCGCACAGTGGTGGAGTAGGACGATGGCGGAAACCTGCAGCCGGTATAAGTCCGAACAATTCCTCTGAACACTCCAAATGATACAAGCGATGGAGAATGCAAAGTGAAGTTACATCTCTACGCAACGCCAAGTGTCAAGCCGATCAGAAATATCTTGGTAGTCGCTCTCCATTGATTTTTTTTTAATTAAATTACTATTTGTGTATTGGGTAGAGTAATCATTGATGAATAATATAGACATTTGTGGATCACATTTTTTTTGTCTCATGTAGGAATCGATCCCGCGACCTCTGGCGTAGCAGATAGGGTTACTGACCACTAGACTAACAGGTCAGCTTACTATTATATTACCACGGAACCGATCATCATGGAATCAAACACTTTGTCTGAAGTAGAGAACTTAATAGGGTATCCTTCATCCAGGAATAGAAAGTACCGATAACGAGATACAGAAAAATATTTTTACTTTAGTGAAGCCGCAGCTTTTTTTTAATTCTATAGAGGGACAGACGCACAAACAGGTCACCTGATGGTAAGTGACACCCTTCGTCCATGGACACCTGCAACTCAAGAGTCGTAAGTGGACTGCTCGCCTTTAAGGGGGATGAGGGAGAGTGAGATGCGGGGATGGGAAAGAGGAAAGAGGGGATAAGTGGATAGGAAAGAGGAGAGGGGGAGTTAAGCCTCCGGAAACCTCACTCGTTTCGGGGAAATGCAACGCAAGCGTTACTTCACAACCGGTTTTTATGTGAGACTGTGGTATCGCATCCATTCGTGCCTAAGCATTGCTTTACCACTTTGTAATAGTAGCTAAACTACTATTAAATAATAGTTATGCACTTGGATTTTTACATATTGCAGAGGGCTTTTCAATAGATTACAATACCCTATCGCTTCTCGAACGTATCGTAAGAGGCAACTAACTGATCGGGCTATTGTGTATCCAACAGTATTTTTAAAGTGCCTGGTTGACAGCAATAGGCTTCCCCCCATTGCGTAAGTAAGACTGAATTATGTTATACTAAATTTTGGATTCTATGACGCCTATGCCTACCTCTGCAGGGATATGAGCGTGAGTGTTTATATGTTAGGTTATGTATAAGCAATAATAGATTATAAGTTTTTTTGTAAAGTAACATAATACGAAAATTTGTTTTTTTTTTTTGTATTAATAAGAAACTCTGTCGAAAACAGACTCTTAGTCTTAGTTCTTAGTATTATTATTTATAATAATAAAAAAAATCGTTCTGAAAATAAAGTGCCCAAAATAATTAATGTGTTTTACTAATCTTTTGTCTAAAAATAGTGAAAGTATTAAAGCTACCTATTTATTAGTAGCTATAACAATAGCGATACCAAAAAAACGTACCAGTTTATAGACCTTACAATAGAACAAATATTTCCAGATTTAAAACAATAGCAGTTTTAAGAATGTAGGGACAAAGTCTGTTAAAAGGTTTTGCCATTTACTTTAGGCAATTACAACCATTATTACGTACTAGCTAAGGTGGATAATATCATACACTATAATATCAGGTATGAAAAAATTATTAGTTGAAAAAAGAAAATACTTGGAAACTTAAAGATTATCGCTAGTTTAAAACTGATTGGACCTTTTGAAGAATTTAACTTTTGTTGGAATAACGGTACTTTTACAGCGTGCAATTTAAGTATTTAGTAATGGTGGGCTATAAATATCTATGAACAAAAGGCTCGCATTATTACCATCTAAATACTATAGAGTTATTTATTTTTTTAAGCTGCAAATAAATAAATTTATAAATTAATAAACAATAGATTCTCACATCTGGAGATTAAAGGTTCATGTTCAGATTTTCTTGTCTTCACCAAAGTGTAAGTACCGATTTGAGACTTGTCTGAGATTTTAAGAATTTTATCTACTTTACCAGAAATAAAAAGCAGTAAGGAAAACAAGTTAGGACTTGAGTATTGAAGGTGTTCAAAGCGTTGGCAAAAACGACAACTATCACAGAATACATTAGGCCCTTTAAGTAAGACAGGAAGTGTGCTTGTTTCACACGTGGTATATTTATGTACAAATATATAAAGAAACAGTCGGGGTAAATACGTCACAGAAATACATATTTGAATATATTTTGTAACGTAATTGAATATGAAAAATGGAGATTAATATATTTTTAAAAGATATATTTCTAAAATGTTGGTATTAGTAACAAGTTTGATAATACAGAGTATAGATCCAGTTATAAGAAGACTAAAGAAGGTTCTTTACCTAACTGGATATTATAATTTTACTAAAAATAACTTAAGAGATATTAATTTAAATTAGAGGCAATGTGCATTTAATTAAATATTCATAAGAATTACAACCAATCTAAGCATTGCATGTACATTTTGATTCCTTAAAGGCGAAGGCGATTCAGAATGAGTAATATACTTTCATTGGGGAAAAAGGTAGGACAGAATACCTACATATATTGGATATTAAATTTTCTATATAAAGTCGGATCTACATCAAAGAGAAAACAAAAATCTAAGTATAATGAATGAGCTTGTTAGATTCTCAGTACTTTGCTTTTGAGTAAAAAAATGAATTAGCTAAAACACTACACAGAATATGGGTGTGTGTGTATTAGCTGTAGTTTTAATGAAATTTTACGTAAATTTTAAAAGAACGTATACATGTCAATCATAATTTAAAACTTTCAATTATAATCAGCAACAGTTTTAGATCGGATCGTATTTACCGACACTCGTCAGTTCGAGTTATAGGAACTCGACCCTGGCTTTTGATACTCCCCAATCGATCTGTTGCAATATCCATTTCCTTCGCTTTTTATCGTCCCATTCCTTTAAATATACTCTAAGTTATTCCGTCAGATACCTTGCTTGCCCTACGTAATTGGGAATAAATTATAATCGGCAAATATGTTATTTGACTCTGACTGCCTCTTCGGAGATACAGGCGTGTGTGGAATGCATGTATGCATGTTATAATCACAATTACTTAAATTACTTGTTTTAATAAAACTTTTTTTTTTTCAATTATAAAAAATGCCCCCCTGTCTATTACTCCAATTAAGTTTTGGGTTCGTTATAACACACAATATTGTCTCCGGACTCATTTCCATACTCCATGCTGCAAATAAAAAAAAAACAATAACAACTAACATAACCCCGACAACGCACTCAGAATCTGTGGTGAACATACTACACAATACGTGTACACTTATATCAAGAGACACACGAGGTAAGTCTAAAGTCAAGTTTCAGTAAAATATCTCAGAATAAGAACATTTAAAATAACCTTTGCGCGCTTGCAATAGTTATACCATGAACATCATGATCAGTCATGTTGCTTACCCTGTTTTGTCTTCTCTGAAGAGCTTTTTATATTATTTGGTAAATACAGCAAGACCAAAAAAAAACTTTACTAATAAAACTATTAGATACAGAATAATTCATATAATTTACAGCTACAAATACCTACTTACCTCAAAATATATGTACATAAATCTCACATTTTTTCCCCTCGTATCTGTTTATAAGTAGCTAAGAAACAATGAATTATGAGAAATAGAAATATTATTAATATAGTAAACTACTCTACTACTCTTCATTAAATATATATATATTCACAGAAACTTGATAAATAGAAGTGTTTATGACGTCAACGCCAATACTGCCAACCCCTTAAATTATTTAATATTAAAATTAATTCAAAGTCTCATCATATAACATTATTTTTCTATTCTACTCAGTGTGAAGTAAGAGTGTTAAATAAGTAATTAGATCCACAAGTCTATTCTATAAATCACTCAAATTGTTAAAATGTAAGTTAGAATGAAAGATTATTCCCTTAAACCGGAGATTACAAAATGTTTCGTAAGTAAAGGAGGCAGTTTCTTTAAAACTCGTAGTTCATGATCATCATATAACATTCTCCTAACCGAGCCTCCGCCCCCATGAAATGTTATAACTTTTAGATTTCAAAGATATGACGTAGGTCCCGTAATGTGCTGGCATTTTTGTTGTGTAAGTACAAATGATTATTTATTTTCGTAGGCTTTGCTGATAATATTGCTTGTATAAGGTAACTTCCAAGTAGGTACGCTGTACAAGCAACACTATCAGTTAATACTTAAGACAAATACCTACTTTAAAACATTTTATGGTAGGATATGTAAGATTATAAGGAAGGTAATTTAAGACTTCCATAATGGGCTGTTGTTTGTATAGTACGTGGTAAAATAAACTTTATTGACATGATAGTTTCACCCGTACGGAGCTGTCAAGTACACTATCAATAGAGTCCTAAACAAGAATACAGTATTTGTAAGTACATTACTAATGAGCGGCAAATCATAGTTATTCTACTAATTACAAAGTCTTTGTCATCATTTTAAAATAGAATATCTTTAATTTGACCAATTAAACTAATGACAAAAGAGTTACCAATTTCTTTATCTTGAAAAGTGCGTTTTTTCTGGTAAATAAGTGAATATGAGATATGTAAGTTTATCAATGTCTTTCTAATAAATTGTGCGTAAAAAGGAGGAATAAAGTTAAGTTGGACTCAAATAATGCAAGAACTGTTAAGTATATGAATATTTTTATATCATTGTATAAAGCAACTTCTTTACGTAAGAGCCTTCTTTCTCATTCACTAGGTACCTACAGTAGATCGTGCTAACATTGTGACACGGGCCTTGAACTTACACAACAGCTGAACAAACTAGAATGCTGTCTCTGCGTAACTATTAAGAAACATATTTTCTGTCTAGTCGACAAATATGTGATGGAAAATACGAACGAACGCTACACTGATTCTTTGTTATTTATAGTCGGGTTTTATGATTTGTGATTAAGATATTCGAGTGACTGAATGTATACGTACAATCTTAAGGTACAACATCTACGTATACATTTAACTACTTGGTGTACTTATAAAATGTATAGTGTTGAACTGAACCAAGTTCAAAACTGTTAAGTTGAGCAGGTAACATGTTATGTGTGGTTTACAACCTCAAGTAAGGCCGAGAATGCAGCCACCGTCGGCAAACAAAATTGAGATTTGCATGAGGCGGCGGCGGCGAGGCGTACGCTAGCCTCGCTCGCCTTGCGATTAAAAATGCAGGGAGCGCGGGTGGGAGCGCGCGGGAGGGGCGGGGCTGTGATGCACGCTCTCATTGGTGCGGTGCCGGGGGGCGGTACCGGTATGCGCGGGGGGAGACAGCAGGCGCCGCACCCGGGCCGACAGCCTTCTCACAACGCACGTAGCCTCCGCGCCGTACGGTCCCGCGACACGGTATCTGACGCGCACCGCCGCGAGTCCATGTGAGCGACCGACGGTTCTCTTGTTGTGTAAGGTGAACGAAGGATCAGCAAGCTGTACGCGCCGCAGGAAGACGACATGTTGACGATGGAGACGGACCTCAAGGGTGGCAGCCTGCACGCCACCGTGCCACCGCACCACGCTCTTCAGCACGGCTACGGGTCACTGGGCGCGCTCGGTGGCATGATGGCGCTGCCACAACAGCAGCCACTAAGCCAACACCAACCTATGCAGCATCAACACCACCAACCACTACCGCAGCACCATGCGCAGCCCCAGCCACAGCACCATCAGCCACCAAATAATAATAACAATAACACCAGCAAAAACTCTAACGCAGAGCGTGTTAAGCGTCCTATGAACGCGTTCATGGTGTGGTCGCGCGGGCAGCGAAGGAAGATGGCTTCGGATAATCCTAAAATGCATAATTCGGAAATATCAAAACGTCTCGGTGCACAGTGGAAAGATCTCTCTGAGACAGAGAAAAGACCGTTCATCGATGAGGCTAAGAGACTTCGCGCCGTTCATATGAAGGAACATCCAGATTATAAATACAGACCGAGAAGGAAGACGAAGACTCTCGCAAAGAAGCAAGAGAAATATCCTTTAGGTGGAGGAGGACTATTAGGCGCAAGCGATGGACAGCGGAACACAGCTCCTACGGCCCAGCAACCGCGCGACGTCTATCAGATGACGCCAAACGGATATATGCCTAATGGATACATGATGCACGATCCAAGTGCATACCAGCAGCAGGCCTATGGCTACCCGCGCTACGACGTCTCACAAATGCAGCAGGGCGGCTACGGTGGCGGTTACTATGGCGGCGGCCAAGGTTCGCCATACCTGCCGCAGCCTCCCTCACCATCAGCATATGGCCTAGGACCGGGTTCGCCCGGCGGGTACGCGCTTCCACCCTCATGCGCGTCACACTCGCCGAGTGGCTCATCGGCCAAGTCAGAGCCGGTATCGCCAGGCCCGCCGGGTATGAAACGTGAGTTCGGGCACGAGCCGCCGGCACAGTTGAAGCGTGAATTCGTGCCGCACGCGCACTCGCACGACCAGCTGGCGATGAAGCGCGAGTACGGACAGCAGGACCTTTCACAGATCATCAACATGTACCATGTACCGGACGAGCAGCGGTACGCGGCCGCGAATGAGCGGGCCATGCCGCTCATCTGAGAGTCGCCGTTCGCGTGCGATATCGACATCCCGCCGCTATGAGCTCGTCGAGTCGCCGCGTTTCCCGTCTCCAGTGACTTTGTTGCGAAACGTTTCGCATTAAGACAGACTCAGTGATCGTTATCTCCCGGCCGTACATACTTCTAGGTATGTCCATTTATTTGTTTTGTATGTACCGACGCTGTTAGTGTTGCGAACTGTTGACTAGCAAGTCGTCGGCCAGACGCCGACGGCGGCACGTTCAATTAATATTGTTGAATTAATTATCTTGTATTATATTATGATTATTGTATTTTTTCATGGTTTAAGTTAAAATATTTTAAGTCGTGCCGTGCGGATGGACGCTAGGATTCCGAGTGTTGTTCGGGTGAAAGACGATGTAGTGATTGAGGTAATTTGAATACCAAAAAAATTTGAACAAGTTGTAAATATAGTGTTAAAGGCTAGAAGTTGAAGTTAGTCGGTAAAGCGTAGGTAGATAGCGATAAGTCGTGCCACGACGCCACTCTCGTACGCCTGTCGTGCGTTGTACAAAATATTTGTTATATGGAATCGAAAGTTATAAAGCCTCGAAAGACTAAAATATTGTAATACGAAAATGTACAGTGAGTGTTATATAGTCAGTGGACACAAAAATATATTGAAGAAAAGATGAAGTTATCAATAAACGACGCGTTAAAATTGTACATGCTGTTTTGTTCCATATTCCCAAGTGTTACCCCGCCCGCACATCGGCATTGCTCCGATACTTCACAAGTGATCGCCAAAAGTAAATACCACAGACATGACTCAGTCAGTCGAGCGAAACCACACTATCATAAAACAGAATATTGTTCTACTACCCACTCCGATTTAATTATACAGTTTTTTTAGAAAAGCTGAAAATGTTGATAGAAAGAATGAAAAATATTTTATTCATTGTTGTTTGAGATACATGTGCAAATTTATATTATAAATTATAATATTATTATGGCTGCTGAAATTTATAACAAATTACACACAAAAATACATTGAATTTATATTATTTTTAATTAGCTCAACACACTGCCATAGAAAAGACATCAACGCGTTTCATTACGCGTGTATTGCTTTTGATTAAAGTCGTTGTCTTATTGTTGCAGAGAGTAGGTAGTAGTTAGTACAAGTTATGATCATTTGAATAGATTGTTTATAATTCATTTTTGTTCAATGTTCAAAGCAACAGTTCATAGACAAGGTAATAAATAAATTACATTCACAATATTTGATGGTCAGATCCAATTTTATGTCAACGGTGACATTGTTATCAATTCAGTGTTATTATCCGCTTTAAAAGGCATCACAGGAAAATAAATATTTTAAGCTTATATTATTTACATATAAAAGATTTGATTCATTGAACTGGTATATTCTAAAGTAACCTTTTTGGTTTACAATCACTTTGTTGTGAATAAATTACGTTATTATTAAAGATGATTGATATTTATTTAACTGTCGATACGAGTATTTATATATTAAATAATGTATCAATAAAATATTTAGTAAAACGCTGAACCAAATTAAATTAATAAGTGTTCAGCGTTATTTTGAATTTTTTATTTTAGTTCCAAAAAAAATATTATAGAATAATACACAACATAGCGAAAGTTTTTTTTTAATTAAAGTAGCATTAACATAATGTAACATTGGATAATAATTAAAACTTTTATTACTATTATAATTTTGAATTTGGCATATCCACGATTAAGTATCCCATCTATGGAATGTGTTAAGTAAACATTATCTTATATAAAATAATCCAGTACAATTCATAACTATTTATAATAAAGTTAAACTCTAAAATAGATATTTGCATAAAAATAAAAACGCTGAGAAATCGTTTAATTCTTTCTATAAAATCAAAACATACACATCTTAGTATATAAAATCAAGTGGGGGTTAGTTAGACCACTTATAGCTCAAGTTTGGGTAGATTTTCTTTATTATATTTGATTTGTTGTATTTATCTGCGCTCCGAAGTTAATAATAATTATTAAAAGTATTTCTATAGATATACTAAACTGAAGTTATACTTTCAAATAACATTACAGGCTTTTTAAAATCAGAGAAGATATTTTAATAAAATAATTACAAAAGCTACTTTAACATTTATTTCTTATCATCAGTACAAACAAATTCACCGTAACTTAAAGGTCTATGAACTCAAAAATTGCTTCACACAACCATGTAAGTCAATAGTGTTCAGGAAACTGGCATTTTAATCAATTACTGTCAACACGCAAAGGGTGAGGAGGGATTTAATCAAATCCCTCGGAGTAGTTGATAGAATTCGGGCACTTTCCCACCCCTGGGAATTAAATGAGAACCGTCTTACTCCTGATGAAAAACGCCCAGATATTTAGCGACATCCATTTAAACACTATTCTCTAATCAGGCTTAAAGTGAGGGCGATAACAGTATGGGGTTATTCGATGATTTATTTTATATGAAAACTTAGGTAAGTATCGATACTTCTTTGAAAAGAAAAACCAATAGTTTTATATTTACATCTTCAATGAGACGGAAAAGTCCAAAAAATATGCATGTTTTATTTACTGAAGTACTTTAATTAAAAAATATATATGAACTATTTCAAAAATACATAAGTATTGTACCTAGGACTAAAATACTCAAACCACCTAAGCTTAAACTTTTTCCTACAAAAATATGTTTTATGTAGTAATCCATAACTTACATAAGGAAAAATAATTCTCATTTTATATACAACAACAATTTTGGACTTGCATGTAACCGACCCATCAGTTAATATATCCAAACTTGGAAAGGTTTTAAGAATTCGAATTTTCAATTCGAACATCTAGAAATAACTCTAATGCTTTTGTAAAAGCTAATTATAAAGTAGTTCTAGTTCTACAAATGCCTATATAAAAGAAAGAATAATGTTTAGTATTTTTTAAAGACAGCTTCCGTATTAAACCTGACTCATAACAAAAATTGAAACAACCGACAAAAAGATCACCCAGACTCTAAATAACTGTTTGTGTATAATTTTTTTTTGTCACATGTTTGAATCGAACCGAAATGCTCGGCAGTGAAGATCTCTAACCACTGACCAACAGTGTTCATCGTAATGTAATAATATATATTTTATTTATTTTTCTCAGAAATAAAAAAAAATATAGGGAATTATATTAATGTAAAATGGTTGACATGTAAGTTTATATATTTAATAAACAATGTTTCGAAATAATATATTTTTGTACTTGATCATGTTTAAAACAAAATATGAATTTTCTTTAGCTAGTGGTCGTCTTATAGTTCAAATTCGAACTCAATTCATTACGTTTTTAAGTTTTATCGTTTATATATAGTTCATATATAGAAAATATCATAAACACTTATAGAAAAGATTATAAATGATAAAGGGATCGGACTGTTATCCATCAGTCAGTATACATACAGTCATACCTACGCCTAAAAAACTTATATATTTATATAAAACTTACATACATTAATAATTATGGCAACACCTACTTGGAATTTATAGTTAACCATAAACACGAAAAAGCGTTTAAAAATATATCATTGCATATTTGTATTTCAATATTTTTGTTGTCATATTTTTTTTGTTTATGCATAATTTTATTAAACAAAAACCATTATTAAGAATACTATCCATAGACCAAACTTGTAATTCCCTGTAATTTGACAACTGATCATACAAGAACATTTTAATAACATAAGTTTGTTAAATACTTAAAAAAAAATAGCGCCTTAAAATACATTAATGTAAATCATAAAAAAGCGCACTGTGGAATTCAAATACTTACATAATAATTTGATAAAATTAAGAAACATTCCATTTTCAACTAAGATTCAGTTCAATTTTTTATAGTTTATTAAACTACGTCGTTGGTTTTAGACATAGGTATTTAGTTTCAGTTTTAATTACGGTCTGCAGTGTATAATACACGATTATACATAATTATATGAGTTACAGGAATTGTATTGCTAAAAATATGTATGTATATATAACACAGTCTTCATGAACCTTCCATACATGTTATAAATAATAACAGTAAGGTAGTGTTGTGTTGTAACGTATGTAAAGGTCTGTATTTACTCGTATAAAGTAACCGTTCTCCGCAGGTTTACGTGCGTTTATGGTCACTGCCCCGCTCCTAAGTGTCATAGCGTGATTATTTTATCTCTGAGGAATCCCCCTCTTGGCATAAAATTTTAAGGCATAATATTCTTTGGCTTTAACAATAACATATTAATACTTTTCCCTAATGCGAAGGTTATCATAACTATCATTTGGTCTTATTTGGAGTTGCATAAATTGACTATTAGCCACAATGTTTTTTTTAGACGTTTTGTTAAGTTATGGTTATTTTTTAGCCTTGAAAAAAGATTTATTGACAGATAAATGATTGAATAAATTAATTATCATATTATTATGACTACAGAAATTATGCTTCGATTATTAGTCAAGAAAATTAATAATAAAAATTATGTATTTATAGTTATAAATGTGGGTACAACATCATTTGAACTTATATATCCTCGAAATTTTACTTGTTTTAAATCCCGTATCATTAAATTTTAAAATATTAGGAATAAACTGTAAAGAAATATAAATTGTACCTTCAATATAATATGATCAGCAAAAGGCAGAAGGAGGTATATTCGAGTTTGAGTTATAGTTATGCGAGCCTGACTTGCTCGAGCTATATAACATAGTGCAAGCCTATTGCCGTCATTGGGCTTGCCCCCTTTTACGTAAATGGGACTAAATTATTATCGGAAAACTGTTGGCGTTAATTATGATTCTGCCTACCCCTTCGGAGCACAGGCGTGAGTGTATGTATGTATTATTTGTTCTGTACATTTGTCATAATTTAATTTATAAAACGTGGCACGTGTTTGTTTCAGTTAACTCGTATTGTTATCTAATATATATCGATTACAACTCATTTTGTATCGATGAACTGCACGGTAACTAATTTAATATATACTTAATTATTACATTATATATGTAAATCTAGAATTCGTCTTATAACCTAAGTTTTAGTTAGAGAATAATATTTAAAAAAATACTAAATATTTTTGTAATAGTATAAAGTGGCGGTCTGTTGTCTCTGCCAACCCCAAATGAAAAAAAAAATTGAGTTTTTATATGCATGTAATATATGTAAATTTTAATAAACTAATATAAGTATTACATTATGTTATTATATTTTACTACTAATAGCATCCTGACATCGCGATGATAGAATGTAAGCATTCAACGTCAAAATCTAGAAGTTGTATACTCACAACTATTGATACTAAATGGTAATAGAATTACGGTTAACATTTAGGTTTCAGATTTAAATGAACAAAAAAAAACTACATTAAAGAAATAATTCCTAACTCCAATGAAGTTGAAAAAAAAAATACTTATTGTTTAAATTTTTTCTTTATCTACATTCACAAAGTGCTAATCTACAAAGGCCGAGCCGATTTTGAAACATAGTTTAGATGATGTCAGCTCGGTGCATTCGTTTACGAACTACGATGCCACAGACAAATACACATAGACAGACACGTCAAACTTATAGCAATATTCTAATATTCATCATTGTTTAATTAGTAGTAGTAGTAGAAATACGACTTGGTTCCTTTTGTATAATAGGTAGGCACTGGGCTATATTTCATCAAACTTTTAGACCTCATAAATTGTATGCCAATCTTACGATTAAAAAATCGTATAATAGTATCGTATATCGTCATTATTATAGCCGGGATTCAATCCCGTATTAAATCTATTATCTGATACACACCCATCGCAAAAGTTTAAAAACAATTAAACTGGAACATTTAAGTGTCACACCGCAACAAATTCATAGAACAATAAACAGAAATACTGCGCACAAAATGAATTCATTAAATCTAGTTGACAATAAAATTAATACACAAAAATATGAATTCCGGACGCACATTGGTTCCGCACCCCACCGTTCCGCGGCGTGACCCGAGACTCGAACCCGCTATCCGAGGGTGGATAATCACGGTGGGTTCCCACGAAACCACGCTATTGTTTCCTCTCACGGTTCGCGACATGTCATTGCGATGATTGCTGGGCCACTGGCCTACTACTTTCTAATCATATGTTCTGTAAATAACGCTTTCGTCTACCTTGAATTTCTTGAATATTATCGAAGTATATATAGATGTATAATTTAAAATATTGATAAGATTTAAATAAAGTTTATTACGTAAAGCTTATTACGTTACCCATACAAAATTGGTCACTTTTATTTGCTATTCTTGATGATTGTATAATCATGTCAATCATCCAATCGATTGATTTAAGATTTGCATACAGTTTTCTATATTTATGTACATATTCGTACACATATCAAACTATAACTTGCAAATAAGGTCCAAGAATGTTATTTTGACTACTTACTGGACTTGATATGTTATGTAAGTATCTACATACATATATAATGTAATAAGAACCTTTTTAATTTCTAAGTTACATTTGCTCTCTTGACGGTATCGCTTTTAACTGAGACTTATTCAACTGACTATTCTAGTTTTATTAATTGATTTTATTCTTGATACATATTGTTTTAAGAGCTAATATTAAACAACAAGTAGGTAAATTAAATATTTTAGACTATAACATCTACATTAAAATAATTCACACACCCGCCATTATTTCAGTTGGTCTAACCATCATTATACCTAAGTAATCGGATATAGTGAGACTTAATTGAATTTATAAAACCGGAAATAAGCTGTCTAATTAAAACGAAATCACAGCTTAAAACATTTTAAATTTGGAAAGTAAATCCCAAATTGCACGGTATCACATTCCAAAAAAAATCATGTACCACCGGTCGTACATCTGCCACCCCTGGCAGGCTTTACCTACGTACATCCGCCGACACATTTGGCCCCATGGTTTTTTCCCTCCATGTCGCAATTTGATTTCCCGAACTCCCAGGCGGTGGAACAGTGTAAACATCGGAACAAACAACAAAACTAAAGTTGTCACGTAATTCGTTCGTCAAATATTCGTCTATTTGTTCTTGAGATTGACACCAGCCCGCCCCCAGCTGCGGACCTTTGTTTTTATGTTGCACGCTGTCAATATTTGGTCTCATTTGTCATTAAGTGGTTTTAAATGCCGATTCGTTGACGATACAGATCAGTTGAAAGTGGGTGGCGCTGTGTGGGATTTATTCAAACAAACGCCGTACGTACTACGTGAATAGATACCTAACTGTTTGTAAACATGAACTTTGACTTTGACATGAATATGTATAGGAAACATTCTAAATTCAAAAAAAAGAAATTGAGCTCAGAGTTTGTATGAATAATATCCATCCTAATACTGACAATAGTTTAGCCTTGGTTAGGAGTTACTGCAATGAGTTGGTATTCGGCCGCTGCAAAAAAAAATTAAGTGGAATTTTAGCCTTAGTTTAGTGTGCATGACCTTCTTGGAATTGTTAGTTGCCGTAACGGTACTTACGTCGTCTCCCTCAGGTAGGCCGCACTTACTAGTTACTCGAACACTCGACGTTGCCGGGAACACGTTTTTATGATGACTTTTTCAGTCATAAGTACTAAATGACGTTTTACATGCAGCTGTTTTTGCTCGATTTGAAGTTCTCGGTACTCACTTTTCCTAGCATAAACTTTTATTTGTTTACATATAGAAGTCGTGTACAAAAGTATCTGAAATATATACCAAATAAAGTTAAGAGAGTAGAGTTTGATAATAAAATCGGTTAAATATACATTTTGCTGACTCGGTTTATTTAAATTTGTTCTTTTTCTGTTTATCAATGTCAATCCAACAATCTTATATAGCGGTAAACTGCAAACAGATATAAAAGATAATATGAGTGTGAACTAGATAAACTGAATGATTACAAATTAGATCAACCTCTAACAATTTTATTGTACCTCAGCTTATTGTGTCGCGCACTCGATGATTTGCACTTTTATGTTAAACGGATATTTTTTTTTCAAAACAGATATTTGTGATCAATTCTTTGGCAAATAAGAATCAATGGCATGGCAATCAAACCCACGGCGACTTTTCCTTTGAGCAATTCAGCATCATCACATCAGCCTGCCAGTGATCTACTACACTTGCAAGATATACATCATGGGCTACAATGTCTTTGGGTCTGTTACGTTCGTGAAAATTTGTTCCCCCGATGTTGGTCTCGGGGATCGCTATAAAAACCGCTGTGAGTGAGGGCCTTTAGATATGATATATAACACGTTCCTAAAATATAATCCCTTTAATTCATATTGGTAATCATTATCGATAATGGCAACGAGATGAAATCATTTCATTTCTTTACGGTACGAGATAGGAAAAAGTATACTTGAACAAGAACAACGCTTTTATACATTTATATATACATATACATTCTTTATATAAATTTTCCTATTACTAAAAATATAGGTGTTTAGTATATACCTTTGCTTACCCCTTCAGGAGTATAGGCGTGAGCGTGTGCATGTTAATGTATGTATGTACTACTAAAGTGTTACTATTTTACTCAGGCTGTACTAGTTTTTTTTTATTTTGTTTTAAAAAAAGAATTCCCTCAGAAAGGATTATTTCCTGTGTCGCGGGTGACTTGACAAACATTCAAGCAACGGACACAAAGAACCCAGACTCAGAACAACAATTTGTGGATTACACAAAGTGTTGCACAGCGTGCGGGGATCGAACCCACAACACTCGGCTCGGCAGCGTAGTGGCGAGGTGACCACTTAAACCACTACACCATCCGTGCAGTAACAGATGAGTAGGTTAAAAGGTTGTGCTATGAATGGTAACAATATCTAACTTCTTAATCGTATGGCTCAGGGCTTGAATCAAAAATATATTTTACTAGCTTTCGCCCGTGACTCGTAAAATTTATTTTGCCAATATCTCGGCAGCAGAAGCTTTCCCTAGATGAAATGTAGATTATGTTGTTTTCTGTACACCTGGGAACGTGTTTGAAATTTTTTTAATTGCTTTTGTGGCATAGAGGACGTAAGGTGATCGGAGGGGAAAGAGGGAAAGGGGTTTGGGCCTCTGGTATCCTCATTCACTCGGTAAAAACAACGCAAGCATTTTTTGACAACCGGTTTTTTGCGAGGCCGTGGTATTAATCCGGTCGAGCCGGTCTATTCGTGACTAAGCATGGCTCTCCCACGGAACTTTTATGATGAACTGTTTTTGATGAACTTAAACAAACAAATAAACTTTCAAATTTGTTATATTAAATTAGGATGTTATATTGTATAAACAAAGTAATCCGTTGGACATGCAGATGCTACGAGGGTGACGAAGACAGGCATACATTACTTGCTTCTGCATCTCATCTGCAAGTCTGCAGCTATTGAAATACGAATTTCTCAATAACAAATTGAGTGATTTGAGCATCAAACGCTGGGATCTGCATTCTGTAAAATACGAATCTGGTCTAAATAGAAATAAAAGAACAATCTAAATCGTATCAGCCATTTAGATAAAGAAACCTAATAGTGAATAAGAAAAAAACATCTTGCTTTATAAAGGCTACCTACTAATATTGTCTACACGTACTCTTTTATTTTACTTACTACAGATTGGGTAGTATTTTTTAATAGTAAGCGACTAAAAAATTATTGAAAATCGAACATTAACTTTTTTGCATCTCCTTGGTTAATCAATGCTACCGGCATTGTTTTATAAATAGAGGCTAATATGCAGGTACTATAAATATTTAAACAATAATATACTGGACAATTATGACGGCTTTTATGTTCTTACCATCTGTATTCCAATAACTGCGTTTACAGGGCCGAGGTAAAAAAGTATAGAGCAATAAAAAAGTAAATTTGGAAAGTTTTATTACCGTAAAGGGTTGCTAACAGCAATGTAGGGATACGTCATAAAATAATTAAAGGCCTTTGGGACACCGCCAAAGCATCCTGGTACCTAACTGTAAAATGGTTGTTCGAAATCATCATGTCTGTGTTATTTCTGGCGGTTATTTAATTTACATGATTTAAAACAAAGAGTTCTGTATAATATTCCAACTGCTCCACAACAACGCAGCGCATTGGAGAGTAATATAATAGTTGTTTTATCTTGTCTGTAAGCCAGGTATTAAAAAAAGGTTTTACTTGCTTGTTATCAATATTTTCTACTTTTAGTCTGAAAATAAAAAAATATATATATGTAGATAAACATACGTTATTTATGATTTACTGGGTCAAAGTACTAACAAAAAAGAACCAGCATAGATCTAAGACTCCGTTTTATAACTGCTTTGTTATTTAAAAATAATAAATTCTGTATTCAAATTTGAAAACGTCATTTGTAGAAGCCTGTTCTCATGATAGCGCACTATAAATACAAAACCATCAGAGTATGACGTTCCTTTACCACCAACGGGGATATTAGGAATATAAATAGATAGGCACAGGCTGCGACCTAGTAGATCCCATTGAAGTAATGTTAGCTTCCATAATGCCAATTTTAAAATAAGTTAAGTAATTGCAACATTCAAGTGTAGACCATACACGCACATATATTTATAGGTATGCGAAAGACATAAAAAAGAGTTTTGCTGTTTTAGAGTGACGTCGATGACCAATGCAGTACGCAAAATCACTAACAACTACTGATTACAATTTGAATCTAATATTTATAAGATTACAAACACCAATTTGGTAGGTTAGGTAAAGGATTTAAATGGCCTTTTAAATTAACAAAAATTCTGTATTAAGTCTGTGTAACTTGACGTCACTTGCTTTTTAGTATACTTTAATATTAATTACATACATTCACGTTATTTAATAAGTAAGTTTTTAGTATGTTATTAGTTTAAAAATATACTAAGCTTTTCTATAACATGAAATGTATAGCGACTATACCTACATTCATGTATGTAGAATAGACTGCATTTGTTGTGTGTTTCACGGATGAGTAAAATGTTGATGGGTATTTAATATACCTCTGCCTTCACCATATGGGATACAGGCATTAGTATAGGTATGTATGTAATAGACATCCTATTCGTGATTGAGTTTGCCCTCTCGTCAAGCCAAATAATTAATAATTGGAATGTTTTAAGTGTGTAAATTGACTTAGCAAAACTGTTAAAGCATTACAAAATTTACTCTTGTAGTAAAATAGTATAAATATTAGTCATGTTCCAGGTATGACAACAATAAAGTGAAACAATGGCCCAACAACTTTCTAAGGAGAATCAAATTGTTTCAATGATAAGGTATCAGTATCACTTATATCAGTTGGAACCAAATGACGAATACCCTTCCTGGAATTGCATGACGCAGTAGTCATAATAGTATACTGGAGTTTTTATTTGAAATTTTTATAATAAGCAAACATATGTATATAAATATAAATAAGCAAAATGATTAATATCATTAAGTTACTTTTTCCCATTTGTGTATAACTACACTAAATATAGTTCTAGTTAATATATATGTATATATATATATATATATATATGTATATATATATATATATATATATATATATATATATATATATATATATATATATATATAATGGTAGACATTCACCAACAACAACGTAATCTCAACTTGTTTAAGCTTATGTTTTTTTCTTAAATGTACTTATTCTACACCAGACAGATTTAAGGTGTAGATAATATAATCATATAATTATATATATATATATATATATATTATTATTATATATATAATTCCTGCATTCACTAAAATTAGTAAACGTAGACACATAAATTGTTCTTTGCATTACATTATCCGTTCCAAACGCACGTTCATGCCTACAATAAGAATGTTCGTGTTCTATGTATATCGATACACGGTTATTCTGTTCAGTCAATAATAATCATTTGAAAATATGTGGGCGTTCGACAGGTTTCATGAACATTTAGCGTCAGGAAGCTTTGTACTAGTAAAAACATCGTCACAGGTGACGAAAGCTTGGTATATTGTTACGAACCGGAAGCCAAAAGTCAATCTTCTCAATGGATGTTTCCATTCGAAGATATGCCGACAAAAGTAAAGAAGGGCTGAAGTCAAGGGAAAAAGATGATTGCCTCATTCTTTGGACAAACGACGGGTCCTTTTGCAACAGTCATTCTTATCTTGGAAAATGTTAGACAATAGCGCCCAAGAAGCCGAATCCTCCTTCACCGCGACATTGCGTCAGACGGATTTTCGAATATTAGTCCCGACCTGGCACCTTGTGACTTTTATTTATGTCTAAAAATAAAAGATAAGATGGGACCAATTCCTTATATGAACCCTAAAGATGCCGTGGCTGCGTTTGAAAAAGGCGTGGAAGAGATCTCTAAAGAAGACTGGGCGCACTGCTTCAGTCAATGGTTCCATCGCATGCGACAGTGCTTAGAAAGGATGAGAGCCTACTACAAAAACCAATAAAAATATTAATAGTCTTCTATATCATTCCGTTTTTTGTTTTCTAAAAACTTTCAGCGTGACCCCCGTATTTACTTAGGTTGACCTCATTTGATTTTCAAATTCTTGTTTTTCAGTCAGCTTAGGGTTAGGGTTACGTTTGCACGAGCTATTGGCAATTATATATGTATATTTTGCGCATATTTTGCGTTGGCAGGAATAAAGGCTATCCGAGGCACCCTAACTCCCCGAAGAATCCCAGCAACCCTGTGATATTACCGACGACCTCGGACAGTGCCTCTGATAAACCAAGGTACTTAGCTCGGTATCCTGCAACGGCCTGACATTCCGTCAGTACCTGGGCTGTAGTTTCTTCTGGGTCCATGCATGCTTTGCAGAGTGGGCTGTCCTTAGCACTTATGGCAAAGAGGTGTTTGTTAAAAGAGTCACGTCCAGTGTTGACACTAGTTATCATACGCAGCTGTCTCTTATCCAGCCGGAGAAGCAGCCTCGTCAGTCGGCTGTTCATGGCGGGGAGTAACGCCTACGAATACTTCGATTTTAGAACATGGTGTAATTAATAACAAGCACATGCATATGAAGTTAGTGCAGGCCCCTAAAATTTGTATACGTAGTCATGATCGCAAGCCTTTCTATGTTTGAAACAGACCTAGATAATATAATTAGTATTTTATTATAATTTAATTTACGTATTCATCTACTTCTTCGGGCGTCTCTACTATTAACTAAGGTTTTCAGTCAGCTGTCCATATTTGGCCTGGCATTCACGGTACATAGTATCAACATAATATATTATTTTATTGAAATTAGTGAAATAAAATTAAAAATATTTTGATATATAAGATAAATGTTAACCTGTGCTGCATTTAAACAAGACAAATAAATTAGAAATCAAAAAACACAGGACGTAATCAAACAAGACATAATTTAACGTAGGCGCCTACTATAGTTCTCAATCAACCACCAAGTAGGTGGGTAGACATAAAAAACAAAGGGCCCGGGGGCAAGTCATAAATCGCCTCGATAGAGTCATTAGCCAGGGGCGGACTTGCCGCTGAATAATTAAACACAAATAAAGTCGACACGGATTATGTTATCTACACGATCACATGCTCATTTATTTTTATTTAATAGTTCGTGTTGGCTTACACGGATATTATGTTTTTAAGATTTTAGATAACTTTAGTAAATTGACGTTTAATGGGTGTAAGAGCTGTTTGTTATTTAAATATTGTAATAAAAATATAGTAACTCTTTATAAAACTTGAATAAAACTCATATATATTTTATTTTAAAACCAGAAGTATCGGACTTAAGCGTTCCTGAATTTCCTTCTTTATCGTACTGTGCACAACTACTGCATTGACTTCAAGTAGGTAGCTAGTTACTACAAAGAATTGGTATTTAATATATATACGTAAAGTGTACATAGCCTTTAAGTCATACCTATAAATAGTAAAACAAAATGTGTGTTGAAATCCGAGGCCTCACATGAGTGTTTGTTCAATTTATACGAGTATGTCGAGAACCCTCAGTGAGACGCGCCGGCGCCTTCCAAACATGTTGAATGACCAGCAGATGTTTGTGTCTTCAGTATTATGGAAATAAAAACTTACAATTAAACATTTTTAAAGACAACAGATTTGGTGGACCTCATATAATAAGAGATGGACTGATGACCGGAGGAGGAGAGCTGGCATAGACTGGATGCGAAAAGCGGTGGACCGGTTGCTATGGTGCAATTGGGATACTCCTATGCTAGCAGTGTACTGCTAAGGCTGAATGATGATGATGATGGTGATGAATATTTGTTCTTTAGCGTGAAGGGATATTTTGTATTATTAGTAAATAAGAGGCAGGTAGGTTTAATGACAGCAGAGGAAGCTCGTGATATATGTAAGAACCTACCTAACTACCCTGAAGGCCTGACCTTTTGCATGTATGTAAGTACATAATACATGACCTATTACTGTCATACCTGATGTTAAGAGAAAAAAAGAGCCTGTCCCAAACATACGAGTATGATGCCGATGATATGATGCAAAAAATTATTTCAGAGTTTCTAGAATGTTCTGCAAGGTTTAAGTATCTTAATTATAATCGACTGATTCAAGACAAGCATGTTGAATGTTTGCTGATCCTGTGCATATTTTAAAAATTCGTGTTTTACGCCGAGGTCCAGAGGGTCGCCAAAACCGCAGTTGTAAAACTGTTCTTCTTGACACATTAACGGTAAGGAAGGGAAGAATTATTACTGTTACTGTATAGGTATTTTTTATGTATTCCTTTTGAAATATTAGACACAATCATCTTTTGGACATATTAATTCCCCATTACTTACTATCTGTTCAGGTCTGTCAATGACACAAACAACTGTTGGTCTAGTGGTTAGTGACCCTGACTGCCAAGCCAGAGGTGGATTCGATTCCCACCCAGGACAAATATTTGTGTGATGAACATGATCATTTGTTCTGTATCTGTGTGTAATTTATCTATAGTATGTATGTATTTAGAAGTATATAAGTATATTTATCAGCTACCTGGTTACCATAGTACAAGCTCTGCTTAGTTTGGGATCAGACGACCGTGTGTGACATGTGTCAAGTTATTATCATGATTGTCAATTTCCGTTCACATCACTTCAATTTAATATCTACATTGACATTAGGGATTCTGCATCATTATAAACATTATCATAAAGTACACAAGCAAACCTGTAATCTGAGTGTTCCCTTCAATCGACGCCTGTTACCAAAATAATTTATTAAGCGGTCTCGGCTAGCGGGACCGCTGAAGACTCTTCTACCAGTCACACAATCCACTAACAATCTCGTAATATAACACAACCACCACATCGCAATTTAAAGAAATAACAACTACAACTTTATAAAAATAAAGCTCTGTTTGCTTCACGTCCAACTGAACATACAACGTGCGACAGGCAGTAAGTAAACAGTTGATATTGACTACACATCATTACATCAAAGAGATGAATAGCTATTGTTATAGGACAATGCACTCTATAGAGCATTGAATACGTATTAGAATTAAATGCGAGAGATTTACAGGACTTTCCTATCGAACAGTGGGTTAGTGGGTGGTAGCGATGCCAGGTCAAACGCTTAGCAAATAACTTCAGATTTATTCGTCTTGGCGTATAACGTGAAATTATTGCAAAGTCTTCCTTGCTTTCTCTCTTATATATATATATTATAATAATCTTACACTCACATACGTACTTACTTAAGCCTTATACAATAAGGAAAAGTCAGAGGCATCTTAAACATAATTTTGCCAAATTGAATTAAGTATTGCCCATTTATTGCCCTCAACTGAGTACTTTCTATATACTGTCTGATTGATAATATTTCAGTTCCATAGTCATATAACACTAACATAAACAAACCACAATACTATGAGGTGGTTCTATTATACTTTTGTCACCAAAACATCTACAAATCATTAAATAAGGCAACACCAGCTTCATACTCTAGTAGATTCAATTACAGCAGCAAAAAGACAACTGAAGAACAATACAGAATTATGTGAACAACCAACCGTAAAGAGATTTTGTTGCTGCTAACAAAACAACTCGGAAGCATCAGTAGATCAAATCCAAAAATAATCGCCCATCAATCAACCGTTCCGATCTTCATAAAAAAAATACTTTGAAAACTCCCGCCTATAATTTGTACGTAAAAAACAAAAGAAGAAATTTATAACAAGACGAAACTCCCAAATCATTCTGTTTAGTGCAAAATTATAGTGTTTTAAATGGGGCGTTTAGGTGATTGTACGTCTGTAATGAACGGGTATTACATAAGTGGAGCGCCACGGGAATGAAAGTGCGCCGCAATCTATTAGTGGAACAAAAAGTTATCCTAATTTCACACCTGTTTACCTTTAATTCCATAATGATGCGAGAGCGATGGGCTTTTTGCATGCGATTTTGCGATCACTATCACTTACTTTTATATAAGAAAATGATGGGTGTGTCACCGCATGTTCTAGAATTAGTTTAACTGTTTTATATTTATATTTCATTTATATATTTACATTCCATACTAATAATAGTTACATTATTTACACTTTGCATACTCACCCATACCAGTCCCAGTATTGAGTCCCACTGTCTTTAATAATTTGTTAATATGTATCACAAAGATACATATATGTATCACATAATAAATAATATACATACATATTTATAAATATATACTTAGATGATGCTATCATCGAAACATTTCCATACTTCTACTAGGAATTATTCCTGTGTCGCGGGGACTTTACAAACATACAAAAAACGACCGACGACCAGACTTGACCCAACTATTTTGTGGATCACACAATTTTTACTCCCGTTTGGGAATCGTACCGACGACCTCCAGCTCAACAGTCAGGATCACTAACTACTAGACCAACGCTATAACTGACGTCATAATTATCACTTAAAGACCAATATTGTAGGCATTACTTATCAGCATTTCTCTTAATTTGATTTACACTTCATAAATGCAGAGGCCATCCTTTTTTTTCTCTTTTCTCTCTATGGTCAAAATGCCATTACTCTTTTCCACGCGTACCGATAATAGAATTCTATTTTACTGATGAATTCTGTTACACTAATAGCATTCACGTGTGAAAAAATATCTCTAATTGAAGTGAGAGGCTTCAAATTCACGAAAAAAGGTTTTTCGTGACTAGCTGTGATTGCTTTTATTGACCTTGGACTTAACGGAAAGTCACTGGTTATTCTTGTTAAATAAAAGGGCATTATTCAAGAAACACTATAAATTACTAACTCGTTGAGAAAGGAGTTCTTAAAGTTAACTGCAATTGAATATAGAGGGTTGTATGATATGAAGTGCTATGAATATTATTATCAGAGTCCGTCTTCCTAATATGGCCTTCACGTCGCTTTACCGTAGACCGACACAGATTTCCTTAGAATGTATCTGCCTTGTCACAAATATTATAATAATAATATAATATCTTCAAACACACACACGGCCGTCTGATCTCAAACTAAGCAGAGCTTGTTACCGTTACCAGAGTGTTGATTATTATACTTACATATATATTTCTAAATACTTACATATTATAGATAAATTACTCAGGCAAATAAACATTCATTATACAATTTTTTGTCCTGGGTGGGAATCGAACCCACGACCTCTGGCTTAGCCGTTCACGTATCACTAACCACTACACCAACAGGCTAATTTACTTGAGACAGATATCGAGAGTCTCAGTTTTTTGTTCGTTAGTGATCTGTCCGATGTAGATACTAAGATGGACGATCGAATATTTTTTAACGACGGAGTGACGAACCATCCTTAAGCACATATAGTATTACGACGTATTCTCTTTCTATACATCCCCCCCCCCTAACCCTCCGTTCTTGCTGCTCCCCTCTTTTTCCTCCCTCCTCAACCATAAAGGTGGGCAGCGCTCTTAGAACTCCTGAGTTCCGGGATTCCATGGGTGGCGTTAGTCCATCAGGGTACACGTCCGCTCGTTTGACTAAATTTTTTTATGGTATGCCTATTAGGGCTACGAAGTAACTAGTACTAATCTTACATCGGACAGTGAAATGTCCTGTTCAAATTGTTTACAGTACCATTTTATCTCTCTATAAACTATTGCATTATATACTTTTTGAAATATAAGTTGCATATAAGTAGCCTAAGTTTGTAGGTATGTAAGTATAATAAAATAAAGGGTCAAGTTTCATGACGCCTACTTTATGTTTATTGTAGTGGTCCAGTAAACAGATTCTTATTCCTTGTGTTGTTTTGTTTTTTTTTTTTTTTTTATTTGTAAGCCTACCATAATGACTCTACTTTGCCTGATGGTAAGCAATAAATGGAGTCCAAGAGTGGTGGTCACCATTCTCATTGCATGTCTAGTCAATGCAGCATGGTGACCCACACTATGGCGGCCTGGTGAGATGCTTTTTCACGCCCCGCTTAAAAGACCCGGGATCAAAGTGGGAAGGAAACACGTGCGCTGGTAGGGAATTCCAGGCTTTCACTGATCGGCACAGGAAAGAAGAGCCAAACCGTTTCGTTCGGGTTGTATTGCAATGAACATTATTATTATAGCATTCAGTTGTCAGCATAAAGCTCGTTCAATGAAATGAATACATTATTGAGGTAAGTAAGAAGTAATCTTGATCATTCTTTAGCACTTGTACATAAATACTCGACATAAAGGCATAAAGAAGTTTAGGCCGTCTAACAATTAACAAACACAAGTACTGTATAATTAAAAAAAAAAACATACACAAAATACTTGGCCTTATAGCATTTGTCGAGGTGATCGATTAAACAGCTTCTCGTCCCTTAGAGGTTATCACTGTTCAATTTTTGGCCGATAACACTTGCTTAATCTTCCCTTAATGCTCTCATATTGACAGGTAACTCTTACATCAACTACAATAGCTTTTAGTAGATTTCAGAACTTGTTCATCTAGCACCCTTGGGCCCTGGCGGGGTTCAGGGCGAGGTGAGGGGCGAGAGTCTGACGTCAGATCGTGGGTGCCGACACGTCGCCGTTCCGCTCCACAAACAGCAAGGTCTACGCAGCCTTGACGCCGTCGCCCCACATTGCGCACTGACATAGAACCGACACTTTTTTACTAAATACTACACTACAACCATCTTCCGGAGATAAGTGAGTCAGGGCCCGATATGAAACCTGAAAGTCCTCAACAGCATTTACAGTTCAAACTTTATAATTACTTTGTGATCATTTACGTATCTTCTTACCATCAGGTAAAATATAAATCAAGTTTCTTTTAAGTTCATAGGCATTCATCATACATTAGGCTTCAAAGACAGTGAGGCTCTTTGCAAACTAAATAACGTTTAGCTTCTTACGATATCTACAGAATCCAGGTGTGAGAATGGCATCCATGAGAAAACCATATAAGTCTTAAATTTTATGATAGACGCATTGAAGTCTGTTGTTTACTTTTTAAAGTACGATTATTGTTATACAAGTCAAAACACACAATCGATATTTTAAATTAAGTGTGACATACATACATTTAACTCAGATCTAAATCACTGATGTAAAGTACTTTAATAAATGCTTCCGATGTGACTTGAATATTATGTGTGGAACCGATCACAAAGTGTCACATAACAACGATCATTAGCAACGTTTTAAGGGGCACGTCTGCTTGAGGTCATTTTCAATCATAAGTATTTTTTCCGAGTTCATCATCTTAAACAAGCACTACCGTGGATGCAGATATATAATTATTATCCCAATAAATAGGTACAAGAAATTAACCATTGAAATATTTCATAAGACATTTAAAGTGTATAGGTACATATACATATGTATATACATACAAGTGACTTACATGTTACTAAGATAAGTACTTCTTTTGTGTCGGCCATGCTTAATTTGTCTCCCTAGCACCCTAGACTAATAAATAAATTAGATATACAAACTACTTGTTTGTTTATTTCTTATCTTACTTCTACAGTAGGTATATTGTTATTACTTGCATCTTACACAATAATAAATAATACATGTAAGTCCAAAAAAACTAGATATAGTGACGGAACTACTGCTTGGCTGACCACAGATCCATTAATGGACATGTCAAATAATCTTAAAGTGTTTTGGCATTAAAGGTCATGAAGTATAATTTATATGTACTTGGCATTACTTGGCGATAATTAATTGCATACCTTGTATGCACATCATACACAGGTTAGCAAATTCCAAGAATTCTTTCATATTGTCATTTCAACGTGTCTAAGATCTGCTACGATCAAATAATATTTTTATTACAGCCATAAATGAAACTTCTAAACGATACGATGTAGTGATGCATCTATGAATCTTCCATTAGTGATGTTACTTTGTGTTGTAAACACTTTAAAAGCCTACAATAGAGTAAAGATTTATATTTATTAACCAAACCAGGATGAAATGCATTGATATATTCCCCAGTAACTTATTTCTATATTTCCGTTGTTTGTTTAAATGTACCGGTCATTCATGTTTTTTTAGAATACGGTGCAATTAATCAGCACCGACAGAAACAATTTATAAAAATATTTTGCCCATAAATAAATACAGTCATATACATTTCAAGCAATCGTTAAGTAGCTGCAAAAACAAGTAAGTCATAAAGCAATTGTAAAGTTCGGATCTAGTGAAACGTACTTATATTTTGAAAAGACGTCCCTGCTGTGGGGCATGGCTAATCAGTCGTCGGGCGTTGGCCGAGACAATGGTGTCAGCGTGAAAGCCTCATAAAACTACGGGCCCCGTAAAACCCTGTCCAAAATATTTACGGCGCGTGACAAACGGTGCGGCTTTTGTCTTGCAAGGATTGTCTCGGCCATTCGTCGCGGTTAATCTTCTGACTACGTTGCAGCGGACATGTGCGATGTGTCACGGACATGAGATTATTTGACACGAGGATCGATCGTAAAATAAATACGTGTGTATCTAACTGTTACCGTGTGGTCGAAATCCCATTATAAAATTAAATCATACGCGAAACTACTTCATACCTGTTTACCAAGGTGTATGAGACTTCGATAACTAATTTAGTCATGTCCTGCGACCTTAGTAACAAAGAGGTGAGACAATAATGACTGATGAGCTGAAGAAGGGAGAATGGGATAGACCGGGTGCGAAAGATGGAGGACCGGGTTCTATGGTGCACGTTGCACCAATTGTAGACATGGTTTTTTGACTCTGAAATAAGAATGACATGAATATTTTTTATAGAAAAGGGTAGTCAGCATTTCGGGGAAATGGGCGGGAATATTCCGCTCCCTGCATTCCCCATCCCTCATCACCCTCAAAGGCGAGCAGCGCACTTGAGTTGCAAGTGTCCATGGACGGCGGTGCCACTTACCATCAGGTGACCCGTCTATTCGTCTGTCCCCCTATAGTATAAAAAAAAAAAAAATCTGTGCTGGTACTTCTGCCTGCTGTACAAGGAGGCTGTGTAACAGCACCATCTTCCTTATGATGCGCATCTCTATATTGTCGATCTCGCGGGGCCCAAATGCTTTATTTGTTATCGGAATGCTAATATAGTATATAGACAAAGGATTTGAAGGAAACGAAGTCCGATGCAACGCTTGCTATGCTTGGTGTACTGTTACGAGTTTTTGACATATGTACTTGTCACGTGTTATGAGATATGTGGATATAGTATGTGATTTATGTAAACATTTATTTCATTACGTTATACATATCAAAAACTGGCTTACTTATTTATTATTAGTTAAATGAACAAAAAAGTGGAGTGACGATTTGCGCAAGAAGGCTGGCAGGAGCTGGATGCGAGAAGTCGAAAAAAGATCGAAGTGGCGTACAATGAGAAAGGCCTATGTCCAGCAGTGGACTGCGATAGGCTGATGATGATGATGAAATAAACAAGATCACAGAAAATTTGTTGTAGCTATTGTAACTACCCGCACAAAATGTTTATTTAGAAATTTCTACATTGATATCTTGGCAGAAATATTAAAATCGTTTGAAATATTAAAATTAATTTTCCAGATGTTGATGTTTATGCGTAATAAAAATATTTAATCATACTTTACAAGAAATGTCTGAGGAAGAAAAGTCCCGTAATGAATATACTTGTAAATGAATTATTAAGTAATGAAAATGCAGTATATAAATAGTAAACAACGATATTCTTTAATAACCAGTCAAGTTTTTGCTTTCACTCAACGTATTGTTTCGTGACGACACACGCTCCTCAGTACAAGATCACCTTAACAATTTAAAAATAAATACCAGTTTAATAGAAGACATAAAATAGTTTCGTAGACCGTGACTAGTAAAGGGACCATGTGGAAACTGATGGCTAGCTGCCATCGGCATCAATTCGCTACCCAGGGGTGAAGTAGTTAGGTCCAAAAAGTCACCGCACGATCCACGTTTTGGTTTCGGTCTTATTGTTGAGAGTGTCAGTCTTTTCGCCACCTAGGTGATCTGCCCTAGCCAGTTGAGACCCCAGGAGACGCCTAAGACTAAACTAAGACGCCAGCGCTAAGCGGTCTGTAGGACATTTTGTATGTAGTATTGTTGTTTCGGCGGTCACCCGAGTCCGCACTACTTCGGGCTAAGTAGACGTAGTGGTTCGCGTTCGCGGGTAGGGGATGCCATAAACAAAAGCTGTAACAATGTTACGTCGTTGGGGGCATCCGCATGGTGAAGTATAAAGAGGAAGAAAAGAGCATGTTGCCCTGACACGCGCGGTGTTCGTATCTTTCAGAGAGTCACCATTGTAACAACCAGTGAGGCAGGAGGTCCAGGGCGCGCTGTACCTTCCACAGAGTCGTTAGGAGTCTGATACCTGAGGTGATTTATGCCGCGACCTCGCCGTGCAGCACCAGCTTGGCCCCGTCGGCAACGGGGGTATCGTCACTGAATCGCGAGTTCAGTACAGGCGATAGGCAGCTTTCTTGGGGAACTCCGGATGCCTCGGTGCGACAGAGGATAGTTCCCCTTCCACCAACACTCGGAAACTCCTATGTTTCATAAAAGGATGAGACTGATGGACAGCTTGTAGAGCTGACATGACTTCACGTAATGCTAGCTATATTGGAGATGCACGCAGATGAAAATAGAAATGAACAAATAACACTTTCGGTTTGTTTTTCTTTGCACCGTTAGCTATAAAACTGATGGCGATGTGGTGATGTCCAATAACTGTGAAAGTTCACACAACAATTTAGGTTTTTAACACTAAGCTGCCACCGCGAGGCTCTCATTAAGACGTTATGCCCATGAGGCCCCGGTTCTATCAACGTGTCGCTAATCATTTTATTGTTTTTACGAATTTATCAGAATAACATTAAATTGTTAAGATATAAAAATATGTACATATTGTGTAAAAATAAATAGTTATATTTTCTAATAAGCAGAGGATTTTTTTTTTTTGAAACAAGTGAAACTGTATATATGTAATAAACACTGCCATAATAAACATTTTGTGGGAAGCAGCTAAAGAACTATAGTGATTAGTATAATCATCAGATAAACGTAAAATAACTCAATGTTCGATCTAACCCTTTGGTGTTATTTTAATAAAAACATGGTCCTTCTGGAGATTGAAAAGCCTAAAACAGGTTATCATTTTTATCACCAAATCAAACATTTCATCACAAGACAATTTTCCATCTCGTACACTGAGTGTAAAAAAACGACCTCCATCTCGAATGTCATTTGCACGGCGTGCCGTTGAAAAAGCAATTATTTCAATATCTCGGTGCTGGCACCCAGTGGCCGGGCAAAAAGTGGCTTGAGCACGCGCGGTGCTGTGACCGAACGAACGCAAGAAAGTTTGGAGGAGTCACGAAGGACATCGGTGCGGAGTCGATAAACTGTGTATTTACGTACAGTTTATCGAATTAAAATATCTTAAATTTGTGTTTGTAAGTAAAAATACTAGTAACAAATATGATTTTTTTTAATGCTTTATTAAAATAAGGTCGACGCTTTTTGTAAGTGTTAATTTTGATTGGATTGAACATGGCTATTACGTAAGTGGGACTTGGCCAGATGTGGGCGATTAATACACCTCTGCCTACCCTTTCGGATAAATGGGTATGAGTGTATGTATGTATGTACTAGTAGTAACTAGAGTTTTTAGTTTTATCTTCATGGCATGGGGTTGGGTCCCTGTTAGAAAAAAATTCTAAGTAAATTTAGGTTATATATATATATATACCATGATAAAGTAAAAAAATATATGATGTAATCTAATCAATGTTACAAATAAATAAAAAAATGATATTTGCCACTATTTTCACTAATTATATTTTTTTATCATTGTGCTTGTTTATATGTACTTGATTGTAAGTACCTACGGCTATATTTTAGAATTATTTTTCTAATGAAATACAAAACCATGTATAAGAAGTTCTTCAGTACTGCTGCATACCAATAACAAATGACTTGCAGTCTTCCGTCTCGACAAATCCGTATCCCAGCAGAAGCACGAACCCCGACATTTCTCTAAATAAATTTTTCGACATTTCTCTAAATTTCTCTAAAAATACATTACTAAAAATAACATTTACATGCATACTTATTAACTTCCTTATCCTATCCTTACAAGAACATCACTAAAAAATAATAAAGTATGGAAATTACAGTTTTTTGTTATTGTGTAAGGGAACAAACGAACAGACGGGTCACTTGATAGTAACTGACCACTACCGACCATTGACACTTGCAACTTGAGAGTCGCAAGGGCGCTGCCCACCTTTGAGCGTGGGTTAGGGAACCCACGAAGGGGAAGAAGGGCGGGGAGGGCGATAGAGGAAAGGGAGGTTCTGTAAAATCACTCACTCGTTGAAATACACCGCAAGCATAGCTTAACAAACATTTTTAAAATATGATTATGACTCGATTTTTATAAGATTGTGACTTTAACACAACATAACTGTGCTGTAACACTGAGTAATAACTTTAACAGTAACTGTATACAGAAAAACCTTCGTCCTCTGACCAAAGTTCCACTTTAATGCACGAAGTAGTTTGGTCCAAAGGAAACAAACACCTACAAATAACTTCCGCTGGTCAATTATAGTTTTTATTTGTTTAAAAGTAGTTTTGCTTACTTACAAGGTTTAGTAGCCTATTAGGCACGTAAAGCGATAAATAATATTGCAGACGCAAACCGCAATAATTGAAAAGTTTCACAGTAAAGTGATATATATAGTTTTAGTGTTAAATAGTTCATTCTATCAGTATTCGAATTATATATTTTAATGTTATGCATCACTGGTAATTTTCTTTTAATTTCCGAAAGTTAACTTACTTGAAGGTAGTAAAAACAAGACCGTTTCTAATACTGTATAGAGAGTACTGTCTTTTGGCACTGTTTAAAATTTGCACTAAGCATTCTCAATAATTTAAAACCATTTCATCTACCCAATTCAATGTAGAAAACTTAGAATACGTATGTATTTATAATACGATTATAATATCGTTCAGACGCTTATAATGTGTGTGTCATAGGAAAACGCGTTGTAGATGATTACGATAGAAAATAAAAAGTATTTTCTATAAGATCTCGTTTCACTATATTTTTCATGGTTTAACAGATTATAATTTGTTTGGCATGACACTATCAAAGTCAACAATCGTTTTTGGAATGATATTGAAATAAAGAACGCTTCGGTTTTGTATTTAATGCATACATACATATCATATTTGAAATGATTTGAAGAACATGCAAGTCAAAAATATCAAAAAGACAGTGAAAATACTACTTTTATTTTTGTTATCAATAAAAAAACATGTTTACAGCAGGGGGCAGAGGTGTATTAAACATCCACATTTTGCAAATTAGAATTTGGTCCCATTAACGTAATCGGGAGCAAGCATATTGCCGTCAACCGGGCACTGTATGACTGCATGCATACGTTTCGATAGATAACAGTCCGAACCCTTTCTTTTTAGTTTTTTTTTAAAGATGCATGTATCTCAAATTAATTTATAGGCTAACTAGCCGTTTCCAGCAATTTCACCTGCGTTTGTGACCACTGCTATGTTCCTAATTGTCGTAACGTTACGCTTTATAGCTTACATTATTCCTCAATAAATATTCTATCAGATACAAAAAAAAATTGGAATCCGACCTGAAGTTTTAGATTAGCCCGTTAATATAAACGAACAAAAAATCTCTTCTGCTGTATCATAAATATTTACATTACAATCAATGTCTAATATTAAACATGGCAATCACACATTTAATTCAATTTTGTGATTTTATTTATTTCTAAATCATGTAAGTAAATAGAAAATTATCAAAAGCCGACTCTTGTATTATTTTAGTAAAGTGCAGTTTACAAGTTAGTACAGTACAACACTGTTTTTGTTAAGTGACAAACATTTGTGAGTGTCACTCGAGTGACAATGCATCGACGACATCGAGTGTTATAGCCCGACCGGACACCACTACCATTTGCTTCCATATCTAAAATCGAGAAGCGTAGTATTGTCTGTAACGTAATATTTTCATATTCATACATCATTAGTACATATGTACTATTTGAAGCCGCAGTAGTGGTTCCGCTAAATCGTAATTAAGTTGTACACACATTGTTTTTAAAACAATGACCCAAATATACTATATGCTATGCAAATAGGGTATTCAAATATTAAAGGTGATTTCTATAAGAGGATACTGTCATTTAATTTTAACAACAATGGTTTCTGACTTTCGTTAAATTGGATAATACTCCTCAGTCTTTTAATATGAAATATATGTATTGTTTTTTTTTTATATATACATATACTATAGGGGAACAGACGAACAGACGGGTCACCTGATGGTAAGTAACAACCGCCGTCCATGGACACCTGCAACTCAAGTCGTAAGTGCGCTGCCCGCCTTTGAGGTTGATGAGGGATGGGGGCATGCGGAGCGGGAAAGAAGATTGGGGATGAGGGGATAGGAATTAGGAGAGGGGAGATGAGGGAGAGGGAAATTGGGCCTCCGGAAACCACACTCATTTCGGGGAAATGCAACACAAGCGTTACTTCACAACCGGATTTCTGTGAGGCCGTGGTATTGCACCGGTCGAGCCAGCCCATTCGTGCCTAAGCATGGCTCTACCACTGTAAATTGGCAATGAAAGCTAAGCCAAGCAGGAAAATACAGGGTAATAAAACTTCTGTACGACTTGCTTCAAAATTGAAATCTAGACAGGGCTCGGTTCTATTTTTTAATTATCTATTACTATTAATAACCAAAACTTGATTGATTTGTTTGAAAAATTATTAATTCAATCAAATATATTGTAATTTTCATTATATATATAATAATAATAATAATAATATTTTTCGTAATAAACATGTATGGTAAATGAAGTGTCTAGAATTTGAATTGGTATTTTGTAATTAATAACTTAAGTCAGCCTTATGTTAAGAGGAAACACTAATCGGTAGTTGTTTTTCATAGTTGAGTTTTAAATGAGTTGCAATTTTACCGTGTGTTTAATTTATAGTATAACTTTGACTGGAGGTCACTTTGTGGTCTGGGAATGTCGACCATAATTCATAAATTTTTAAATATTTTTTAGTTTTACATCATTGACCAGTGTAACTTGCACTTACAGTGACTTTCCACGCCTTTAACTGTATTTATAATTATATAACATTAATATTAATTGATTAAAAGTTTTAGCGTACTGAACTTTTGGTACACGTAAACTTTAAGTAGTAACGATTTTTTTTTGCTTCTAATGATTGATGAGGAACAAAAACAATTTAAACATATATTCCTATCTAACCTTTGAAATGTGCAAATGATTGATTAATTTATCTCATTAAAACGTTTTACAGAAATTTAGTAAATATGATAAAATTAAAAAAAAATATAATACATTCTGTTCATCACAAAATCTTTAAAAATTATTATTTTATTGATTTATTCCATTATCCATTTATTCCATCTATCCATTTGTGGCGGTTTATTAAATTTGAGAAACCTTTTTTAAGCAGCATGTTATTTACGTTACTTAATTAAATTGATTCTTGATTATTACCACTTTAACACAACATTTTGCTCTTAAAGAACTTAAAGAAAATAGTTACTAAAGATAGATATCCTGCAAGTGGATACTACCTATTATATGATGATAAAAGGTAAAAGACGC